>HG993125.1:20140542-20606309 GCA_905231855.2 Eristalis tenax | reverse complement strand
CTTCAATATTGTAGTCAAAATCGAATAGCCTATCCCCCAAAGTCAAAATCAATTATTTCCCTCGGCAACAACAATCTTATTGCCAACTGTTATGCCCATTGCGACATGTAACCGCGCATACATTTTATGACACCTCCAACAAAACAAGATAAAAGCAATTAGTTTCATAATTATAACAATTTTATGGCCTATAGTATCCAATTCAAAAAATAAACACTTCAATATATTTTCACAATAGTCTAGCAAAAAACGAATAGCCTATCTCACAAAGTCAGAAATCAATTACTTTCATAATTATAACAATTTTATGACCTAAAGTATTAATGACATCTCAAACAAAACAAGATAAAAGCAATTAGTTTCATAATTATAACAATTTTATGACCTATAGTATTCAATTCAAAAAAAAAAAAACACTTCAATATATTTTCACAATATTCTAGCCAAAAACGAATAGGCTATCTCACAAAGTCAGAAATCAATTACTTTCATAATTATAACAATTCTATGACCTAAAGTATTCCAATTCAAAAAAATACACATATCCTGATAAAATAGTTATCTTCAGAACGCAGTCGGAGGCTATTCCAATTCAAAAAATAAACATTTCCTCGGTTGCAAGCAGGTCTGCCCTGAACTCGTCATGCATGCCCATGCTCTATGCCTATAGTTAAAATATCCTGCTATAATAAAATAGTTATCTTCAAAGCTCAGTGGGGGCTTGCAAAAAGAGTTTGAGCTTTGAAATGAAATTGTTATCTTCAATATTGTAGTCAAAATCGAATAGCCTATCCCCCAAAGTCAGAAATAAATTATTTCCCTTGGCAACAACACCCTTAAATGCCAACTGTAACCGCACATATATTTTATTACATCTCAAACAAAACAAGATAAAAGCAATTAGTTTCATAATTATAACAATTTTATGACCTATAGTATTCAATTCAAAAAAATAAACACTTCAATATATTTTCACAATATTGTAGCCAAAAACGAATAACCTATGCCCACTACGACATGTAACCGCACATATATTTTATTACATCTCAAACAAAACAAGATTAAAGCAATTAGTTTCATAATTATAACAATTTTATGACCTATAGTATTCAATTCAAAAAAATAAACACTTCAATATATTTTCACAATATTGTAGCCAAAAACGAATAGCCTATCCCACAAAGTCAGAAATCAATTATTTCCCTCGACAGCAACACCCTAATAGCCAACTGTTATGCCCACTACGACATGTAACCGCACATACATTTTATGACATCTCAAACAAAACAAGATAAAAACAATTAGTTTCATAATTATAACAATTCTATGACCTAAAGTATTCCAATTCAAAAATAAACATTTCCTCGGTTGCAAGCAGCTCTGTCCTCAACTCGTCATGCATGCCCATGCTCTATGCGTATAGTCAAAATCTCCTGCTATGATAAAATAGTTATCTTCGAAGCTCAGTCGGGGGCTTGCAAAAAGAGTTTCGAGCTTTGAAATGAAATTGTGATCTTCAATATTGTAGCCAAAATCGAATAGCCAATCCCCCAAAGTCAGAAATCAATTATTTCCTTTGGCAACAACACCCTAATTGCCAACTGTTATGCCCATTGCGACGTGTAACCGGACATGCATATTATGATGCCTCAAACCAAACAAGATAAAAGCAATTAGTTTCATAATAATAACAATTTAATGACCTATAGTATTCAATTCAAAAAATAAACACTTCAATATATTTTCACAATATTCTAGCCAAAAACGAATAGCCTATCTCACAAAGTCAGAAATTAATTACTTTCATAATTATAACAACTCTATGACCTAAAGTATTCCAATTCAAAAAAATACACATATCCTGATAAAATAGTTATCTTCAGAACGCAGTCGGAGGCTATTCCAATTCAAAAAATAAACATTTCCTCGGTTGCAAGCAGGTCTGCCTTCAACTCGTCAAGCATGATCATGCTCTATGCATATAGTTAAAATCTCCTGCTATGATAAAATAGTTATCTTCAAAGCTCAGTCGCTTTGAAATGAAATTGTGATCTTCAATATTGTAGTCAAAATCGAATAGCCTATCCCCCAAAGTCAGAAATCAATTATTTCCTTTGGCAACAACACCCTAACTGAAAATCGTTATGCCCATTGCGACATGTAACCGCACATACATTTTATGACATCTCAAACAAAACAAGATAAAAGCAATTAGTTTCATAATTATAACAATTGTATGACCTAAGGTATTCCAAATCAAAAAAATAAACATCCCAGTGTTAGGTTCCGTTAATATTTGATAATTGCAATCTTCAATATGGTAATCCAAAACGAATAGCCTATCCTCCAAAATCAGAAATCAATTATTTCCCTAGGCAACAACACCCTTAAATGCCAACTGTTATGCCCATTGCGACATCTAACCGGTCATGCATGCCCATGCTCTATGCCTATAGTTAAAATCTGCTGCTATGATGAAATAGTTATCTTCGAAGCTCAGTCGGGGGCTTGCAAAAAGGGTTTCGAGCTTTGAAATGAAATTGTGATCTTCACTATTGTAGTCAAAATCGAATAGCCTATCCCCCAAAGTCAGAAATCCATTATTTCCCTCGGCAACAACAACCTTATTGCCAACTGTTATGCCCACTACGATATGTAACCGTACATACATTTAATGACATCTCAAACAAAACAAGATAAAAGCAATTAGTTTCATTATTATAACAATTTTATGACCTATAGTATTCAATACAAAAAATAAACACTTCAATATATTTTCACAATATTCTAGCCAAAAACGAATAGCCTATCTCACAAAGTCAGAAATCAATTACTTTCATAATTATAACAATTTTAAATAATCCAATTCAAAAAAATACACATAAAATAAAATATCACACAAAACAAGATAAACGCAATTAGTTTCATAATTATAACAATTGTATGACCTAAGGTATTCCAATTCAAAAAAATAAACGTTTCTTCGATTGCAGGCAGAAATCGTCATGCATGCCCATGCTCTATGCCTATAGTTAAAATCTCCTGCTATGATAAAATAGTTATCTTCGAAGCTCAGTCGGGGGTTTTGCAAAAAGAGTTTCAAGCCTTGAAATGAAATTGTGATCTTCAATATTGTAGCCAAAATCGAATAGCCTATCCCCCAAAGTCAGAAATCAATAATTTCCTTTGGCAACAACACCCTAATTGCCAACTGTTATGCCCATTGCGACCTGTAACCCGACATGCATATTATGATGCCTCAAACCAAACAAGATAAAAGCAATTAGTTTCATAATTATAACAATTTTATTTCAATTCAAAAAATAAACACTTCAATATATTTTCACAATATTCTAGCCAAAAACGAATAGCCTATCTCACAAAGTCAGAAATCAATTACTTTCATATTTATAACAATTTTATGACCTAAAGTATTCCAATTCAAAAAAATGCACATATCCTGATAAAATAGTTATCTTCAGAACGCAGTCGGAGGCTATTCCAATTCAAAAAATAAACATTCCCTCGGTTGCAAGCAGGTCTGCCCTGAACTCGTCATGCATGCCCATGCTCTATGCCTATAGTTAAAATATCCTGCTATAATAAAATAGTTATCTTCAAAGCTCAGTGGGGGCTTGCAAAAAGAGTTTCGAGCTTTGAAATGAAATTGTTATCTTCAATATTGTAGTCAAAATCGAATAGCCTATCCCCCAAAGTCAGAAATCAATTATTTCCCTCGGCAACAACACCCTTAAATGCCAACTGTAACCGCACATATATTTTATTACATCTCAAACAAAACAAGATAAAAGCAATTAGTTTCATAATTATCACAATTTTATGACCTATAGTATTCAATTCAAAAAAATAAACACTTCAATATATTTTCACAATATTGTAGCCAAAAACGAATAACCTATGCCCACTACGACATGTAACCGCACATATATTTTATTACATCTCAAACAAAACAAGATTAATGCAATTAGTTTCATAATTATAACAATTTTATGACCTATAGTATTCAATTAAAAAAAATAAACACTTCAATATATTTTCACAATATTGTAGCCAAAAACGAATAGCCTATCCCACAAAGTCAGAAATCAATTATTTCCCTCGACAGCAACACCCTAATAGCCAACTGTTATGCCCACTACGACATGTAACCGCACATACATTTTATGACATCTCAAACAAAACAAGATAAAAGCAATTAGTTTCATAATTATAACAATTTTATGACTTAAAGTATTCAATTCAAAAAAATAAACATTTCCTCGGTTTCAAGCAGGTCTGCCCTCAACTCGTTATGCATGCCCATGCTCTATGCCTATAGTTAAAATCTCCTGCTATGATAAAATAGTTATCTTCGAAGCTCAGTCTTGCAAGGGGCTTGCAAAAAGAGTTTCGAGCTTTTAAATGAAATTGTAATCTTCAATATTGTAGTCAAAATCGAATAGCCTATCCCCCAAAGTCAGAAATCAATTATTTCCCTCGGCAACAATAACCTTATTGCCAACTGTTATGCTCACTACGGCATGTAACCGCACATACATTTTATGACACCTCAAACAAAACAAGATAAAAGCAATTAGTTTCATAATTATAACAATTTTATGACCTATAGTATCCAATTCAAAAAATAAACACTTCAATATATTTTCACAATATTCTAGCCTAAAATGAATAGCCTATCTCACAAAGTCAGAAATCAATTACTTTCATAATTATAACAATTTTATGACCTAAAGTATTCCATTTCAAAAAAATACACATATCCTGATAAAATAGTTATCTTCAGAACGCAGTCGGAGGCTATTCCAATTCAAAAAATAAACATTTCCTCGGTTGCAAGCAGGTCTGCCTTCAACTCGTCAAGCATGCCCATGCTCTATGCATATAGTTAAAATCTCCTGCTATGATAAAATAGTTATCTTCAAAGCTCAGTCGCTTTGAAACGAAATTGTGATCTTCAATATTGTAGTCAAAATCGAATAGCCTATCCCCCAAAGTCAGAAATCAATTATTTCCCTCGGCAACAACACCCTTAAATGCCAACTGTTGTTTCCATTGCAAAATGTAACCGGACATACATTTTATGACATCTCAAACAAAACAAGATAAAAGCAATTAGTTTCATAATTATAACAATTGTATGACCTAAGGTATTCCAAATCAAAAAAAATAAACATCCCAGTGTTAGGTTCCGTTAATATTTGATAGTTGCAATCTTCAATATGGTAATCCAAAACGAATAGCCTATCCCCCAAAGTCAGAAATCAATTATTTCCCTCGGCAACAACACCCTTAAATGCCAACTGTTGTTTCCATTGCAAAATGTAACCGGACATACATTTTATGACATCTCAAACAAAACAAGATAAAAGCAATTAGTTTCAAAATAATAACAATTTTATGACCTATAGTATTCATTTCAAAAAATAAACACTTGAATATATTTTCGCAATATTGTAGCCAAAATCGAATAGCCAATCCCCCAAAGTCAGAAATCAATTATTTCCTTTGGCAACAACACCCTAATTGCCAACTGTTATGCCCATTGCGACGTGTAACCGGACATGCGTATTATGATGCCTCAAACCAAACAAGATAAAAGCAATTAGTTCCATAATAATAACAATTTAATGACCTATAGTATTCAATTCAAAAAATAAACACTTCAATATATTTTCACAATATTCTAGCCAAAAACGAATAGCCTATCTCACAAAGTCAGAAATTAATTACTTTCATAATTATAACAATTCTATGACCTAAAGTATTCCAATTCAAAAAAATACACATATCCTGATAAAATAGTTATCTTCGGAACGCAGTCGGAGGCTATTCCAATTCAAAAAATAAACATTTCCTCGGTTGCAAGCAGGTCTGCCTTCAACTCGTCAAGCATGCCCATGCTCTATGCATATAGTTAAAATCTAGTGCTATGATAAAATAGTTATCTTCAAAGCTCAGTCGCTTTGAAATGAAATTGTGATCTTCAATATTGTAGTCAAAATCGAATAGCCTATCCCCCAAAGTCAGAAATCAATTATTTCCTTTGGCAACAACACCCTAACTGAAAATCGTTATGCCCATTGCGACATGTAACCGCACATACATTTTATGACATCTCAAACAAAACAAGATAAAAGCAATTAGTGTCATAATTATAACAATTGTATGACCTAAGGTATTCCAAATCAAAAAAATAAACATCCCAGTGTTAGATTCCGTTAATATTTGATAATTGCAATCTTCAATGTGGTAATCCAAAACGAATAGCTCATCCTCCAAAGTCAGAAATCAATTGTTTCCTTTGGCAACAACACCCTAACCGAAAACCATTATGCCCATTGCGACATGTAACCGGACATACATTTTATGTCATCTCAAACAAAGCAAGACAAAAGCAATTAGTTTCATAATTATAACAATTTTATGACGTAAGGTATTCCAATTCAAAAAAATAATCATTTCCTCGGTTGCAAGCAGGCCTACCCTCAACTCGTCATGCATGCCCATGCTCTATGCCTATAGTTAAAATCTCCTGCTATGATAAAATAGTTATCTTCGAAGCTCAGTCGGGGGCTTGCAAAAAGAGTTTCGAGCTTTGAAATGAAATTGTGATCTTCAATATTGTAGTCAAAATCGAATAGCCTATCCCCCAAAGTCAAAATCAATTATTTCCCTCGGCAACAACAATCTTATTGCCAACTGTTATGCCCATTGCGACATGTAACCGCGCATACATTTTATGACACCTCCAACAAAACAAGATAAAAGCAATTAGTTTCATAATTATAACAATTTTATGACCTAAAGTATTAATGACATCTCAAACAAAACAAGATAAAAGCAATTAGTTTCATAATTATAACAATTTTATGACCTATAGTATTCAATTCAAAAAAAAAAAACACTTCAATATATTTTCACAATATTCTAGCCAAAAACGAATAGGCTATCTCACAAAGTCAGAAATCAATTACTTTCATAATTATAACAATTCTATGACCTAAAGTATTCCAATTAAAAAAAATACACATATCCTGATAAAATAGTTATCTTCAGAACGCAGTCGGAGGCTATTCCCATTCAAAAAATAAACATTTCCTCGGTTGCAAGCAGGTCTGCCCTGAACTCGTCAAGCAGGCCCATGCTCTATGCCTATAGTTAAAATCGCCTGCTATGATAAAATAGTTATCTTTAAAGCTCAGTCGGGGGCTTGCAAAAAGAGTTTCGAGCTTTGAAATGAAGTTGTGATCTCCAATATTGTAGTCAAAATCGAATAGTCTATCCCCCAAAGTCAGAAATCAATTATTTCCCTCGGCAACAACACCCTAATTGCCAACTGTCATGCCCACTACGACGTGTAACAACACATACATTTAATGACATCTCAAACAAAACAAGATAAAAGCAATTAGTTTCATAATTATAACAATTTTATGACCTATAGTATTCAATTCAAAAAATAAACACTATATTTTCACAATATTCTAGCCAAAAACGAATAGCCTTGACCTAAAGTATTCCAATTCAAAAAAATAAACGTTTCCTCGGTTGCACGCAGGTCTGCCCTGAACTCGTCATGCAGGCCCATGCTCTATGCCTATAGTTAAAATCTCCTGCTATGATAAAATAGTTATCTTCAAAGCTCAGTCGGGGGTTTTGCAAAAAGAGTTTCAAGCCTTGAAACGAAATTGTGATCTTCAATATTGTAGCCAAAATCGAATAGCCTATCCCCCAAAGTCAGAAATCAATTATTTCCTTTGGCAACAACACCCTAATTGCCAACTGTTAGGTCCATTGCGACATGGATATTTGATAATTGCAATCTTCAATATGGTAATCCAAAACGAATAGCTTATCCTCCAAGGTCAGAAATCAATTATTTCCCTCGGCAACAACACCCTTAAATGCCAACTGTTATGCCCATTGCGACATCTAACCAGTCATGCATGCCCATGCTCTATGCCTATAGTTAAAATCTGCTGCTATGATGAAATAGTTATCTTCGAAGCTCAGTCGGGAGCTTGCAAAAAGGGTTTCGAGCTTTGAAATGAAGTTGTGATCTTCACTATTGTAGTCAAAATCGAATAGCCAATCCCCCAAAGTCAGAAATCAATTATTTCCTTTGGCAACAACACCCTAATTGCCAACTGTTATGCCCATTGCGACGTGTAACCGGACATGCATATTATGATGCCTCAAACCAAACAAGATAAAAGCAATTAGTTTCATAATTATTACAATTCTATGACCTAAAGTATTAAAATTCAAAAATAAACATTTCCTCGGTTGCAAGCAGCTCTGCCCTCAACTCGTCATGCATGCCCATGCTCTATGCCTATAGTTAAAATCTCCCGCTATGATAAAATAGTTATCTTCGAAGCTCAGTCGGGGGCTTGCAAAAAGAGTTTCGAGCTTTGAAATGAAATTGTGATCTTCAATATTTTAGCCAAAATCGAATAGCCAATCCCCCAAAGTCAGAAATCAATTATTTCCTTTGGCAACAACACCCTAATTGCCAACTGTTATGCCCACTACGATATGTAACCGTACATACATTTAATGACATCTCAAACAAAACAAGATAAAAGCAATTAGTTTCATAATTATAACAATTTTATGACCTATAGTATTCAATTCAAAAAATAAACACTTCAATATATTTTCACAATATTCTAGCCAAAAACGAATAGCCTATCTCACAAAGTCAGAAATCAATTACTTTCATAACTATACTTACTTACTTACTTAAGGTGGCGCTACAGTCCGGGGTGGACCTGGGCCTTAACCAACAAGCGTCTCCAGCCAGCTCGATCTTTAGCTAGCTGTCTCCAGTTTCGCACGCATAGTTGGTTGAGGTCCCTTTCCACTTGCGTGCGCCACCTGAGTCGCGGTCTTCCTCTACTGCGCCGTCCCTCGGGGGTGGATTCGAAGACTTTTCGGGCCGGAGCATTGGTTTCCATCCGCTCTACATGACCTAGCCACCTCAATCGTTGGATCTTCACTCTTCTGGCTAAGTCGATGTCGCTAAACAGCCCGTATAGTTCGTCATTAAATCTCCTCCTCCACTCACCATCTATGCAGACGGGACCGAAAATCACACGAAGAATTTTCCTCTCGAAGCAACCAAGAGCAGCTTCATCCGCTTTTGATAAAGTCCATGCCTCCGCGCCATATAGCAGGACTGGGACGATTAAGGTTTTGTAAAGCGTTAGCTTGGTTGTTCGAGAGAGGGCTTTGTTTACCAATTGCTTTCTTAGCCCATAGAAGCAGCGATTGGCAAGAGTTATTCTTCGTTTGATTTCAGCGCTGGTGTCGTTGTCTGAATTGATAGCGGTGCCTAGGTAGACAAAGTTTTTGACTACCTCAAAGTTATATCTGTCTGTTGTGACGTTCTGACCGAGACGTCGGTGTTGGGTGTCCTTTCTCGTTGACAGCATATACTTGGTCTTACCCTCGTTTACCGCTAAACCCATCTTCGCGGCCTCCGTTGCAATACCCACAAAAGCGCCATTGACATCACGCTGCGTTCTTCCGATAATGTCAATATCGTCGGCATATGCGAGTAGTTGGACGGACTTCTGAAAGATTGTTCCTCTGGTGTTGGCGTTCGAGTTTTGAACAATTCTTTCAAGAACGATGTTGAAAAAGTCGCATGACAGCGCGTCGCCTTGCCTGAATCCTTTTTTGACATCAAAGGTCTCGGTTAGGTCTTTACCGACCTTGATGGAGCAGCGTGCATTCTCCATCGTCATCCTACACAAACGGACGAGTTTGGTAGGGATGCCAAAACTAGACATTGCTCTGTATAGCTCGTCTCTATAAATGCTATCATACGCGGCCTTAAAATCGATAAAAAGGTGGTGGGTATCGATTTGTTGCTCCTGGGTTTTCTCCAAAATCTGCCGCAGTGTGAATATTTGGTCGATGGTGGATTTTCCTGGCCTAAAGCCACACTGGTATGGACCGACCAGGTTGTTGACGAATGGCTTTAGGCGTTCACACAGTACGGCAGATAAGATTTTATATGCAATACTTAGGAGACTGATGCCTCTGTAGTTGGCGCAGTTCAGAGGGTCTCCTTTTTTATGGATCGGGCAGACTATGCTGAGGTTCCATTCATCGGGCATGTTTTCCTCCGACCATATTTTACAGATGAGTTGGTGCATGCTCCTTACCAAATCATCGCCTGCGGCCTTAAAAAGATCGGCGGGTCGGCCGTCAGCTCCCGCAGCCTTGTTGGATTTTAGTTTGGATATGGCAATCCTCACTTCATCTGGGTCGGGTGGACGGAATTGTTGATCTTCATCGTCCCTTTCATTGGGGTTGAATGGTTCGTTCTGCCTGACAGCGGAATTTGGTTCTTCGTCGCCGTTATACAGTCTGCAGAAATGGTTTCTCCATATCCTCAGCATCGACTGTGACTCTACTACGATGTTCCCTTGATCATCCTTACAGGCTTCGGTTCGGACTTTATAACCTTGACTGGTTAACTTTACCCTTTGGTAAAATTTCCTTACCTCATTCCTGCAGTAATATCCCTCTAGTTTGCCGATCGCGCGCTTCTCATGCTCCTTCTTTTTTCTCCTGAGAAGCCGGTGTTCGTCTCTCCTCTTCTGCTCGTAGAGCTCCCGAGCAGCTCTTGTCCTTCTTTGCAGTGCCGCTTTGTATGCTTCTTGCTTGGCTGCATTCGCCTGCCGACACTCGTTGTCAAACCAGGGGTTTCGTTGTGGTGGCGGATTGAAACCCAGCACATCAGAGGCGGCATCTCTGATGGCTTTTTGGCAATGCTGCCACTGATCTTCAATACTTGATGTTGGCGGCGTAGGATTTCTTAAGAGGTTAAGGGAGACACGATCGGAAAAGGATTTGGCAATCTCTTGCGATTGTAGCTGGCTGACATTAAACTTCCTCACAGTATTTCTTTGTCTTGGCGGTGTTCGGGATATCCGCAACCTTATCTTGGCTACAACAAGGTGGTGGTCCGAGTCAATGTTGGCGCCTCAGAACGTTCGAACATCTATAATACTGGAGGAGTGCCTTGCGTCGATCGCAATATGATCAATCTGATTGACGGTTGATTGATCAGGAGATCGCCATGTTCCTTTGTGGATATCGAGATGTGGGAATCTTGTACTGGCTACTACAACATTTCGCCCCGCAGCAAAGTCGATCAGCCTAAATCCGTTATCGGATGTGGTGTCGTGTAGGCTGTGCTTTCCGACCGTACTACCAAAGATGTTCTCTTTTCCAAGCTTTGCGTTAAAATCGCCAAGGACAATTTTAATGTCGTAGCTAGGGCATTGCTCATAAGTTTTGTCCAGGAGCTCATAGAACTTGTCTTTGGTGTCGTCATCTTTCTCCTCTGTGGGGGCATGTACGCATATAAGGCTTATGTTAGCAAATTTAGCCTGGATGCGAATTGTCGTGAGGCGCTCGTTCACGGATCTGAACGATAAGACTTCTTGCCTAAGTCTGCCTCTAACGACAAATCCACATCCAAATAGGCGCTGTTTTTGCTGTTTGTAGCAGTCACCGTAATATATATCACAGTTTTTCAGCCTTCTTTTGCCCGGTCCATCCCATCGCACTTCTTGGATGGCGGTTATATCTGCTTTGCAGCAGTCTAGGGCTTCCGCTAATTATTCGGCTGCACGTGGCCTATAAAGGGACCTTACATTCCACGTACAGATCCGAAGATCGTTGTCCGTATATCGTTTGCAGGGTTTGTCATCAGTAAAATCCTCCGTTTCCGAGGCTTGTTGTTGCTTCGTAACTATATATTTTCTTTATGTGGCCGGGCAGTTACCCCGACGGCACAACCCCCAACCTGGAGGGCCAGTTCCTTTTTTGTCACCCCTAGGACAAGAGGTCGCACTTATAAGTTTGGCAAGTTGAGCTCGGGTGAACTACAACCAGTACCCGATGGCTACCACTTGGAGGTAAAATAAGCACAATTGGTGTGTAGAAAAAGTTACAACACTGGGCATCGCCAGGTTGACGCCAGTCAGTGCCTACCCGATTCCCGCAACACCCAACCATCCTTTCATAACTATAACAATTTTAAATAATCCAATTCAAAAAAAAACACATATCCTGATAAAATAGTTATCTTCAGAACGCAGTCGGAGGCTATTCCAATTCAAAAAATAAACATTTCCTCGGTTGCAAGCAGGTCTGCCCTCAACTCGTCAAGCATGACCATGCTCTATGCATATAGTTAAAATCTCCTGCTATGATAAAATAGTTATCTTCGAAGCTCAGTCGGGGGTTTTGCAAAAAGGGTTTCAAGCCTTGAAATGAAATTGTGATCTTCAATATTGTAGCCAAAATCGAATAGCCTATCCCCCAAAGCCAGAAATCAATTATTTCCCTCGACAGCAACACCCTAATAGCCAACTGTTATGCCCACTACGACATGTAACCGCACATACATTTTATGACATCTCAAACAAAACAAGACAAAAACAATTAGTTTCATAATTATAACAATTCTATGACCTAAAGTATTCCAATTCAAAAATAAACATTTCCTCGGTTGCAAGCAGCTCTGCCCTCAACTCGTCATGCATGCCCATGCTCTATGCGTATAGTCAAAATCTCCTGCTATGATAAAATAGTTATCTTCGAAGCTCAGTCGGGGGCTTGCAAAAAGAGTTTCGAGCTTTGAAATGAAATTGTGATCTTCAATATTGTAGCCAAAATCCAATAGCCAATCCCCCAAAGTCAGAAATCAATTATTTCCTTTGGCAACAACACCCTAATTGCCAACTGTTATGCCCATTGTGACGTGTAACCGGACATGCATATTATGATGCCTCAAACCAAACAAGATAAAAGCAATTAGTTTCATAATTATTACAATTCTATGACCTAAAGTATTCCAATTCAAAAATAAACATTTCCTCGGTTTCAAGCAGGTCTGCCCTCAACTCGTTATGCATGCCCATGCTCTATGCCTATAGTTAAAATCTCCTGCTATGATAAAATAGTTATCTTCGAAGCTCAGTCGGGGGCTTGCAAAAAGAGTTTCGAGCTTTTAAATGAAATTGTGATCTTCAATATTGTAGTCAAAATCGAATAGCCTATCCCCCAAAGTCAGAAATCCATTATTTCCCTCGGCAACAACAACCTTATTGCCAACTGTTATGCTCACTACGGCATGTAACCGCACATACATTTTATGACATCTCAAACAAAACAAGATAAAAGCAATTAGTTTCATAATAATAACAATTTAATGACCTATAGTATTCAATTCAAAAAAAAAAAAAACACTTCAATATATTTTCACAATATTCTAGCCAAAAACGAATAGGCTATCTCACAAAGTCAGAAATCAATTACTTTCATAATTATAACAATTCTATACTTACTTACTTACTTACTTACTTAAGGTGGCGCTACAGTCCGGGGTGGACCTGGGCCTCAACCAACAAGCGTCTCCAGCCAGCTCGATCTTTAGCTAGCTGTCTCCAGTTTCGCACGCATAGTTGGTTGAGGTCCCTTTCCACTTGCGTGCGCCACCTGAGTCGCGGTCTTCCTCTACTGCGCCGTCCCTCGGGGGTGGATTCGAAGACTTTTCGGGCCGGAGCATTGGTTTCCATCCGCTCTACATGACCTAGCCACCTCAATCGTTGGATCTTCACTCTTCTGGCTAAGTCGATGTCGCTAAACAGCCCGTATAGTTCGTCATTAAATCTCCTCCTCCACTCACCATCTATGCAGACGGGACCGAAAATCACACGAAGAATTTTCCTCTCGAAGCAACCAAGAGCAGCTTCATCCGCTTTTGATAATGTCCATGCCTCCGCGCCATATAGCAGGACTGGGACGATTAAGGTCTTGTAAAGCGTTAGTTTAGTTGTTCGAGAGAGGGCTTTGTTTACCAATTGCTTTCTTAGCCCAAAGAAGCAGCGATTGGCAAGAGTTATACTTATAGAGCATATACTTGGTCTTACCCTCGTTTACCGCTAAACCCATCTTCGCGGCCTCCGTTGCAATACCCACAAAAGCGCCATTGACATCACGCTGCGTTCTTCCGATAATGTCAATATCGTCGGCATATGCGAGTAGTTGGACGGACTTCTGAAAGATTGTTCCTCTGGTGTTGGCGTTCGAGTTTTGAACAATTCTTTCAAGAACGATGTTGAAAAAGTCGCATGACAGCGCGTCGCCTTGTCTGAATCCTTTTTTGACATCAAAGGTCTCGGTTAGGTCTTTACCGACCTTGATGGAGCAGCGTGCATTCTCCATCGTCATCCTACACAAACGGACGAGTTTGGTAGGGATGCCAAAACTAGACATTGCTCTGTATAGCTCGTCTCTATAAATGCTATCATACGCGGCCTTAAAATCGATAAAAAGGTGGTGGGTATCGATTTGTTGCTCCTGGGTTTTCTCCAAAATCTGCCGCAGTGTGAATATTTGGTCGATGGTGGATTTTCCTGGCCTAAAGCCACACTGGTATGGACCGACCAGGTTGTTGACGAATGGCTTTAGGCGTTCACACAGTACGGCAGATAAGATTTTATATGCAATACTTAGGAGACTGATGCCTCTGTAGTTGGCGCAGTTCAGAGGGTCTCCTTTTTTATGGATCGGGCAGACTATGCTGTATTCACTATGCAGTATTCAATTCAAAAAAATAAACACTTCAATATATTTTCACAATATTGTAGCCAAAAACGAATAACCTATGCCCACTACGACATGTAACCGCACATATATTTTATTACATCTCAAACAAAACAAGATTAATGCAATTAGTTTCATAATTATAACAATTTTATGACCTATAGTATTCAATTAAAAAAAATAAACACTTCAATATATTTTCACAATATTGTAGCCAAAAACGAATAGCCTATCCCACAAAGTCAGAAATCAATTATTTCCCTCGACAGCAACACCCTAATAGCCAACTGTTATGCCCACTACGACATGTAACCGCACATACATTTTATGACATCTCAAACAAAACAAGATAAAAGCAATTAGTTTCATAATTATAACAATTTTATGACTTAAAGTATTCAATTCAAAAAAATAAACATTTCCTCGGTTTCAAGCAGGTCTGCCCTCAACTCGTTATGCATGCCCATGCTCTATGCCTATAGTTAAAATCTCCTGCTAAGATAAAATAGTTATCTTCGAAGCTCAGTCTTGCAAGGGGCTTGCAAAAAGAGTTTCGAGCTTTTAAATGAAATTGTGATCTTCAATATTGTAGTCAAAATCGAATAGCCTATCCCCCAAAGTCAGAAATCAATTATTTCCCTCGGCAACAATAACCTTATTGCCAACTGTTATGCTCACTACGGCATGTAACCGCACATACATTTTATGACACCTCAAACAAAACAAGATAAAAGCAATTAGTTTCATAATTATAACAATTTTATGACCTATAGTATCCAATTCAAAAAATAAACACTTCAATATATTTTCACAATATTCTAGCCTAAAATGAATAGCCTATCTCACAAAGTCAGAAATCAATTACTTTCATAATTATAACAATTTTATGACCTAAAGTATTCCATTTCAAAAAAATACACATATCCTGATAAAATAGTTATCTTCAGAACGCAGTCGGAGGCTATTCCAATTCAAAAAAATAAACATTTCCTCGGTTTCAAGCAGGTCTGCCCTCAACTCGTTATGCATGCCCATGCTCTATGCCTATAGTTAAAATCTCCTGCTATGATAAAATAGTTATCTTCGAAGCTCAGTCTTGCAAGGGGCTTGCAAAAAGAGTTTCGAGCTTTTAAATGAAATTGTGATCTTCAATATTGTAGTCAAAATCGAATAGCCTATCCCCCAAAGTCAGAAATCAATTATTTCCCTCGGCAACAATAACCTTATTGCCAACTGTTATGCTCACTACGGCATGTAACCGCACATACATTTTATGACACCTCAAACAAAACAAGATAAAAGCAATTAGTTTCATAATTATAACAATTTTATGACCTATAGTATCCAATTCAAAAAATAAACACTTCAATATATTTTCACAATATTCTAGCCTAAAATGAATAGCCTATCTCACAAAGTCAGAAATCAATTACTTTCATAATTATAACAATTTTATGACCTAAAGTATTCCATTTCAAAAAAATACACATATCCTGATAAAATAGTTATCTTCAGAACGCAGTCGGAGGCTATTCCAATTCAAAAAATAAACATTTCCTCGGTTGCAAGCAGGTCTGCCTTCAACTCGTCAAGCATGCCCATGCTCTATGCATATAGTTAAAATCTCCTGCTATGATAAAATAGTTATCTTCAAAGCTCAGTCGCTTTGAAACGAAATTGTGATCTTCAATATTGTAGTCAAAATCGAATAGCCTATCCCCCAAAGTCAGAAATCAATTATTTCCCTCGGCAACAACACCCTTAAATGCCAACTGTTGTTTCCATTGCAAAATGTAACCGGACATACATTTTATGACATCTCAAACAAAACAAGATAAAAGCAATTAGTTTCATAATTATAACAATTGTATGACCTAAGGTATTCCAAATCAAAAAAAATAAACATCCCAGTGTTAGGTTCCGTTAATA
The DNA here is from genome assembly GCA_905231855.2 of Eristalis tenax. Taxonomy (NCBI): domain Eukaryota; kingdom Metazoa; phylum Arthropoda; class Insecta; order Diptera; family Syrphidae; genus Eristalis; species Eristalis tenax. The sequence continues at coordinate 20,589,725 of HG993125.1, read as the reverse complement.
TTTGATAGTTGCAATCTTCAATATGGTAATCCAAAACGAATAGCCTATCCCCCAAAGTCAGAAATCAATTATTTCCCTCGGCAACAACACCCTTAAATGCCAACTGTTGTTTCCATTGCAAAATGTAACCGGACATACATTTTATGACATCTCAAACAAAACAAGATAAAAGCAATTAGTTTCAAAATAATAACAATTTTATGACCTATAGTATTCATTTCAAAAAATAAACACTTGAATATATTTTCGCAATATTGTAGCCAAAATCGAATAGCCAATCCCCCAAAGTCAGAAATCAATTATTTCCTTTGGCAACAACACCCTAATTGCCAACTGTTATGCCCATTGCGACGTGTAACCGGACATGCGTATTATGATGCCTCAAACCAAACAAGATAAAAGCAATTAGTTCCATAATAATAACAATTTAATGACCTATAGTATTCAATTCAAAAAATAAACACTTCAATATATTTTCACAATATTCTAGCCAAAAACGAATAGCCTATCTCACAAAGTCAGAAATTAATTACTTTCATAATTATAACAATTCTATGACCTAAAGTATTCCAATTCAAAAAAATACACATATCCTGATAAAATAGTTATCTTCGGAACGCAGTCGGAGGCTATTCCAATTCAAAAAATAAACATTTCCTCGGTTGCAAGCAGGTCTGCCTTCAACTCGTCAAGCATGCCCATGCTCTATGCATATAGTTAAAATCTAGTGCTATGATAAAATAGTTATCTTCAAAGCTCAGTCGCTTTGAAATGAAATTGTGATCTTCAATATTGTAGTCAAAATCGAATAGCCTATCCCCCAAAGTCAGAAATCAATTATTTCCTTTGGCAACAACACCCTAACTGAAAATCGTTATGCCCATTGCGACATGTAACCGCACATACATTTTATGACATCTCAAACAAAACAAGATAAAAGCAATTAGTGTCATAATTATAACAATTGTATGACCTAAGGTATTCCAAATCAAAAAAATAAACATCCCAGTGTTAGATTCCGTTAATATTTGATAATTGCAATCTTCAATGTGGTAATCCAAAACGAATAGCTCATCCTCCAAAGTCAGAAATCAATTGTTTCCTTTGGCAACAACACCCTAACCGAAAACCATTATGCCCATTGCGACATGTAACCGGACATACATTTTATGTCATCTCAAACAAAGCAAGACAAAAGCAATTAGTTTCATAATTATAACAATTTTATGACGTAAGGTATTCCAATTCAAAAAAATAATCATTTCCTCGGTTGCAAGCAGGCCTACCCTCAACTCGTCATGCATGCCCATGCTCTATGCCTATAGTTAAAATCTCCTGCTATGATAAAATAGTTATCTTCGAAGCTCAGTCGGGGGCTTGCAAAAAGAGTTTCGAGCTTTGAAATGAAATTGTGATCTTCAATATTGTAGTCAAAATCGAATAGCCTATCCCCCAAAGTCAAAATCAATTATTTCCCTCGGCAACAACAATCTTATTGCCAACTGTTATGCCCATTGCGACATGTAACCGCGCATACATTTTATGACACCTCCAACAAAACAAGATAAAAGCAATTAGTTTCATAATTATAACAATTTTATGGCCTATAGTATCCAATTCAAAAAATAAACACTTCAATACATTTTCACAATATTCTAGCCAAAAACGAATAGCCTATCTCACAAAGTCAGAAATCAATTACTTTCATAATTATAACAATTTTATGACCTAAAGTATTCCAATTAAAAAAAATACACATATCCTGATAAAATAGTTATCTTCAGAACGCAGTCGGAGGCTATTCCAATTCAAAAAATAAACATTTCCTCGGTTGCAAGCAGGTCTGCCCTGAACTCGTCAAGCAGGCCCATGCTCTATGCCTATAGTTAAAATCGCCTGCTATGATAAAATAGTTATCTTTAAAGCTCAGTCGGGGGCTTGCAAAAAGAGTTTCGAGCTTTGAAATGAAGTTGTGATCTTCAATATTGTAGTCAAAATCGAATAGTCTATCCCCCAAAGTCAGAAATCAATTATTTCCCTCGGCAACAACACCCTAATTGCCAACTGTCATGCCCACTACGACGTGTAACAACACATACATTTAATGACATCTCAAACAAAACAAGATAAAAGCAATTAGTTTCATAATTATAACAATTTTATGACCTATAGTATTCAATTCAAAAAATAAACACTATATTTTCACAATATTCTAGCCAAAAACGAATAGCCTTGACCTAAAGTATTCCAATTCAAAAAAATAAACGTTTCCTCGGTTGCACGCAGGTCTGCCCTGAACTCGTCATGCAGGCCCATGCTCTATGCCTATAGTTAAAATCTCCTGCTATGATAAAATAGTTATCTTCAAAGCTCAGTCGGGGGTTTTGCAAAAAGAGTTTCAAGCCTTGAAACGAAATTGTGATCTTCAATATTGTAGCCAAAATCGAATAGCCTATCCCCCAAAGTCAGAAATCAATTATTTCCTTTGGCAACAACACCCTAATTGCCAACTGTTAGGTCCATTGCGACATGGATATTTGATAATTGCAATCTTCAATATGGTAATCCAAAACGAATAGCTTATCCTCCAAGCTCAGAAATCAATTATTTCCCTCGGCAACAACACCCTTAAATGCCAACTGTTATGCCCATTGCGACATCTAACCAGTCATGCATGCCCATGCTCTATGCCTATAGTTAAAATCTGCTGCTATGATGAAATAGTTATCTTCGAAGCTCAGTCGGGAGCTTGCAAAAAGGGTTTCGAGCTTTGAAATGAAGTTGTGATCTTCACTATTGTAGTCAAAATCGAATAGCCAATCCCCCAAAGTCAGAAATCAATTATTTCCTTTGGCAACAACACCCTAATTGCCAACTGTTATGCCCATTGCGACGTGTAACCGGACATGCATATTATGATGCCTCAAACCAAACAAGATAAAAGCAATTAGTTTCATAATTATTACAATTCTATGACCTAAAGTATTAAAATTCAAAAATAAACATTTCCTCGGTTGCAAGCAGCTCTGCCCTCAACTCGTCATGCATGCCCATGCTCTATGCCTATAGTTAAAATCTCCCGCTATGATAAAATAGTTATCTTCGAAGCTCAGTCGGGGGCTTGCAAAAAGAGTTTCGAGCTTTGAAATGAAATTGTGATCTTCAATATTTTAGCCAAAATCGAATAGCCAATCCCCCAAAGTCAGAAATCAATTATTTCCTTTGGCAACAACACCCTAATTGCCAACTGTTATGCCCACTACGATATGTAACCGTACATACATTTAATGACATCTCAAACAAAACAAGATAAAAGCAATTAGTTTCATAATTATAACAATTTTATGACCTATAGTATTCAATTCAAAAAATAAGCACTTCAATATATTTTCACAATATTCTAGCCAAAAACGAATAGCCTATCTCACAAAGTCAGAAATCAATTACTTTCATAACTATACTTACTTACTTACTTAAGGTGGCGCTACAGTCCGGGGTGGACCTGGGCCTTAACCAACAAGCGTCTCCAGCCAGCTCGATCTTTAGCTAGCTGTCTCCAGTTTCGCACGCATAGTTGGTTGAGGTCCCTTTCCACTTGCGTGCGCCACCTGAGTCGCGGTCTTCCTCTACTGCGCCGTCCCTCGGGGGTGGATTCGAAGACTTTTCGGGCCGGAGCATTGGTTTCCATCCGCTCTACATGACCTAGCCACCTCAATCGTTGGATCTTCACTCTTCTGGCTAAGTCGATGTCGCTAAACAGCCCGTATAGTTCGTCATTAAATCTCCTCCTCCACTCACCATCTATGCAGACGGGACCGAAAATCACACGAAGAATTTTCCTCTCGAAGCAACCAAGAGCAGCTTCATCCGCTTTTGATAAAGTCCATGCCTCCGCGCCATATAGCAGGACTGGGACGATTAAGGTTTTGTAAAGCGTTAGCTTGGTTGTTCGAGAGAGGGCTTTGTTTACCAATTGCTTTCTTAGCCCATAGAAGCAGCGATTGGCAAGAGTTATTCTTCGTTTGATTTCAGCGCTGGTGTCGTTGTCTGAATTGATAGCGGTGCCTAGGTAGACAAAGTTTTTGACTACCTCAAAGTTATATCTGTCTGTTGTGACGTTCTGACCGAGACGTCGGTGTTGGGTGTCCTTTCTCGTTGACAGCATATACTTGGTCTTACCCTCGTTTACCGCTAAACCCATCTTCGCGGCCTCCGTTGCAATACCCACAAAAGCGCCATTGACATCACGCTGCGTTCTTCCGATAATGTCAATATCGTCGGCATATGCGAGTAGTTGGACGGACTTCTGAAAGATTGTTCCTCTGGTGTTGGCGTTCGAGTTTTGAACAATTCTTTCAAGAACGATGTTGAAAAAGTCGCATGACAGCGCGTCGCCTTGCCTGAATCCTTTTTTGACATCAAAGGTCTCGGTTAGGTCTTTACCGACCTTGATGGAGCAGCGTGCATTCTCCATCGTCATCCTACACAAACGGACGAGTTTGGTAGGGATGCCAAAACTAGACATTGCTCTGTATAGCTCGTCTCTATAAATGCTATCATACGCGGCCTTAAAATCGATAAAAAGGTGGTGGGTATCGATTTGTTGCTCCTGGGTTTTCTCCAAAATCTGCCGCAGTGTGAATATTTGGTCGATGGTGGATTTTCCTGGCCTAAAGCCACACTGGTATGGACCGACCAGGTTGTTGACGAATGGCTTTAGGCGTTCACACAGTACGGCAGATAAGATTTTATATCCAATACTTAGGAGACTGATGCCTCTGTAGTTGGCGCAGTTCAGAGGGTCTCCTTTTTTATGGATCGGGCAGACTATGCTGAGGTTCCATTCATCGGGCATGTTTTCCTCCGACCATATTTTACAGATGAGTTGGTGCATGCTCCTTACCAAATCATCGCCTGCGCCCTTAAAAAGCTCGGCGGGTAGGCCGTCAGCTCCCGCAGCCTTGTTGGATTTTAGTTTGGATATGGCAATCCTCACTTCATCTGGGTCGGGTGGACGGAATTGTTGATCTTCATCGTCCCTTTCATTGGGGTTGAATGGTTCGTTCTGCCTGACAGCGGAATTTGGTTCTTCGTCGCCGTTATACAGTCTGCAGAAATGGTTTCTCCATATCCTCAGCATCGACTGTGACTCTACTACGATGTTCCCTTGATCATCCTTACAGGCTTCGGTTCGGACTTTATAACCTTGACTGGTTAACTTTACCCTTTGGTAAAATTTCCTTACCTCATTCCTGCAGTAATATCCCTCTAGTTTGCCGATCGCGCGCTTCTCATGCTCCTTCTTTTTTCTCCTGAGAAGCCGGTGTTCGTCTCTCCTCTTCTGCTCGTAGAGCTCCCGAGCAGCTCTTGTCCTTCTTTGCAGTGCCGCTTTGTATGCTTCTTGCTTGGCTGCATTCGCCTGCCGACACTCGTTGTCAAACCAGGGGTTTCGTTGTGGTGGCGGATTGAAACCCAGCACATCAGAGGCGGCATCTCTGATGGCTTTTTGGCAATGCTGCCACTGATCTTCAATACTTGATGTTGGCGGCGTAGGATTTCTTAAGAGGTTAAGGGAGACACGATCGGAAAAGGATTTGGCAATCTCTTGCGATTGTAGCTGGCTGACATTAAACTTCCTCACAGTATTTCTTTGTCTTGGCGGTGTTCGGGATATCCGCAACCTTATCTTGGCTACAACAAGGTGGTGGTCCGAGTCAATGTTGGCGCCTCAGAACGTTCGAACATCTATAATACTGGAGGAGTGCCTTGCGTCGATCGCAATATGATCAATCTGATTGACGGATCAGGAGATCGCCATGTTCCTTTGTGGATATCGAGATGTGGGAATCTTGTACTGGCTACTACAACATTTCGCCCCGCAGCAAAGTCGATCAGCCTAAATCCGTTATCGGATGTGGTGTCGTGTAGGCTGTGCTTTCCGACCGTACTACCAAAGATGTTCTCTTTTCCAAGCTTTGCGTTAAAATCGCCAAGGACAATTTTAATGTCGTAGCTAGGGCATTGCTCATAAGTTTTGTCTAGGAGCTCATAGAACTTGTCTTTGGTGTCGTCATCTTTCTCCTCTGTGGGGGCATGTACGCATATAAGGCTTATGTTAGCAAATTTAGCCTGGATGCGAATTGTCGTGAGGCGCTCGTTCACGGATCTGAACGATAAGACTTCTTGCCTAAGTCTGCCTCTAACGACAAATCCACATCCAAATAGGCGCTGTTTTTGCTGTTTGTAGCAGTCACCGTAATATATATCACAGTTTTTCAGCCTTCTTTTGCCCGGTCCATCCCATCGCACTTCTTGGATGGCGGTTATATCTGCTTTGCAGCAGTCTAGGGCTTCCGCTAATTATTCGGCTGCACGTGGCCTATAAAGGGACCTTACATTCCACGTACAGATCCGAAGATCGTTGTCCGTATATCGTTTGCAGGGTTTGTCATCAGTAAAATCCTCCGTTTCCGAGGCTTGTTGTTGCTTCGTAACTATATATTTTCTTTATGTGGCCGGGCAGTTACCCCGACGGCACAACCCCCAACCTGGAGGGCCAGTTCCTTTTTTGTCACCCCTAGGACAAGAGGTCGCACTTATAAGTTTGGCAAGTTGAGCTCGGGTGAACTACAACCAGTACCCGATGGCTACCACTTGGAGGTAAAATAAGCACAATTGGTGTGTAGAAAAAGTTACAACACTGGGCATCGCCAGGTTGACGCCAGTCAGTGCCTACCCGATTCCCGCAACACCCAACCATCCTTTCATAACTATAACAATTTTAAATAATCCAATTCAAAAAAAAACACATATCCTGATAAAATAGTTATCTTCAGAACGCAGTCGGAGGCTATTCCAATTCAAAAAATAAACATTTCCTCGGTTGCAAGCAGGTCTGCCCTCAACTCGTCAAGCATGACCATGCTCTATGCATATAGTTAAAATCTCCTGCTATGATAAAATAGTTATCTTCGAAGCTCAGTCGGGGGTTTTGCAAAAAGGGTTTCAAGCCTTGAAATGAAATTGTGATCTTCAATATTGTAGCCAAAATCGAATAGCCTATCCCCCAAAGTCAGAAATCAATTATTTCCCTCGACAGCAACACCCTAATAGCCAACTGTTATGCCCACTACGACATGTAACCGCACATACATTTTATGACATCTCAAACAAAACAAGATAAAAACAATTAGTTTCATAATTATAACAATTCTATGACCTAAAGTATTCCAATTCAAAAATAAACATTTCCTCGGTTGCAAGCAGCTCTGCCCTCAACTCGTCATGCATGCCCATGCTCTATGCGTATAGTCAAAATCTCCTGCTATGATAAAATAGTTATCTTCGAAGCTCAGTCGGGGGCTTGCAAAAAGAGTTTCGAGCTTTGAAATGAAATTGTGATCTTCAATATTGTAGCCAAAATCCAATAGCCAATCCCCCAAAGTCAGAAATCAATTATTTCCTTTGGCAACAACACCCTAATTGCCAACTGTTATGCCCATTGTGACGTGTAACCGGACATGCATATTATGATGCCTCAAACCAAACAAGATAAAAGCAATTAGTTTCATAATTATTACAATTCTATGACCTAAAGTATTCCAATTCAAAAATAAACATTTCCTCGGTTTCAAGCAGGTCTGCCCTCAACTCGTTATGCATGCCCATGCTCTATGCCTATAGTTAAAATCTCCTGCTATGATAAAATAGTTATCTTCGAAGCTCAGTCGGGGGCTTGCAAAAAGAGTTTCGAGCTTTTAAATGAAATTGTGATCTTCAATATTGTAGTCAAAATCGAATAGCCTATCCCCCAAAGTCAGAAATCCATTATTTCCCTCGGCAACAACAACCTTATTGCCAACTGTTATGCTCACTACGGCATGTAACCGCACATACATTTTATGACATCTCAAACAAAACAAGATAAAAGCAATTAGTTTCATAATAATAACAATTTAATGACCTATAGTATTCAATTCAAAAAAAAAAAAAAACACTTCAATATATTTTCACAATATTCTAGCCAAAAACGAATAGGCTATCTCACAAAGTCAGAAATCAATTACTTTCATAATTATAACAATTCTATACTTACTTACTTACTTACTTACTTAAGGTGGCGCTACAGTCCGGGGTGGACCTGGGCCTCAACCAACAAGCGTCTCCAGCCAGCTCGATCTTTAGCTAGCTGTCTCCAGTTTCGCACGCATAGTTGGTTGAGGTCCCTTTCCACTTGCGTGCGCCACCTGAGTCGCGGTCTTCCTCTACTGCGCCGTCCCTCGGGGGTGGATTCGAAGACTTTTCGGGCCGGAGCATTGGTTTCCATCCGCTCTACATGACCTAGCCACCTCAATCGTTGGATCTTCACTCTTCTGGCTAAGTCGATGTCGCTAAACAGCCCGTATAGTTCGTCATTAAATCTCCTCCTCCACTCACCATCTATGCAGACGGGACCGAAAATCACACGAAGAATTTTCCTCTCGAAGCAACCAAGAGCAGCTTCATCCGCTTTTGATAATGTCCATGCCTCCGCGCCATATAGCAGGACTGGGACGATTAAGGTCTTGTAAAGCGTTAGTTTAGTTGTTCGAGAGAGGGCTTTGTTTACCAATTGCTTTCTTAGCCCAAAGAAGCAGCGATTGGCAAGAGTTATTCTTCGTTTGATTTCAGCGCTGGTGTCGTTGTCTGAATTGATAGCGGTGCCTAGGTAGACAAAGTTTTTGACTACCTCAAAGTTATATCTGTCTGCTGTGACGTTCTGACCGAGACGTCGGTGTTGGGTGTCCTTTCTCGTTGACAGCATATACTTGGTCTTACCCTCGTTTACCGCTAAACCCATCTTCGCGGCCTCCGTTGCAATACCCACAAAAGCGCCATTGACATCACGCTGCGTTCTTCCGATAATGTCAATATCGTCGGCATATGCGAGTAGTTGGACGGACTTCTGAAAGATTGTTCCTCTGGTGTTGGCGTTCGAGTTTTGAACAATTCTTTCAAGAACGATGTTGAAAAAGTCGCATGACAGCGCGTCGCCTTGTCTGAATCCTTTTTTGACATCAAAGGTCTCGGTTAGGTCTTTACCGACCTTGATGGAGCAGCGTGCATTCTCCATCGTCATCCTACACAAACGGACGAGTTTGGTAGGGATGCCAAAACTAGACATTGCTCTGTATAGCTCGTCTCTATAAATGCTATCATACGCGGCCTTAAAATCGATAAAAAGGTGGTGGGTATCGATTTGTTGCTCCTGGGTTTTCTCCAAAATCTGCCGCAGTGTGAATATTTGGTCGATGGTGGATTTTCCTGGCCTAAAGCCACACTGGTATGGACCGACCAGGTTGTTGACGAATGGCTTTAGGCGTTCACACAGTACGGCAGATAAGATTTTATATGCAATACTTAGGAGACTGATGCCTCTGTAGTTGGCGCAGTTCAGAGGGTCTCCTTTTTTATGGATCGGGCAGACTATGCTGAGGTTCCATTCATCGGGCATGTTTTCCTCCGACCATATTTTACAGATGAGTTGGTGCATGCTCCTTACCAAATCATCGCCTGCGGCCTTAAAAAGCTCGGCGGGTAGGCCGTCAGCTCCCGCAGCCTTGTTGGATTTTAGTTTGGATATGGCAATCCTCACTTCATCTGGGTCGGGTGGACGGAATTGTTGATCTTCATCGTCCCTTTCATTGGGGTTGAATGGTTCGTTCTGCCTGACAGCGGAATTTGGTTCTTCGTCGCCGTTATACAGTCTGCAGAAATGGTTTCTCCATATCCTCAGCATCGACTGTGACTCTACTAAGATGTTCCCTTGATCATCCTTACAGGCTTCGGTTCGGACTTTATAACCTTGACTGGTTAACTTTACCCTTTGGTAAAATTTCCTTACCTCATTCCTGCAGTAATATCCCTCTAGTTTGCCGATCGCGCGCTTCTCATGCTCCTTCTTTTTTCTCCTGAGAAGCCGGTGTTCGTCTCTCCTCTTCTGCTCGTAGAGCTCCCGAGCAGCTCTTGTCCTTCTTTGCAGTGCCGCTTTGTATGCTTCTTGCTTGGCTGCATTCGCCTGCCGACACTCGTTGTCAAACCAGGGGTTTCGTTGTGGTGGCGGATTGAAACCCAGCACATCAGAGGCGGCATCTCTGATGGCTTTTTGGCAATGCTGCCACTGATCTTCAATACTTGATGTTGGCGGCGTAGGATTTCTTAAGAGGTTAAGGGAGACACGATCGGAAAAGGATTTGGCAATCTCTTGCGATTGTAGCCGGCTGACGTTAAACTTCCTCACAGTATTTCTTTGTCTTGGCGGTGTTCGGGATATCCGCAACCTTATCTTGGCTACAACAAGGTGGTGGTCCGAGTCAATGTTGGCGCCTCGGAACGTTCGAACATCTATAATACTGGAAGAGTGCCTTGCGTCGATCGCAATATGATCAATCTGATTGACGGTTGATTGATCAGGAGATCGCCATGTTCCTTTGTGGATATCGAGATGTGGGAATCTTGTACTGGCTACTACAACATTTCGCCCCGCAGCAAAGTCGATCAGCCTAAATCCGTTATCGGATGTGATGTCGTGTAGACTGTGCTTTCCGACCGTACTACCAAAGATGTTCTCTTTTCCAAGCTTTGCGTTAAAATCGCCAAGGACAATTTTAATGTCGTAGCTAGGGCATTGCTCATAAGTTTTGTCCAGGAGCTCATAGAACTTGTCTTTGGTGTCGTCATCTTTCTCCTCTGTGGGGGCATGTGCGCATATAAGGCTTATGTTGGCAAATTTAGCCTGGATGCGAATTGTCGTGAGGCGCTCGTTCACGGATCTGAACGATAAGACTTCTTGCCTAAGTCTGCCTCTAACGACAAATCCACATCCAAATAGGCGCTGTTTTTGCTGTTTGTAGCAGTTACCGTAATATATATCACAGTTTTTCAGCCTTCTTTTGCCCGGTCCATCCCATCGCACTTCTTGGATGGCGGTTATATCTGCTTTGCAGCAGTCTAGGGCTTCCGCTAATTGTTCGGCTGCACGTGGCCTATAAAGGGACCTTACATTCCACGTACAGATCCGAAGATCGTTGTCCGTATATCGTTTGCTGGGGTTGTCATCAGTAAAATCCTCCGTTTCCGAGGCTTGTTGTTGCTTCGTAACTATATATTTTCTTTATGTGGCCGGGCAGTTACCCCGACGGCACAACCCCCAACCTTGAGGGCCAGTTCCTTTTTTGTCACCCCTAGGACAAGAGGTCGCACTTATAAGTTTGGCAAGTTGAGCTCGGGTGAACTACAACCAGTACCCGATGGCTACCACTTGGAGGTAAAATAAGCACAATTGGTGTGTAGAAAAAGTTACAACACTGGGCATCGCCAGGTTGACGCCAGTCAGTGCCTACCCGATTCCCGCAACACCCAACCATCACACAACAATTCTATGACCTAAAGTATTCCAATTCAAAAAAATACACATATCCTGATAAAATAGTTACCTTCAGAACGCAGTCGGAGGCTATTCCAATTCAAAAAATAAACATTTCCTCGGTTGCAAGCAGGTCTGCCTTCAACTCGTCAAGCATGCCCATGCTCTATGCATATAGCTAAAATCTCCCGCTATGATAAAATAGTTATCTTCGAAGCTCAGTCGGGGGCTTGCAAAAAGAGTTTCGAGCTTTAAAATGAAATTGTGATCTTCAATATTGTAGTCAAAATCGAATAGCCTATCCCCCAAAGTCAGAAATCAATTATTTCCCTCGGCAACAACACCCTTAAATGCCAACTGTAACCGCACATATATTTTATTACATCTCAAACAAAACAAGATAAAAGCAATTAGTTTCATAATTATAACAATTTTATGACCTATAGTATTCAATTCAAAAAAATAAACACTTCAATATATTTTCACAATATTGTAGCCAAAAACGAATAACCTATGCCCACTACGACATGTAACCGCACATATATTTTATTACATCTCAAACAAAACAAGATTAAAGCAATTAGTTTCATAATTATAACAATTTTATGACCTATAGTATTCAATTCAAAAAAATAAACACTTCAATATATTTTCACAATATTGTAGCCAAAAACGAATAGCCTATCCCACAAAGTCAGAAATCAATTATTTCCCTCGACAGCAACACCCTAATAGCCAACTGTTATGCCCACTACGACATGTAACCGCACATACATTTTATGACATCTCAAACAAAACAAGATAAAAACAATTAGTTTCATAATTATAACAATTCTATGACCTAAAGTATTCCAATTCAAAAATAAACATTTCCTCGGTTTCAAGCAGGTCTGCCCTCAACTTGTTATGCATGCCCATGCTCTATGCCTATAGTTAAAATCTCCTGCTATGATAAAATAGTTATCTTCGAAGCTCAGTCGGGGGCTTGCAAAAAGAGTTTCGAGCTTTTAAATGAAATTGTGATCTTCAATATTGTAGTCAAAATCGAATAGCCTATCTCCCAAAGTCAGAAATCAATTATTTCCCTCGCCAACAACAACCTTATTGCCAACTGTTATGCCCACTACGATATGTAACCGTACATACATTTAATGACATCTCAAACAAAACAAGATAAAAGCAATTAGTTTCATAATTATAACAATTTTATGACCTATAGTATCCAATTCAAAAAATAAACACTTCAATATATTTTCACAATATTCTAGCCTAAAATGAATAGCCTATCTCACAAAGTCAGAAATCAATTACTTTCATAATTATAACAATTTTATGACCTAAAGTATTCCATTTCAAAAAAATACACATATCCTGATAAAATAGTTATCTTCAGAACGCAGTCGGAGGCTATTCCAATTCAAAAAATAAACATTTCCTCGGTTGCAAGCAGGTCTGCCTTCAACTCGTCAAGCATGCCCATGCTCTATGCATATAGTTAAAATCTCCTGCTATGATAAAATAGTTATCTTCAAAGCTCAGTCGCTTTGAAACGAAATTGTGATCTTCAATATTGTAGTCAAAATCGAATAGCCTATCCCCCAAAGACAGAAATCAATTATTTCCCTCGGCAACAACACCCTTAAATGCCAACTGTTGTGGCCATTGCGACATGTAACCGGACATACATTTTATGACATCTCAAACAAAACAAGATAAAAGCAATTAGTATCATAATTATAACAATTGTATGACCTAAGGTATTCCAAATCAAAAAAATAAACATCCCAGTGTTAGGTTCCGTTAATATTTGATAATTGCAATCTTCAATATGGTAATCCAAAACGAATAGCCTATCCTCCAAAATCAGAAATCAATTATTTCCCTAGGCAACAACACCCTTAAATGCCAACTGTTATGCCCATTGCGACATCTAACCGGTCATGCATGCCCATGCTCTATGCCTATAGTTAAAATCTGCTGCTATGATGAAATAGTTATCTTCGAAGCTCAGTCGGGGGCTTGCAAAAAGGCTTTCGAGCTTTGAAATGAAATTGTGATCTTCACTATTGTAGTCAAAATCGAATAGCCTATCTCCCAAAGTCAGAAATCAATTATTTCCCTCGCCAACAACAACCTTATTGCCAACTGTTATGCCCACTACGATATGTAACCGTACATACATTTAATGACATCTCAAACAAAACAAGATAAAAGCAATTAGTTTCATAATTATAACAATTTTATGACCTATAGTATTCAATTCAAAAAATAAACACTTCAATATATTTTCACAATATTCTAGCCAAAAACGAATAGCCTATCTTACAAAGTCAGAAATCAATTACTTTCATAATTATAACAATTTTAAATAATCCAATTCAAAAAAATACACATAAAATAAAATATCACACAAAACAAGATAAACGCAATTAGTTTCATAATTATAACAATTGTATGACCTAAGGTATTCCCATTCAAAAAAATAAACGTTTCTTCGATTGCAGGCAGAAATCGTCATGCATGCCCATGCTCTATGCCTATAGTTAAAATCTCCTGCTATGATAAAATAGTTATCTTCGAAGCTCAGTCGGGGGTTTTGCAAAAAGAGTTTCAAGCCTTGAAATGAAATTGTGATCTTCAATATTGTAGCCAAAATCGAATAGCCTATCCCCCAAAGTCAGAAATCAATAATTTCCTTTGGCAACAACACCCTAATTGCCAACTGTTATGCCCATTGCGATCTGTGAATGATGCCTCAAATCAAACAAGATAAAAGCAATTAGTTTCATAATTATAACAATTTTATTTCTATTCAAAAATTTTGTATTCAATTCAAAAAATAAACACTTCAATATATTTTCACAATATTCTAGCCTAAAATGAATAGCCTATCTCACAAAGTCAGAAATCAATTACTTTCATAATTATAACAATTTTATGACCTAAAGTATTCCATTTCAAAAAAATACACATATCCTGATAAAATAGTTATGTTCAGAACGCAGTCGGAGGCTATTCCAATTCAAAAAATAAACATTTCCTCGGTTGCAAGCAGGTCTGCCTTCAACTCGTCAAGCATGCCCATGCTCTATGCATATAGTTAAAATCTCCTGCTATGATAAAATAGTTATCTTCAAAGCTCAGTCGCTTTGAAACGAAATTGTGATCTTCAATATGGTAATCCAAAACGAATAGCCTATCCTCCAAAATCAGAAATCAATTATTTCCCTAGGCAACAACACCCTTAAATGCCAACTGTTATGCCCATTGCGACATCTAACCGGTCATGCATGCCCATGCTCTATGCCTATAGTTAAAATCTGCTGCTATGATGAAATAGTTATCTTCGAAGCTCAGTCGGGGGCTTGCAAAAAGGGTTTCGAGCTTTGAAATGAAATTGTGATCTTCACTATTGTAGTCAAAATCGAATAGCCTATCTCCCAAAGTCAGAAATCAATTATTTCCCTCGCCAACAACAACCTTATTGCCAACTGTTATGCCCACTACGATATGTAACCGTACATACATTTAATGACATCTCAAACAAAACAAGATAAAAGCAATTAGTTTCATAATTATAACAATTTTATGACCTATAGTATTCAATTCAAAAAATAAACACTTCAATATATTTTCACAATATTCTAGCCAAAAACGAATAGCCTATCTTACAAAGTCAGAAATCAATTACTTTCATAATTATAACAATTTTAAATAATCCAATTCAAAAAAATACACATAAAATAAAATATCACACAAAACAAGATAAACGCAATTAGTTTCATAATTATAACAATTGTATGACCTAAGGTATTCCCATTCAAAAAAATAAACGTTTCTTCGATTGCAGGCAGAAATCGTCATGCATGCCCATGCTCTATGCCTATAGTTAAAATCTCCTGCTATGATAAAATAGTTATCTTCGAAGCTCAGTCGGGGGTTTTGCAAAAAGAGTTTCAAGCCTTGAAATGAAATTGTGATCTTCAATATTGTAGCCAAAATCGAATAGCCTATCCCCCAAAGTCAGAAATCAATAATTTCCTTTGGCAACAACACCCTAATTGCCAACTGTTATGCCCATTGCGATCTGTGAATGATGCCTCAAATCAAACAAGATAAAAGCAATTAGTTTCATAATTATAACAATTTTATTTCTATTCAAAAATTTTGTATTCAATTCAAAAAATAAACACTTCAATATATTTTCACAATATTCTAGCCTAAAATGAATAGCCTATCTCACAAAGTCAGAAATCAATTACTTTCATAATTATAACAATTTTATGACCTAAAGTATTCCATTTCAAAAAAATACACATATCCTGATAAAATAGTTATGTTCAGAACGCAGTCGGAGGCTATTCCAATTCAAAAAATAAACATTTCCTCGGTTGCAAGCAGGTCTGCCTTCAACTCGTCAAGCATGCCCATGCTCTATGCATATAGTTAAAATCTCCTGCTATGATAAAATAGTTATCTTCAAAGCTCAGTCGCTTTGAAACGAAATTGTGATCTTCAATATTGTAGTCAAAATCGAATAGCCTATCCCCCAAAGTCAGAAATCAATTATTTCCCTCGGCAACAACACCCTTAAATGCCAACTGTTGTGGCCATTGCGACATGTAACCGGACATACATTTTATGACATCTCAAACAAAACAAGATAAAAGCAATTAGTATCATAATTATAACAATTGTATGACCTAAGGTATTCCAAATCAAAAAAATAAACATCCCAGTGTTAGGTTCCGTTAATATTTGATAATTGCAATCTTCAATATGGTAATCCAAAACGAATAGCCTATCCTCCAAAGTCAGAAATCCATTATTTCCCTCGGCAACAACAACCTTATTGCCAACTGTTATGCTCACTACGGCATGTAACCGCACATACATTTTATGACATCTCAAACAAAACAAGATAAAAGCAATTAGTTTCATAATAATAACAATTTAATGACCTATAGTATTCAATTCAAAAAAAAAAAAAAACACTTCAATATATTTTCACAATATTCTAGCCAAAAACGAATAGGCTATCTCACAAAGTCAGAAATCAATTACTTTCATAATTATAACAATTCTATACTTACTTACTTACTTACTTAAGGTGGCGCTACAGTCCGGGGTGGACCTGGGCCTCAACCAACAAGCGTCTCCAGCCAGCTCGATCTTTAGCTAGCTGTCTCCAGTTTCGCACGCATAGTTGGTTGAGGTCCCTTTCCACTTGCGTGCGCCACCTGAGTCGCGGTCTTCCTCTACTGCGCCGTCCCTCGGGGGTGGATTCGAAGACTTTTCGGGCCGGAGCATTGGTTTCCATCCGCTCTACATGACCTAGCCACCTCAATCGTTGGATCTTCACTCTTCTGGCTAAGTCGATGTCGCTAAACAGCCCGTATAGTTCGTCATTAAATCTCCTCCTCCACTCACCATCTATGCAGACGGGACCGAAAATCACACGAAGAATTTTCCTCTCGAAGCAACCAAGAGCAGCTTCATCCGCTTTTGATAATGTCCATGCCTCCGCGCCATATAGCAGGACTGGGACGATTAAGGTCTTGTAAAGCGTTAGTTTAGTTGTTCGAGAGAGGGCTTTGTTTACCAATTGCTTTCTTAGCCCAAAGAAGCAGCGATTGGCAAGAGTTATTCTTCGTTTGATTTCAGCGCTGGTGTCGTTGTCTGAATTGATAGCGGTGCCTAGGTAGACAAAGTTTTTGACTACCTCAAAGTTATATCTGTCTGCTGTGACGTTCTGACCGAGACGTCGGTGTTGGGTGTCCTTTCTCGTTGACAGCATATACTTGGTCTTACCCTCGTTTACCGCTAAACCCATCTTCGCGGCCTCCGTTGCAATACCCACAAAAGCCCCATTGACATCACGCTGCGTTCTTCCGATAATGTCAATATCGTCGGCATATGCGAGTAGTTGGACGGACTTCTGAAAGATTGTTCCTCTGGTGTTGGCGTTCGAGTTTTGAACAATTCTTTCAAGAACGATGTTGAAAAAGTCGCATGACAGCGCGTCGCCTTGTCTGAATCCTTTTTTGACATCAAAGGTCTCGGTTAGGTCTTTACCGACCTTGATGGAGCAGCGTGCATTCTCCATCGTCATCCTACACAAACGGACGAGTTTGGTAGGGATGCCAAAACTAGACATTGCTCTGTATAGCTCGTCTCTATAAATGCTATCATACGCGGCCTTAAAATCGATAAAAAGGTGGTGGGTATCGATTTGTTGCTCCTGGGTTTTCTCCAAAATCTGCCGCAGTGTGAATATTTGGTCGATGGTGGATTTTCCTGGCCTAAAGCCACACTGGTATGGACCGACCAGGTTGTTGACGAATGGCTTTAGGCGTTCACACAGTACGGCAGATAAGATTTTATATGCAATACTTAGGAGACTGATGCCTCTGTAGTTGGCGCAGTTCAGAGGGTCTCCTTTTTTATGGATCGGGCAGACTATGCTGAGGTTCCATTCATCGGGCATGTTTTCCTCCGACCATATTTTACAGATGAGTTGGTGCATGCTCCTTACCAAATCATCGCCTGCGGCCTTAAAAAGCTCGGCGGGTAGGCCGTCAGCTCCCGCAGCCTTGTTGGATTTTAGTTTGGATATGGCAATCCTCACTTCATCTGGGTCGGGTGGACGGAATTGTTGATCTTCATCGTCCCTTTCATTGGGGTTGAATGGTTCGTTCTGCCTGACAGCGGAATTTGGTTCTTCGTCGCCGTTATACAGTCTGCAGAAATGGTTTCTCCATATCCTCAGCATCGACTGTGACTCTACTAAGATGTTCCCTTGATCATCCTTACAGGCTTCGGTTCGGACTTTATAACCTTGACTGGTTAACTTTACCCTTTGGTAAAATTTCCTTACCTCATTCCTGCAGTAATATCCCTCTAGTTTGCCGATCGCGCGCTTCTCATGCTCCTTCTTTTTTCTCCTGAGAAGCCGGTGTTCGTCTCTCCTCTTCTGCTCGTAGAGCTCCCGAGCAGCTCTTGTCCTTCTTTGCAGTGCCGCTTTGTATGCTTCTTGCTTGGCTGCATTCGCCTGCCGACACTCGTTGTCAAACCAGGGGTTTCGTTGTGGTGGCGGATTGAAACCCAGCACATCAGAGGCGGCATCTCTGATGGCTTTTTGGCAATGCTGCCACTGATCTTCAATACTTGATGTTGGCGGCGTAGGATTTCTTAAGAGGTTAAGGGAGACACGATCGGAAAAGGATTTGGCAATCTCTTGCGATTGTAGCTGGCTGACATTAAACTTCCTCACAGTATTTCTTTGTCTTGGCGGTGTTCGGGATATCCGCAACCTTATCTTGGCTACAACAAGGTGGTGGTCCGAGTCAATGTTGGCGCCTCGGAACGTTCGAACATCTATAATACTGGAGGAGTGCCTTGCGTCGATCGCAATATGATCAATCTGATTGACGGTTGATTGATCAGGAGATCGCCATGTTCCTTTGTGGATATCGAGATGTGGGAATCTTGTACTGGCTACTACAACATTTCGCCCCGCAGCAAAGTCGATCAGCCTAAATCCGTTATCGGATGTGGTGTCGTGTAGGCTGTGCTTTCCGACCGCACTACCAAAGATGTTCTCTTTTCCAAGCTTTGCGTTAAAATCGCCAAGGACAATTTTAATGTCGTAGCTAGGGCATTGCTCATAAGTTTTGTCCAGGAGCTCATAGAACTTGTCTTTGGTGTCGTCATCTTTCTCCTCTGTGGGGGCATGTGCGCATATAAGGCTTATGTTGGCAAATTTAGCCTGGATGCGAATTGTCGTGAGGCGCTCGTTCACGGATCTGAACGATAAGACTTCTTGCCTAAGTCTGCCTCTAACGACAAATCCACATCCAAATAGGCGCTGTTTTTGCTGTTTGTAGCAGTCACCGTAATATATATCACAGTTTTTCAGCCTTCTTTTGCCCGGTCCATCCCATCGCACTTCTTGGATGGCGGTTATATCTGCTTTGCAGCAGTCTAGGGCTTCCGCTAATTGTTCGGCTGCACGTGGCCTATAAAGGGACCTTACATTCCACGTACAGATCCGAAGATCGTTGTCCGTATATCGTTTGCTGGGGTTGTCATCAGTAAAATCCTCCGTTTCCGAGGCTTGTTGTTGCTTCGTAACTATATATTTTCTTTATGTGGCCGGGCAGTTACCCCGACGGCACAACCCCCAACCTGGAGGGCCAGTTCCTTTTTTGTCACCCCTAGGACAAGAGGTCGCACTTATAAGTTTGGCAAGTTGAGCTCGGGTGAACTACAACCAGTACCCGATGGCTACCACTTGGAGGTAAAATAAGCACAATTGGTGTGTAGAAAAAGTTACAACACTGGGCATCGCCAGGTTGACGCCAGTCAGTGCCTACCCGATTCCCGCAACACCCAACCATCACACAACAATTCTATGACCTAAAGTATTCCAATTCAAAAAAATACACATATCCTGATAAAATAGTTATCTTCAGAACGCAGTCGGAGGCTATTCCAATTCAAAAAATAAACATTTCCTCGGTTGCAAGCAGGTCTGCCTTCAACTCGTCAAGCATGCCCATGCTCTATGCATATAGCTAAAATCTCCCGCTATGATAAAATAGTTATCTTCGAAGCTCAGTCGGGGGCTTGCAAAAAGAGTTTCGAGCTTTGAAATGAAATTGTGATCTTCAATATTGTAGTCAAAATCGAATAGCCTATCCCCCAAAGTCAGAAATCAATTATTTCCCTCGGCAACAACACCCTTAAATGCCAACTGTAACCGCACATATATTTTATTACATCTCAAACAAAACAAGATAAAAGCAATTAGTTTCATAATTATAACAATTTTATGACCTATAGTATTCAATTCAAAAAAATAAACACTTCAATATATTTTCACAATATTGTAGCCAAAAACGAATAACCTATGCCCACTACGACATGTAACCGCACATATATTTTATTACATCTCAAACAAAACAAGATTAAAGCAATTAGTTTCATAATTATAACAATTTTATGACCTATAGTATTCAATTCAAAAAAATAAACACTTCAATATATTTTCACAATATTGTAGCCAAAAACGAATAGCCTATCCCACAAAGTCAGAAATCAATTATTTCCCTCGACAGCAACACCCTAATAGCCAACTGTTATGCCCACTACGACATGTAACCGCACATACATTTTATGACATCTCAAACAAAACAAGATAAAAACAATTAGTTTCATAATTATAACAATTCTATGACCTAAAGTATTCCAATTCAAAAATAAACATTTCCTCGGTTTCAAGCAGGTCTGCCCTCAACTCGTTATGCATGCCCATGCTCTATGCCTATAGTTAAAATCTCCTGCTATGATAAAATAGTTATCTTCGAAGCTCAGTCGGGGGCTTGCAAAAAGAGTTTCGAGCTTTTAAATGAAATTGTGATCTTCAATATTGTAGTCAAAATCGAATAGCCTATCCCCCAAAGTCAGAAATCAATTGTTTCCCTCGGCAACAATAACCTTATTGTCAACTGTTATGCTCACTACGGCATGTAACCGCACATACATTTTATGACAGCTCAAACAAAACAAGATAAAAGCAATTAGTTTCATAATTATAACAATTTTATGACCTATAGTATCCAATTCAAAAAATAAACACTTCAATATATTTTCACAATATTCTAGCCTAAAATGAATAGCCTATCTCACAAAGTCAGAAATCAATTACTTTCATAATTATAACAATTTTATGACCTAAAGTATTCCATTTCAAAAAAATACACATATCCTGATAAAATAGTTATCTTCAGAACGCAGTCGGAGGCTATTCCAATTCAAAAAATAAACATTTCCTCGGTTGCAAGCAGGTCTGCCTTCAACTCGTCAAGCATGCCCATGCTCTATGCATATAGTTAAAATCTCCTGCTATGATAAAATAGTTATCTTCAAAGCTCAGTCGCTTTGAAACGAAATTGTGATCTTCAATATTGTAGTCAAAATCGAATAGCCTATCCCCCAAAGTCAGAAATCAATTATTTCCCTCGGCAACAACACCCTTAAATGCCAACTGTTGTGGCCATTGCGACATGTAACCGGACATACATTTTATGACATCTCAAACAAAACAAGATAAAAGCAATTAGTATCATAATTATAACAATTGTATGACCTAAGGTATTCCAAATCAAAAAAATAAACATCCCAGTGTTAGGTTCCGTTAATATTTGATAATTGCAATCTTCAATATGGTAATCCAAAACGAATAGCCTATCCTCCAAAATCAGAAATCAATTATTTCCCTAGGCAACAACACCCTTAAATGCCAACTGTTATGCCCATTGCGACATCTAACCGGTCATGCATGCCCATGCTCTATGCCTATAGTTAAAATCTGCTGCTATGATGAAATAGTTATCTTCGAAGCTCAGTCGGGGGCTTGCAAAAAGGGTTTCGAGCTTTGAAATGAAATTGTGATCTTCACTATTGTAGTCAAAATCGAATAGCCTATCTCCCAAAGTCAGAAATCAATTATTTCCCTCGCCAACAACAACCTTATTGCCAACTGTTATGCCCACTACGATATGTAACCGTACATACATTTAATGACATCTCAAACAAAACAAGATAAAAGCAATTAGTTTCATAATTATAACAATTTTATGACCTATAGTATTCAATTCAAAAAATAAACACTTCAATATATTTTCACAATATTCTAGCCAAAAACGAATAGCCTATCTTACAAAGTCAGAAATCAATTACTTTCATAATTATAACAATTTTAAATAATCCAATTCAAAAAAATACACATAAAATAAAATATCACACAAAACAAGATAAACGCAATTAGTTTCATAATTATAACAATTGTATGACCTAAGGTATTCCCATTCAAAAAAATAAACGTTTCTTCGATTGCAGGCAGAAATCGTCATGCATGCCCATGCTCTATGCCTATAGTTAAAATCTCCTGCTATGATAAAATAGTTATCTTCGAAGCTCAGTCGGGGGTTTTGCAAAAAGAGTTTCAAGCCTTGAAATGAAATTGTGATCTTCAATATTGTAGCCAAAATCGAATAGCCTATCCCCCAAAGTCAGAAATCAATAATTTCCTTTGGCAACAACACCCTAATTGCCAACTGTTATGCCCATTGCGATCTGTGAATGATGCCTCAAATCAAACAAGATAAAAGCAATTAGTTTCATAATTATAACAATTTTATTTCTATTCAAAAATTTTGTATTCAATTCAAAAAATAAACACTTCAATATATTTTCACAATATTCTAGCCTAAAATGAATAGCCTATCTCACAAAGTCAGAAATCAATTACTTTCATAATTATAACAATTTTATGACCTAAAGTATTCCATTTCAAAAAAATACACATATCCTGATAAAATAGTTATGTTCAGAACGCAGTCGGAGGCTATTCCAATTCAAAAAATAAACATTTCCTCGGTTGCAAGCAGGTCTGCCTTCAACTCGTCAAGCATGCCCATGCTCTATGCATATAGTTAAAATCTCCTGCTATGATAAAATAGTTATCTTCAAAGCTCAGTCGCTTTGAAACGAAATTGTGATCTTCAATATGGTAATCCAAAACGAATAGCCTATCCTCCAAAATCAGAAATCAATTATTTCCCTAGGCAACAACACCCTTAAATGCCAACTGTTATGCCCATTGCGACATCTAACCGGTCATGCATGCCCATGCTCTATGCCTATAGTTAAAATCTGCTGCTATGATGAAATAGTTATCTTCGAAGCTCAGTCGGGGGCTTGCAAAAAGGGTTTCGAGCTTTGAAATGAAATTGTGATCTTCACTATTGTAGTCAAAATCGAATAGCCTATCTCCCAAAGTCAGAAATCAATTATTTCCCTCGCCAACAACAACCTTATTGCCAACTGTTATGCCCACTACGATATGTAACCGTACATACATTTAATGACATCTCAAACAAAACAAGATAAAAGCAATTAGTTTCATAATTATAACAATTTTATGACCTATAGTATTCAATTCAAAAAATAAACACTTCAATATATTTTCACAATATTCTAGCCAAAAACGAATAGCCTATCTTACAAAGTCAGAAATCAATTACTTTCATAATTATAACAATTTTAAATAATCCAATTCAAAAAAATACACATAAAATAAAATATCACACAAAACAAGATAAACGCAATTAGTTTCATAATTATAACAATTGTATGACCTAAGGTATTCCCATTCAAAAAAATAAACGTTTCTTCAAATGCAGGCAGAAATCGTCATGCATGCCCATGCTCTATGCCTATAGTTAAAATCTCCTGCTATGATAAAATAGTTATCTTCGAAGCTCAGTCGGGGGTTTTGCAAAAAGAGTTTCAAGCCTTGAAATGAAATTGTGATCTTCAATATTGTAGCCAAAATCGAATAGCCTATCCCCCAAAGTCAGAAATCAATAATTTCCTTTGGCAACAACACCCTAATTGCCAACTGTTATGCCCATTGCGATCTGTGAATGATGCCTCAAATCAAACAAGATAAAAGCAATTAGTTTCATAATTATAACAATTTTATTTCTATTCAAAAATTTTGTATTCAATTCAAAAAATAAACACTTCAATATATTTTCACAATATTCTAGCCTAAAATGAATAGCCTATCTCACAAAGTCAGAAATCAATTACTTTCATAATTATAACAATTTTATGACCTAAAGTATTCCATTTCAAAAAAATACACATATCCTGATAAAATAGTTATGTTCAGAACGCAGTCGGAGGCTATTCCAATTCAAAAAATAAACATTTCCTCGGTTGCAAGCAGGTCTGCCTTCAACTCGTCAAGCATGCCCATGCTCTATGCATATAGTTAAAATCTCCTGCTATGATAAAATAGTTATCTTCAAAGCTCAGTCGCTTTGAAACGAAATTGTGATCTTCAATATTGTAGTCAAAATCGAATAGCCTATCCCCCAAAGTCAGAAATCAATTATTTCCCTCGGCAACAACACCCTTAAATGCCAACTGTTGTGGCCATTGCGACATGTAACCGGACATACATTTTATGACATCTCAAACAAAACAAGATAAAAGCAATTAGTATCATAATTATAACAATTGTATGACCTAAGGTATTCCAAATCAAAAAAATAAACATCCCAGTGTTAGGTTCCGTTAATATTTGATAATTGCAATCTTCAATATGGTAATCCAAAACGAATAGCCTATCCTCCAAAATCAGAAATCAATTATTTCCCTAGGCAACAACACCCTTAAATGCCAACTGTTATGCCCATTGCGACATCTAACCGGTCATGCATGCCCATGCTCTATGCCTATAGTTAAAATCTGCTGCTATGATGAAATAGTTATCTTCGAAGCTCAGTCGGGGGCTTGCAAAAAGGGTTTCGAGCTTTGAAATGAAATTGTGATCTTCACTATTGTAGTCAAAATCGAATAGCCTATCTCCCAAAGTCAGAAATCAATTATTTCCCTCGCCAACAACAACCTTATTGCCAACTGTTATGCCCACTACGATATGTAACCGTACATACATTTAATGACATCTCAAACAAAACAAGATAAAAGCAATTAGTTTCATAATTATAACAATTTTATGACCTATAGTATTCAATTCAAAAAATAAACACTTCAATATATTTTCACAATATTCTAGCCAAAAACGAATAGCCTATCTCACAAAGTCAGAAATCAATTACTTTCATAATTATAACAATTTTAAATAATCCAGTTCAAAAAAATACACATAAAATAAAATATCACACAAAACAAGATAAACGCAATTAGTTTCATAATTATAACAATTGTATGACCTAAGGTATTCCAATTCAAAAAAATAAACGTTTCTTCGATTGCAGGCAGAAATCGTCATGCATGCCCATGCTCTATGCCTATAGTTAAAATCTCCTGCTATGATAAAATAGTTATCTTCGAAGCTCAGTCGGGGGTTTTGCAAAAAGAGTTTCAAGCCTTGAAATGAAATTGTGATCTTCAATATTGTAGCCAAAATCGAATAGCCTATCCCCCAAAGTCAGAAATCAATAATTTCCTTTGGCAACAACACCCTAATTGCCAACTGTTATGCCCATTGCGACCTGTAACCGGACATGCATATTATGATGCCTCAAACCAAACAAGATGAAAGCAATTAGTTTCATAATTATAACAATTTTATTTCTATTCAAAAATTTTGTATTCAATTCAAAAAATAAACACTTAAATATTTTTTCACAATATTCTAGCCAAAAACGAATAGCCTATCTCACAAAGTAAGAAATCAATTACTTTCATATTTATAACAATTTTATGACCTAAAGTATTCCAATTCAAAAAAATACACATATCCTGATAAAATAGTTATCTTCAGAACGCAGTCGGAGGCTATTCCAATTCAAAAAATAAACATTCCCTCGGTTGCAAGCAGGTCTGCCCTGAACTCGTCATGCATGCCCATGCTCTATGCCTATAGTTAAAATAACCTGCTATAATAAAATAGTTATCTTCAAAGCTCAGTGGGGGCTTGCAAAAAGAGTTTCGAGCTTTGAAATGAAATTGTTATCTTCAATATTGTAGTCAAAATCGAATAGCCTATCCCCCAAAGTCAGAAATCAATAATTTCCCTCGGCAACAACACCCTTAAATGCCAACTGTAACCGCACATATATTTTATTACATCTCAAACAAAACAAGATAAAAGCAATTAGTTTCATAATTATAACAATTTTATGACCTATAGTATTCAATTCAAAAAAATAAACACTTCAATATATTTTCACAATATTGTAGCCAAAAACGAATAACCTATGCCCACTACGACATGTAACCGCACATATATTTTATTACATCTCAAACAAAACAAGATTAAAGCAATTAGTTTCATAATTATAACAATTTTATGACCTATAGTATTCAATTCAAAAAAATAAACACTTCAATATATTTTCACAATATTGTAGCCAAAAACGAATAGCCTATCCCACAAAGTCAGAAATCAATTATTTCCCTCGACAGCAACACCCTAATAGCCAACTGTTATGCCCACTACGACATGTAACCGCACATACATTTTATGACATCTCAAACAAAACAAGATAAAAACAATTAGTTTCATAATTATAACAATTCTATGACCTAAAGTATTCCAATTCAAAAATAAACATTTCCTCGGTTTCAAGCAGGTCTGCCCTCAACTCGTTATGCATGCCCATGCTCTATGCCTATAGTTAAAATCTGCTGCTATGATGAAATAGTTATCTTCGAAGCTCAGTCGGGGGCTTGCAAAAAGGGTTTCGAGCTTTGAAATGAAATTGTGATCTTCACTATTGTAGTCAAAATCGAATAGCCTATCTCCCAAAGTCAGAAATCAATTATTTCCCTCGCCAACAACAACCTTATTGCCAACTGTTATGCCCACTACGATATGTAACCGTACATACATTTAATGACATCTCAAACAAAACAAGATAAAAGCAATTAGTTTCATAATTATAACAATTTTATGACCTATAGTATTCAATTCAAAAAATAAACACTTCAATATATTTTCACAATATTCTAGCCAAAAACGAATAGCCTATCTCACAAAGTCAGAAATCAATTACTTTCATAATTATAACAATTTTAAATAATCCAATTCAAAAAAATACACATAAAATAAAATATCACACAAAACAAGATAAACGCAATTAGTTTCATAATTATAACAATTGTATGACCTAAGGTAATCCCATTCAAAAAAATAAACGTTTCTTCGATTGCAGGCAGAAATCGTCATGCATGCCCATGCTCTATGCCTATAGTTAAAATCTCCTGCTATGATAAAATAGTTATCTTCGAAGCTCAGTCGGGAGTTTCAAGCCTTGAAATGAAATTGTGATCTTCAATATTGTAGCCAAAATCGAATAGCCTATCCCCCAAAGTCAGAAATCAATAATTTCCTTTGGCAACAACACCCTAATTGCCAACTGTTATGCCCATTGCGATCTGTGAATGATGCCTCAAATCAAACAAGATAAAAGCAATTAGTTTCATAATTATAACAATTTTATTTCTATTCAAAAATTTTGTATTCAATTCAAAAAATAAACACTTCAATATATTTTCACAATATTCTAGCCTAAAATGAATAGCCTATCTCACAAAGTCAGAAATCAATTACTTTCATAATTATAACAATTTTATGACCTAAAGTATTCCATTTCAAAAAAATACACATATCCTGATAAAATAGTTATGTTCAGAACGCAGTCGGAGGCTATTCCAATTCAAAAAATAAACATTTCCTCGGTTGCAAGCAGGTCTGCCTTCAACTCGTCAAGCATGCCCATGCTCTATGCATATAGTTAAAATCTCCTGCTATGATAAAATAGTTATCTTCAAAGCTCAGTCGCTTTGAAACGAAATTGTGATCTTCAATATTGTAGTCAAAATCGAATAGCCTATCCCCCAAAGTCAGAAATCAATTATTTCCCTCGGCAACAACACCCTTAAATGCCAACTGTTGTGGCCATTGCGACATATAACCGGACATACATTTTATGACATCTCAAACAAAACAAGATAAAAGCAATTAGTATCATAATTATAACAATTGTATGGCCTAAGGTATTCCAAATCAAAAAAATAAACATCCCAGTGTTAGGTTCCGTTAATATTTGATAATTGCAATCTTCAATATGGTAATCCAAAACGAATAGCCTATCCTCCAAAATCAGAAATCAATTATTTCCCTAGGCAACAACACCCTTAAATGCCAACTGTTATGCCCATTGCGACATCTAACCGGTCATGCATGCCCATGCTCTATGCCTATAGTTAAAATCTGCTGCTATGATGAAATAGTTATCTTCGAAGCTCAGTCGGGGGCTTGCAAAAAGGGTTTCGAGCTTTGAAATGAAATTGTGATCTTCACTATTGTAGTCAAAATCGAATAGCCTATCTCCCAAAGTCAGAAATCAATTATTTCCCTCGCCAACAACAACCTTATTGCCAACTGTTATGCCCACTACGATATGTAACCGTACATACATTTAATGACATCTCAAACAAAACAAGATAAAAGCAATTAGTATCATAATTATAACAATTCTATGACCTAAAGTATTCCAATTCAAAAATAAACATTTCCTCGGTTTCAAGCAGGTCTGCCCTCAACTCGTTATGCATGCCCATGCTCTATGCCTATAGTTAAAATCTCCTGCTATGATAAAATAGTTATCTTCGAAGCTCAGTCGGGGGCTTGCAAAAAGAGTTTCGAGCTTTGAAATGAAATTGTGATCTTCAATATTGTAGTCAAAATCGAATAGCCTATCCCCCAAAGTCAGAAATCAATTATTTCCCTCGGCAACAACACCCTTAAATGCCAACTGTTGTGGCCATTGCGACATGTAACCGGACATACATTTTATGACATCTCAAACAAAACAAGATAAAAGCAATTAGTATCATAATTATAACAATTGTATGACCTAAGGTATTCCAAATCAAAAAAATAAACATCCCAGTGTTAGGTTCCGTTAATATTTGATAATTGCAATCTTCAATATGGTAATCCAAAACGAATAGCCTATCTTCCAAAATCAGAAATCAATTATTTCCCTAGGCAACAACACCCTTAAATGCCAACTGTTATGCCCATTGCGACATCTAACCGGTCATGCATGCCCATGCTCTATGCCTATAGTTAAAATCTGCTGCTATGATGAAATAGTTATCTTCGAAGCTCAGTCGGGGGCTTGCAAAAAGGGTTTCGAGCTTTGAAATGAAATTGTGATCTTCACTATTGTAGTCAAAATCGAATAGCCTATCTCCCAAAGTCAGAAATCAATTATTTCCCTCGCCAACAACAACCTTATTGCCAACTGTTATGCCCACTACGATATGTAACCGTACATACATTTAATGACATCTCAAACAAAACAAGATAAAAGCAATTAGTTTCATAATTATAACAATTTTATGACCTATAGTATTCAATTCAAAAAATAAACACTTCAATATATTTTCACAATATTCTAGCCAAAAACGAATAGCCTATCTCACAAAGTCAGAAATCAATTACTTTCATAATTATAACAATTTTAAATAATCCAATTCAAAAAAATACACATAAAATAAAATATCACACAAAACAAGATAAACGCAATTAGTTTCATAATTATAACAATTGTATGACCTAAGGTATTCCCATTCAAAAAAATAAACGTTTCTTCGATTGCAGGCAGAAATCGTCATGCATGCCCATGCTCTATGCCTATAGTTAAAATCTCCTGCTATGATAAAATAGTTATCTTCGAAGCTCAGTCGGGGGTTTTGCAAAAAGAGTTTCAAGCCTTGAAATGAAATTGTGATCTTCAATATTGTAGCCAAAATCGAATAGCCTATCCCCCAAAGTCAGAAATCAATAATTTCCTTTGGCAACAACACCCTAATTGCCAACTGTTATGCCCATTGCGATCTGTGAATGATGCCTCAAATCAAACAAGATAAAAGCAATTAGTTTCATAATTATAACAATTTTATTTCTATTCAAAAATTTTGTATTCAATTCAAAAAATAAACACTTCAATATATTTTCACAATATTCTAGCCTAAAATGAATAGCCTATCTCACAAAGTCAGAAATCAATTACTTTCATAATTATAACAATTTTATGACCTAAAGTATTCCATTTCAAAAAAATACACATATCCTGATAAAATAGTTATGTTCAGAACGCAGTCGGAGGCTATTCCAATTCAAAAAATAAACATTTCCTCGGTTGCAAGCAGGTCTGCCTTCAACTCGTCAAGCATGCCCATGCTCTATGCATATAGTTAAAATCTCCTGCTATGATAAAATAGTTATCTTCAAAGCTCAGTCGCTTTGAAACGAAATTGTGATCTTCAATATTGTAGTCAAAATCGAATAGCCTATCCCCCAAAGTCAGAAATCAATTATTTCCCTCGGCAACAACACCCTTAAATGCCAACTGTTGTGGCCATTGCGACATATAACCGGACATACATTTTATGACATCTCAAACAAAACAAGATAAAAGCAATTAGTATCATAATTATAACAATTGTATGACCTAAGGTATTCCAAATCAAAAAAATAAACATCCCAGTGTTAGGTTCCGTTAATATTTGATAATTGCAATCTTCAATATGGTAATCCAAAACGAATAGCCTATCCTCCAAAATCAGAAATCAATTATTTCCCTAGGCAACAACACCCTTAAATGCCAACTGTTATGCCCATTGCGACATCTAACCGGTCATGCATGCCCATGCTCTATGCCTATAGTTAAAATCTGCTGCTATGATGAAATAGTTATCTTCGAAGCTCAGTCGGGGGCTTGCAAAAAGGGTTTCGAGCTTTGAAATGAAATTGTGATCTTCACTATTGTAGTCAAAATCGAATAGCCTATCTCCCAAAGTCAGAAATCAATTATTTCCCTCGCCAACAACAACCTTATTGCCAACTGTTATGCCCACTACGATATGTAACCGTACATACATTTAATGACATCTCAAACAAAACAAGATAAAAGCAATTAGTATCATAATTATAACAATTCTATGACCTAAAGTATTCCAATTCAAAAATAAACATTTCCTCGGTTTCAAGCAGGTCTGCCCTCAACTCGTTATGCATGCCCATGCTCTATGCCTATAGTTAAAATCTCCTGCTATGATAAAATAGTTATCTTCGAAGCTCAGTCGGGGGCTTGCAAAAAGAGTTTCGAGCTTTGAAATGAAATTGTGATCTTCAATATTGTAGTCAAAATCGAATAGCCTATCCCCCAAAGTCAGAAATCAATTATTTCCCTCGGCAACAACACCCTTAAATGCCAACTGTTGTGGCCATTGCGACATGTAACCGGACATACATTTTATGACATCTCAAACAAAACAAGATAAAAGCAATTAGTATCATAATTATAACAATTGTATGACCTAAGGTATTCCAAATCAAAAAAATAAACATCCCAGTGTTAGGTTCCGTTAATATTTGATAATTGCAATCTTCAATATGGTAATCCAAAACGAATAGCCTATCTTCCAAAATCAGAAATCAATTATTTCCCTAGGCAACAACACCCTTAAATGCCAACTGTTATGCCCATTGCGACATCTAACCGGTCATGCATGCCCATGCTCTATGCCTATAGTTAAAATCTGCTGCTATGATGAAATAGTTATCTTCGAAGCTCAGTCGGGGGCTTGCAAAAAGGGTTTCGAGCTTTGAAATGAAATTGTGATCTTCACTATTGTAGTCAAAATCGAATAGCCTATCTCCCAAAGTCAGAAATCAATTATTTCCCTCGCCAACAACAACCTTATTGCCAACTGTTATGCCCACTACGATATGTAACCGTACATACATTTAATGACATCTCAAACAAAACAAGATAAAAGCAATTAGTTTCATAATTATAACAATTTTATGACCTATAGTATTCAATTCAAAAAATAAACACTTCAATATATTTTCACAATATTCTAGCCAAAAACGAATAGCCTATCTCACAAAGTCAGAAATCAATTACTTTCATAATTATAACAATTTTAAATAATCCAATTCAAAAAAATACACATAAAATAAAATATCACACAAAACAAGATAAACGCAATTAGTTTCATAATTATAACAATTGTATGACCTAAGGTATTCCCATTCAAAAAAATAAACGTTTCTTCGATTGCAGGCAGAAATCGTCATGCATGCCCATGCTCTATGCCTATAGTTAAAATCTCCTGCTATGATAAAATAGTTATCTTCGAAGCTCAGTCGGGGGTTTTGCAAAAAGAGTTTCAAGCCTTGAAATGAAATTGTGATCTTCAATATTGTAGCCAAAATCGAATAGCCTATCCCCCAAAGTCAGAAATCAATAATTTCCTTTGGCAACAACACCCTAATTGCCAACTGTTATGCCCATTGCGACCTGTAACCGGACATGCATATTATGATGCCTCAAACCAAACAAGATAAAAGCAATTAGTTTCATAATTATAACAATTTTATTTCTATTCAAAAATTTTGTATTCAATTCAAAAAATAAACACTTCAATATATTTTCACAATATTCTAGCCAAAAACGAATAGCCTATCTCACAAAGTAAGAAATCAATTACTTTCATATTTATAACAATTTTATGACCTAAAGTATTCCAATTCAAAAAAATACACATATCCTGATAAAATAGTTATCTTCAGAACGCAGTCGGAGGCTATTCCAATTCAAAAAATAAACATTCCCTCGGTTGCAAGCAGGTCTGCCCTGAACTCGTCATGCATGCCCATGCTCTATGCCTATAGTTAAAATAACCTGCTATAATAAAATAGTTATCTTCAAAGCTCAGTGGGGGCTTGCAAAGAGAGTTTCGAGCTTTGAAATGAAATTGTTATCTTCAATATTGTAGTCAAAATCGAATAGCCTATCCCCCAAAGTCAGAAATCAATAATTTCCCTCGGCAACAACACCCTTAAATGCCAACTGTAACCGCACATATATTTTATTACATCTCAAACAAAACAAGATAAAAGCAATTAGTTTCATAATTATAACAATTTTATGACCTATAGTATTCAATTCAAAAAAATAAACACTTCAATATATTTTCACAATATTGTAGCCAAAAACGAATAACCTATGCCCACTACGACATGTAACCGCACATATATTTTATTACATCTCAAACAAAACAAGATTAAAGCAATTAGTTTCATAATTATAACAATTTTATGACCTATAGTATTCAATTCAAAAAAATAAACACTTCAATATATTTTCACAATATTGTAGCCAAAAACGAATAGCCTATCCCACAAAGTCAGAAATCAATTATTTCCCTCGACAGCAACACCCTAATAGCCAACTGTTATGCCCACTACGACATGTAACCGCACATACATTTTATGACATCTCAAACAAAACAAGATAAAAACAATTAGTTTCATAATTATAACAATTCTATGACCTAAAGTATTCCAATTCAAAAATAAACATTTCCTCGGTTTCAAGCAGGTCTGCCCTCAACTCGTTATGCATGCCCATGCTCTATGCCTATAGTTAAAATCTCCTGCTATGATAAAATAGTTATCTTCGAAGCTCAGTCGGGGGCTTGCAAAAAGAGTTTCGAGCTTTGAAATGAAATTGTGATCTTCAATATTGTAGTCAAAATCGAATAGCCTATCCCCCAAAGTCAGAAATCAATTATTTCCCTCGGCAACAACACCCTTAAATGCCAACTGTTGTGGCCATTGCGACATGTAACCGGACATACATTTTATGACATCTCAAACAAAACAAGATAAAAGCAATTAGTATCATAATTATAACAATTGTATGACCTAAGGTATTCCAAATCAAAAAAATAAACATCCCAGTGTTAGGTTCCGTTAATATTTGATAATTGCAATCTTCAATATGGTAATCCAAAACGAATAGCCTATCCTCCAAAATCAGAAATCAATTATTTCCCTAGGCAACAACACCCTTAAATGCCAACTGTTATGCCCATTGCGACATCTAACCGGTCATGCATGCCCATGCTCTATGCCTATAGTTAAAATCTGCTGCTATGATGAAATAGTTATCTTCGAAGCTCAGTCGGGGGCTTGCAAAAAGGGTTTCAAGCTTTGAAATGAAATTGTGATCTTCACTATTGTAGTCAAAATCGAATAGCCTATCTCCCAAAGTCAGAAATCAATTATTTCCCTCGCCAACAACAACCTTATTGCCAACTGTTATGCCCACTACGATATGTAACCGTACATACATTTAATGACATCTCAAACAAAACAAGATAAAAGCAATTAGTTTCATAATTATAACAATTTTATGACCTATAGTATTCAATTCAAAAAATAAACACTTCAATATATTTTCACAATATTCTAGCCAAAAACGAAAAGCCTATCTCACAAAGTCAGAAATCAATTACTTTCATAATTATAACAATTTTAAATAATCCAATTCAAAAAAATACACATAAAATAAAATATCACACAAAACAAGATAAACGCAATTAGTTTCATAATTATAACAATTGTATGACCTAAGGTATTCCCATTCAAAAAAATAAACGTTTCTTCGATTGCAGGCAGAAATCGTCATGCATGCCCATGCTCTATGCCTATAGTTAAAATCTCCTGCTATGATAAAATAGTTATCTTCGAAGCTCAGTCGGGGGTTTTGCAAAAAGAGTTTCAAGCCTTGAAATGAAATTGTGATCTTCAATATTGTAGCCAAAATCGAATAGCCTATCCCCCAAAGTCAGAAATCAATAATTTCCTTTGGCAACAACACCCTAATTGCCAACTGTTATGCCCATTGCGATCTGTGAATGATGCCTCAAATCAAACAAGATAAAAGCAATTAGTTTCATAATTATAACAATTTTATTTCTATTCAAAAATTTTGTATTCAATTCAAAAAATAAACACTTCAATATATTTTCACAATATTCTAGCCTAAAATGAATAGCCTATCTCACAAAGTCAGAAATCAATTACTTTCATAATTATAACAATTTTATGACCTAAAGTATTCCATTTCAAAAAAATACACATATCCTGATAAAATAGTTATGTTCAGAACGCAGTCGGAGGCTATTCCAATTCAAAAAATAAACATTTCCTCGGTTGCAAGCAGGTCTGCCTTCAACTCGTCAAGCATGCCCATGCTCTATGCATATAGTTAAAATCTCCTGCTATGATAAAATAGTTATCTTCAAAGCTCAGTCGCTTTGAAACGAAATTGTGATCTTCAATATTGTAGTCAAAATCGAATAGCCTATCCCCCAAAGTCAGAAATCAATTATTTCCCTCGGCAACAACACCCTTAAATGCCAACTGTTGTGGCCATTGCGACATATAACCGGACATACATTTTATGACATCTCAAACAAAACAAGATAAAAGCAATTAGTATCATAATTATAACAATTGTATGACCTAAGGTATTCCAAATCAAAAAAATAAACATCCCAGTGTTAGGTTCCGTTAATATTTGATAATTGCAATCTTCAATATGGTAATCCAAAACGAATAGCCTATCCTCCAAAATCAGAAATCAATTATTTCCCTAGGCAACAACACCCTTAAATGCCAACTGTTATGCCCATTGCGACATCTAACCGGTCATGCATGCCCATGCTCTATGCCTATAGTTAAAATCTGCTGCTATGATGAAATAGTTATCTTCGAAGCTCAGTCGGGGGCTTGCAAAAAGGGTTTCGAGCTTTGAAATGAAATTGTGATCTTCACTATTGTAGTCAAAATCGAATAGCCTATCTCCCAAAGTCAGAAATCAATTATTTCCCTCGCCAACAACAACCTTATTGCCAACTGTTATGCCCACTACGATATGTAACCGTACATACATTTAATGACATCTCAAACAAAACAAGATAAAAGCAATTAGTTTCATAATTATAACAATTTTATGACCTATAGTATTCAATTCAAAAAATAAACACTTCAATATATTTTCACAATATTCTAGCCAAAAACGAATAGCCTATCTCACAAAGTCAGAAATCAATTACTTTCATAATTATAACAATTTTAAATAATCCAATTCAAAAAAATACACATAAAATAAAATATCACACAAAACAAGATAAACGCAATTAGTTTCATAATTATAACAATTGTATGACCTAAGGTATTCCAATTCAAAAAAATAAACGTTTCTTCGATTGCAGGCAGAAATCGTCATGCATGCCCATGCTCTATGCCTATAGTTAAAATCTCCTGCTATGATAAAATAGTTATCTTCGAAGCTCAGTCGGAGGTTTTGCAAAAAGAGTTTCAAGCCTTGAAATGAAATTGTGATCTTCAATATTGTAGCCAAAATCGAATAGCCTATCCCCCAAAGTCAGATATCAATAATTTCCTTTGGCAACAACACCCTAATTGCCAACTGTTATGCCCATTGCGACCTGTAACCGGACATGCATATTATGATGCCTCAAACCAAACAAGATAAAAGCAATTAGTTTCATAATTATAACAATTTTATTTCTATTCAAAAATTTTGTATTCAATTCAAAAAATAAACACTTCAATATATTTTCACAATATTCTAGCCAAAAACGAATAGCCTATCTCACAAAGTAAGAAATCAATTACTTTCATATTTATAACAATTTTATGACCTAAAGTATTCCAATTCGGAAAAATACACATATCCTGATAAAATAGTTATCTTCAGAACGCAGTCGGAGGCTATTCCAATTCAAAAAATAAACATTCCCTCGGTTGCAAGCAGGTCTGCCCTGAACTCGTCATGCATGCCCATGCTCTATGCCTATAGTTAAAATATCCTGCTATAATAAAATAGTTATCTTCAAAGCTCAGTGGGGGCTTGCAAAAAGAGTTTCGAGCTTTGAAATGAAATTGTTATCTTCAATATTGTAGTCAAAATCGAATAGCCTATCCCCCAAAGTCAGAAATCAATTATTTCCCTCGGCAACAACACCCTTAAATGCCAACTGTAACCGCACATATATTTTATTACATCTCAAACAAAACAAGATTAAAGCAATTAGTTTCATAATTATAACAATTTTATGACCTATAGTATTCAATTCAAAAAAATAAACACTTCAATATATTTTCACAATATTGTAGCCAAAAACGAATAGCCTATCCCACAAAGTCAGAAATCAATTATTTCCCTCGACAGCAACACCCTAATAGCCAACTGTTATGCCCACTACGACATGTAACCGCACATACATTTTATGACATCTCAAACAAAACAAGATAAAAACAATTAGTTTCATAATTATAACAATTCTATGACCTAAAGTATTCCAATTCAAAAATAAACATTTCCTCGGTTTCAAGCAGGTCTGCCCTCAACTCGTTATGCATGCCCATGCTCTATGCCTATAGTTAAAATCTCCTGCTATGATAAAATAGTTATCTTCGAAGCTCAGTCGGGGGCTTGCAAAAAGAGTTTCGAGCTTTGAAATGAAATTGTGATCTTCAATATTGTAGTCAAAATCGAATAGCCTATCCCCCAAAGTCAGAAATCAATTATTTCCCTCGGCAACAATAACCTTATTGCCAACTGTTATGCTCACTACGACATGTAACCGCACATACATTTTATGACACCTCAAACAAAACAAGATAAAAGCAATTAGTTTCATAATTATAACAATTTTATGACCTATAGTATCCAATTCAAAAAATAAACACTTCAATATATTTTCACAATATTCTAGCCAAAAATGAATAGCCTATCTCACAAAGTCAGAAATCAATTACTTTCATAATTATAACAATTTTATGACCTAAAGTATTCCATTTCAAAAAAATACACATAGCCTGATAAAATAGTTATCTTCAGAACGCAGTCGGAGGCTATTCCAATTCAAAAAATAAACATTTCCTCGGTTGCAAGCAGGTCTGCCTTCAACTCGTCAAGCATGCCCATGCTCTATGCATATAGTTAAAATCTCCTGCTATGATAAAATAGTTATCTTCAAAGCTCAGTCGGGGGCTTGCAAAAAGAGTTTCGAGCTTTGAAATGAAATTGTGATCTTCAATATTGTAGTCAAAATCGAATAGCCTATCCCCCAAAGTCAGAAATCAATTATTTCCCTCGGCAACAACACCCTTAAATGCCAACTGTTGTGGCCATTGCGACATGTAACCGGACATACATTTTATGACATCTCAAACAAAACAAGATAAAAGCAATTAGTATCATAATTATAACAATTGTATGACCTAAGGTATTCCAAATCAAAAAAATAAACATTACAGTGTTAGGTTCCGTTAATATTTGATAATTGCAATCTTCAATATGGTAATCCAAAACGAATAGCCTATCTCACAAAGTCAGAAATCAATTACTTTCATAATTATAACAATTTTAAATAATCCAATTCAAAAAAATACACATAAAATAAAATATCACACAAAACAAGATAAACGCAATTAGTTTCATAATTATAACAATTGTATGACCTAAGGTATTCCAATTCAAAAAAATAAACGTTTCTTCGATTGCAGGCAGAAATCGTCATGCATGCCCATGCTCTATGCCTATAGTTAAAATCTCCTGCTATGATAAAATAGTTATCTTCGAAGCTCAGTCGGGGGTTTTGCATAAAGAGTTTCAAGCCTTGAAATGAAATTGTGATCTTCAATATTGTAGCCAAAATCGAATAGCCTATCCCCCAAAGTCAGAAATCAATAATTTCCTTTGGCAACAACACCCTAATTGCCAACTGTTATGCCCATTGCGACCTGTAACCGGACATGCATATTATGATGCCTCAAACCAAACAAGATAAAAGCAATTAGTTTCATAATTATAACAATTTTATTTCTATTCAAAAATTTTGTATTCAATTCAAAAAATAAGCACTTCAATATATTTTCACAATATTCTAGCCAAAAACGAATAGCCTATCTCACAAAGTCAGAAATCAATTACTTTCATATTTTTAACAATTTTATGACCTAAAGTATTCCAATTCAAAAAAATACACATATCCTGATAAAATGGTTATCTTCAGAACGCAGTTGGAGGCTATTCCAATTCAAAAAATAAACATTCCCTCGGTTGCAAGCAGGTCTGCCCTGAACTCGTCATGCATGCCCATGTTCTATGCCTATAGTTAAAATATCCTGCTATAATAAAATAGTTATCTTCAAAGCTCAGTGGGGGCTTGCAAAAAGAGTTTCGAGCTTTGAAATGAAATTGTTATCTTCAATATTGTAGTCAAAATCGAATAGCCTATCCCCCAAAGTCAGAAATCAATTATTTCCCTCGGCAACAACACCCTTAAATGCCAACTGTAACCGCACATATATTTTATTACATCTCAAACTAAACAAGATAAAAGCAATTAGTTTCATAATTAAAACAATTTTATGACCTATAGTATTCAATTCAAAAAAATAAACACTTCAATATATTTTCACAATATTGTAGCCAAAAACGAATAACCTATGCCCACTACGACATGTAACCGCACACATATTTTATTACATCTCAAACAAAACAAGATTAAAGCAATTAGTTTCATAATTATAACAATTTTATGACCTATAGTATTCAATTCAAAAAAATAAACACTTCAATATATTTTCACAATATTGTAGCCAAAAACGAATAGCCTATCCCACAAAGTCAAAAATCAATTATTTCCCTCGACAGCAACACCCAAATAGCCAACTGTTATGCCCACTACGACATGTAACCGCACATACATTTTATGACATCTCAAACAAAACAAGATAAAAACAATTAGTTTCATAATTATAACAATTCTATGACCTAAAGTATTCCAATTCAAAAATAAACATTTCCTCGGTTTCAAGCAGGTCTGCCCTCAACTCGTTATGCATGCCCATGCTCTATGCCTATAGTTAAAATCTCCTGCTATGATAAAATAGTTATCTTCGAAGCTCAGTCGGGGGCTTGCAAAAAGAGTTTCGAGCTTTTAAATGAAATTGTGATCTTCAATATTGTAGTCAAAATCGAATAGCCTATCCCCCAAAGTCAGAAATCAATTGTTTCCCTCGGCAACAATAAGCTTATTGCCAACTGTTATGCTCACTACGGCATGTAACCGCACATACATTTTATGACACCTCAAACAAAACAAGATAAAAGCAATTAGTTTCATAATTATAACAATTTTATGACCTATAGTATCCAATTCAAAAAATAAACACTTCAATATATTTTCACAATATTCTAGCCTAAAATGAATAGCCTATCTCACAAAGTCAGAAATCAATTACTTTCAAAATTATAACAATTTTATGACCTAAAGTATTCCATTTCAAAAAAATACACATAGCCTGATAAAATAGTTATCTTCAGAACGCAGTCGGAGGCTATTCCAATTCAAAAAATAAACATTTCCTCGGTTGCAAGCAGGTCTGCCTTCAACTCGTCAAGCATGCCCATGCTCTATGCATATAGTTAAAATCTCCTGCTATGATAAAATAGTTATCTTCAAAGCTCAGTCGCTTTGAAACGAAATTGTGATCTTCAATATTGTAGTCAAAATCGAATAGCCTATCCCCCAAAGTCAGAAATCAATTATTTCCCTCGGCAACAACACCCTTAAATGCCAACTGTTGTGGCCATTGCGACATGTAACCGGACATACATTTTATGACATCTCAAACAAAACAAGATAAAAGCAATTAGTATCATAATTATAACAATTGTATGACCTAAGGTATTCCAAATCAAAAAAATAAACATCCCAGTGTTAGGTTCCGTTAATATTTGATAATTTCAATCTTCAATATGGTAATCCAAAACGAATAGCCTATCCTCCAAAATCAGAAATCAATTATTTCCCTAGGCAACAACACCCTTAAATGCCAACTGTTATGCCCATTGCGACATCTAACCGGTCATGCATGCCCATGCTCTATGCCTATAGTTAAAATCTGCTGCTATGATGAAATAGTTATCTTCGAAGCTCAGTCGGGGGCTTGCAAAAAGGCTTTCGAGCTTTGAAATGAAATTGTGATCTTCACTATTGTAGTCAAAATCGAATAGCCTATCTCCCAAAGTCAGAAATCAATTATTTCCCTCGCCAACAACAACCTTACTGCCAACTGTTATGCCCACTACGATATGTAACCGTACATACATTTAATGACATCTCAAACAAAACAAGATAAAAGCAATTAGTTTCATAATTATAACAATTTTATGACCTATAGTATTCAATTCAAAAAATAAACACTCCAATATATTTTCACAATATTCTAGCCAAAAACGAATAGCCTATCTCACAAAGTCAGAAATCAATTACTTTCATAATTATAACAATTTTAAATAATCCAATTCAAAAAAATACACATAAAATAAAATATCACACAAAACAAGATAAACGCAATTAGTTTCATAATTATAACAATTGTATGACCTAAGGTATTCCAATTCAAAAAAATAAACGTTTCTTCGATTGCAGCAGAAATCGTCATGCATGCCTATGCTCTATGCCTATAGTTAAAATCTCCTGCTATGATAAAATAGTTATCTTCGAAGCTCAGTCGGGGGTTTTGCAAAAAGAGTTTCAAGCCTTGAAATGAAATTGTGATCTTCAATATTGTAGCCAAAATCGAATAGCCTATCCCCCAAAGTCAGAAATCAATAATTTCCTTTGGCAACAACACCCTAATTGCCAACTGTTATGCCCATTGCGACCTGTAACCGGACATGCATATTATGATGCCTCAAACCAAACAAGATAAAAGCAATTAGTTTCATAATTATAACAATTTTATTTCTATTCAAAAATTTTGTATTCAATTCAAAAAATAAACACTTCAATATATTTTCACAATATTGTAGCCAAAAACGAATAACCTATGCCCACTACGACATGTAACCGCACATATATTTTATTACATCTCAAACAAAACAAGATTAAAGCAATTAGTTTCATAATTATAACAATTTTATGACCTATAGTATTCAATTCAAAAAAATAAACACTTCAATATATTTTCACAATATTGTAGCCAAAAACGAATAGCCTATCCCACAAAGTCAGAAATCAATTATTTCCCTCGACAGCAACACCCTAATAGCCAACTGTTATGCCCACTACGACATGTAACCGCACATACATTTTATGACATTTCAAACAAAACAAGATAAAAACAATTAGTTTCATAATTATAACAATTCTATGACCTAAAGTATTCCAATTCAAAAATAAACATTTCCTCGGTTTCAAGCAGGTCTGCCCTCAACTCGTTATGCATGCCCATGCTCTATGCCTATAGTTAAAATCTCCTGCTATGATAAAATAGTTATCTTCGAAGCTCAGTCGGGTGCTTGCAAAAAGAGTTTCGAGCTTTTAAATGAAATTGTGATCTTCAATATTGTCGTCAAAATCGAATAGCCTATCCCCCAAAGTCAGAAATCAATTGTTTCCCTCGGCAACAATAACCTTATTGCCAACTGTTATGCTCACTACGGCATGTAACCGCACATACATTTTATGACACCGCAAACAAAACAAGATAAAAGCAATTAGTTTCATAATTATAACAATTTTATGACCTATAGTATCCAATTCAAAAAATAAACACTTCAATATATTTTCACAATATTCTAGCCAAAAACGAATAGCCTATCTCACAAAGTCAGAAATCAATTACTTTCATATTTATAACAATTTTATGACCTAAAGTATTCCAATTCAAAAAAATACACATATCCTGATAAAATAGTTATCTTCAGAACGCAGTTGGAGGCTATTCCAATTCAAAAAATAAACATTCCCTCGGTTGCAAGCAGGTCTGCCCTGAACTCGTCATGCATGCCCATGTTCTATGCCTATAGTTAAAATATCCTGCTATAATAAAATAGTTATCTTCAAAGCTCAGTGGGGGCTTGCAAAAAGAGTTTCGAGCTTTGAAATGAAATTGTTATCTTCAATATTGTAGTCAAAATCGAATAGCCTATCCCCCAAAGTCAGAAATCAATTATTTCCCTCGGCAACAACACCCTTAAATGCCAACTGTAACCGCACATATATTTTATTACATCTCAAACTAAACAAGATAAAAGCAATTAGTTTCATAATTATAACAATTTTATGACCTATAGTATTCAATTCAAAAAAATAAACACTTCAATATATTTTCACAATATTGTAGCCAAAAACGAATAACCTATGCCCACTACGACATGTAACCGCACACATATTTTATTACATCTCAAACAAAACAAGATTAAAGCAATTAGTTTCATAATTATAACAATTTTATGACCTATAGTATTCAATTCAAAAAAATAAACACTTCAATATATTTTCACAATATTGTAGCCAAAAACGAATAGCCTATCCCACAAAGTCAAAAATCAATTATTTCCCTCGACAGCAACACCCAAATAGCCAACTGTTATGCCCACTACGACATGTAACCGCACATACATTTTATGACATCTCAAACAAAACAAGATAAAAACAATTAGTTTCATAATTATAACAATTCTATGACCTAAAGTATTCCAATTCAAAAATAAACATTTCCTCGGTTTCAAGCAGGTCTGCCCTCAACTCGTTATGCATGCCCATGCTCTATGCCTATAGTTAAAATCTCCTGCTATGATAAAATAGTTATCTTCGAAGCTCAGTCGGGGGCTTGCAAAAAGAGTTTCGAGCTTTTAAATGAAATTGTGATCTTCAATATTGTAGTCAAAATCGAATAGCCTATCCCCCAAAGTCAGAAATCAATTGTTTCCCTCGGCAACAATAAGCTTATTGCCAACTGTTATGCTCACTACGGCATGTAACCGCAAGCAATTAGTATCATAATTATAACAATTGTATGACCTAAGGTATTCCAAATCAAAAAAATAAACATCCCAGTGTTAGGTTCCGTTAATATTTGATAATTTCAATCTTCAATGTGGTAATCCAAAACGAATAGCCTATCCTCCAAAATCAGAAATCAATTATTTCCCTAGGCAACAACACCCTTAAATGCCAACTGTTATGCCCATTGCGACATCTAACCGGTCATGCATGCCCATGCTCTATGCCTATAGTTAAAATCTGCTGCTATGATGAAATAGTTATCTTCGAAGCTCAGTCGGGGGCTTGCAAAAAGGCTTTCGAGCTTT
Organism: Eristalis tenax; assembly: GCA_905231855.2. Classification (NCBI taxonomy): domain Eukaryota; kingdom Metazoa; phylum Arthropoda; class Insecta; order Diptera; family Syrphidae; genus Eristalis; species Eristalis tenax. The sequence continues at coordinate 20,545,703 of HG993125.1, read as the reverse complement.
AAAATGAAATTGTGATCTTCACTATTGTAGTCAAAATCGAATAGCCTATCTCCCAAAGTCAGAAATCAATTATTTCCCTCGCCAACAACAACCTTATTGCCAACTGTTATGCCCACTACGATATGTAACCGTACATACATTTAATGACATCTCAAACAAAACAAGATAAAAGCAATTAGTTTCATAATTATAACAATTTTATGACCTATAGTATTCAATTCAAAAAATAAACACTCCAATATATTTTCACAATATTCTAGCCAAAAACGAATAGCCTATCTCACAAAGTCAGAAATCAATTACTTTCATAATTATAACAATTTTAAATAATCCAATTCAAAAAAATACACATAAAATAAAATATCACACAAAACAAGATAAACGCAATTAGTTTCATAATTATAACAATTGTATGACCTAAGGTATTCCAATTCAAAAAAATAAACGTTTCTTCGATTGCAGGCAGAAATCGTCATGCATGCCTATGCTCTATGCCTATAGTTAAAATCTCCTGCTATGATAAAATAGTTATCTTCGAAGCTCAGTCGGGGGTTTTGCAAAAAGAGTTTCAAGCCTTGAAATGAAATTGTGATCTTCAATATTGTAGCCAAAATCGAATAGCCTATCCCCCAAAGTCAGAAATCAATAATTTCCTTTGGCAACAACACCCTAATTGCCAACTGTTATGCCCATTGCGACCTGTAACCGGACATGCATATTATGATGCCTCAAACCAAACAAGATAAAAGCAATTAGTTTCATAATTATAACAATTTTATTTCTATTCAAAAATTTTGTATTCAATTCAAAAAATAAACACTTCAATATATTTTCACAATATTGTAGCCAAAAACGAATAACCTATGCCCACTACGACATGTAACCGCACATATATTTTATTACATCTCAAACAAAACAAGATTAAAGCAATTAGTTTCATAATTATAACAATTTTATGACCTATAGTATTCAATTCAAAAAAATAAACACTTCAATATATTTTCACAATATTGTAGCCAAAAACGAATAGCCTATCCCACAAAGTCAGAAATCAATTATTTCCCTCGACAGCAACACCCTAATAGCCAACTGTTATGCCCACTACGACATGTAACCGCACATACATTTTATGACATTTCAAACAAAACAAGATAAAAACAATTAGTTTCATAATTATAACAATTCTATGACCTAAAGTATTCCAATTCAAAAATAAACATTTCCTCGGTTTCAAGCAGGTCTGCCCTCAACTCGTTATGCATCCCCATGCTCTATGCCTATAGTTAAAATCTCCTGCTATGATAAAATAGTTATCTTCGAAGCTCAGTCGGGTGCTTGCAAAAAGAGTTTCGAGCTTTTAAATGAAATTGTGATCTTCAATATTGTCGTCAAAATCGAATAGCCTATCCCCCAAAGTCAGAAATCAATTGTTTCCCTCGGCAACAATAACCTTATTGCCAACTGTTATGCTCACTACGGCATGTAACCGCACATACATTTTATGACACCGCAAACAAAACAAGATAAAAGCAATTAGTTTCATAATTATAACAATTTTATGACCTATAGTATCCAATTCAAAAAATAAACACTTCAATATATTTTCACAATATTCTAGCCTAAAATGAATAGCCTATCTCACAAAGTCAGAAATCAATTACTTTCATAATTATAACAATTTTATGACCTAAAGTATTCCATTTCAAAAAATACACATATCCTGATAAAATAGTTATCTTCAGAACGCAGTCGGAGGCTATTCCAATTCAAAAAATAAACATTTCCTCGGTTGCAAGCAGGTCTGCCTTCAACTCGTCAAGCATGCCCATGCTCTATGCATATAGTTAAAATCTCCTGCTATGATAAAATAGTTATCTTCAAAGCTCAGTCGCTTTGAAACGAAATTGTGATCTTCAATATTGTAGTCAAAATCGAATAGCCTATCCCCCAAAGTCAGAAATCAATTATTTCCCTCGGCAACAACACCCTTAAATGCCAACTGTTGTGGCCATTGCGACATGTAACCGGACATACATTTTATGACATCTCAAACAAAACAAGATAAAAGCAATTAGTATCATAATTATAACAATTGTATGACCTAAGGTATTCCAAATCAAAAAAATAAACATCCCAGTGTTAGGTTCCGTTAATATTTGATAATTGCAATCTTCAATATGGTAATCCAAAACGAATAGCCTATCCTCCAAAATCAGAAATCAATTATTTCCCTAGGCAACAACACCCTTAAATGCCAACTGTTATGCCCATTGCGACATCTAACCGGTCATGCATGCCCATGCTCTATGCCTATAGTTAAAATCTGCTGCTATGATGAAATAATTATCTTCGAAGCTCAGTCGGGGGCTTGCAAAAAGGGTTTCGAGCTTTGAAATGAAATTGAGATCTTCAATATTGTAGTCAAAATCGAATAGCCTATCTCCCAAAGTCAGAAATCAATTATTTCCCTCGCCAACAACAACCTTATTGCCAACTGTTATGCCCACTACGATATGTAACCGTACATACATTTAATGACATCTCAAACAAAACAAGATAAAAGCAATTAGTTTCATAATTATAACAATTTTATGACCTATAGTATTCAATTCAAAAAATAAACACTTCAATATATTTTCACAATATTCTAGCCAAAAACGAATAGCCTATCTCACAAAGTCAGAAATCAATTACTTTCATAATTATAACAATTTTAAATAATCCAATTCAAAAAAATACACATAAAATAAAATATCACACAAAACAAGATAAACGCAATTAGTTTCATAATTATAACAATTGTATGACCTAAGGTATTCCAATTCAAAAAAATAAACGTTTCTTCGATTGCAGGCAGAAATCGTCATGCATGCCCATGCTCTATGCCTATAGTTAAAATCTCCTGCTATGATAAAATAGTTATCTTCGAAGCTCAGTCGGGGGTTTTGCAAAAAGAGTTTCAAGCCTTGAAATGAAATTGTGATCTTCAATATTGTAGCCAAAATCGAATAGCCTATCCCCCAAAGTCAGAAATCAATAATTTCCTTTGGCAACAACACCCTAATTGCCAACTGTTATGCCCATTGCGACCTGTAACCGGACATGCATATTATGATGCCTCAAACCAAACAAGATAAAAGCAATTAGTTTCGTAATTATAACAATTTTATTTCTATTCAAAAATTTTGTATTCAATTCAAAAAATAAACACTTCAATGTATTTTCACAATATTCTAGCCAAAAACGAATAGCCTATCTCACAAAGTCAGAAATCAATTACTTTCATATTTATAACAATTTTATGACCTAAAGTATTCCAATTCAAAAAAATACACATATACTGATAAAATAGTTATCTTCAGAACGCAGTCGGAGGCTATTCCAATTCAAAAAATAAACATTCCCTCGGTTGCAAGCAGGTCTGCCCTGAACTCGTCATGCATGCCCATGCTCTATGCCTATAGTTAAAATATCCTGCTATAATAAAATAGTTATCTTCAAAGCTCAGTGGGGGCTTGCAAAAAGAGTTTCGAGCTTTGAAATGAAATTGTTATCTTCAATATTGTAGTCAAAATCGAATAGCCTATCCCCCAAAGTCAGAAATCAATTATTTCCCTCGGCAACAACACCCTTAAATGCCAACTGTAACCGCACATATATTTTATTACATCTCAAACAAAACAAGATAAAAGCAATTAGTTTCATAATTATAACAATTTTATGACCTATAGTATTCAATTCAAAAAAATAAACACTTCAATATATTTTCACAATATTGTAGCCAAAAACGAATAACCTATGCCCACTACGACATGTAACCGCACATATATTTTATTACATCTCAAACAAAACAAGATTAAAGCAATTAGTTTCATAATTATAACAATTTTATGACCTATAGTATTCAATTCAAAAAAATAAACACTTCAATATATTTTCACAATATTGTAGCCAAAAACGAATAGCCTATCCCACAAAGTCAGAAATCAATTATTTCCCTCGACAGCAACACCCTAATAGCCAACTGTTATGCCCACTACGACATGTAACCGCACATACATTTTATGACATCTCAAACAAAACAAGATAAAAACAATTAGTTTCATAATTATAACAATTCTATGACCTAAAGTATTCCAATTCAAAAATAAACATTTCCTCGGTTTCAAGCAGGTCTGCCCTCAACTCGTTATGCATGCCCATGCTCTATGCCTATAGTTAAAATCTCCTGCTATGATAAAATAGTTATCTTCGAAGCTCAGTCGGGTGCTTGCAAAAAGAGTTTCGAGCTTTTAAATGAAATTGTGATCTTCAATATTGTCGTCAAAATCGAATAGCCTATCCCCCAAAGTCAGAAATCAATTGTTTCCCTCGGCAACAATAACCTTATTGCCAACTGTTATGCTCACTACGGCATGTAACCGCACATACATTTTATGACACCGCAAACAAAACAAGATAAAAGCAATTAGTTTCATAATTATAACAATTTTATGACCTATAGTATCCAATTCAAAAAATAAACACTTCAATATATTTTCACAATATTCTAGCCTAAAATGAATAGCCTATCTCACAAAGTCAGAAATCAATTACTTTCATAATTATAACAATTTTATGACCTAAAGTATTCCATTTCAAAAAAATACACATATCCTGATAAAATAGTTATCTTCAGAACGCAGTCGGAGGCTATTCCAATTCAAAAAATAAACATTTCCTCGGTTGCAAGCAGGTCTGCCTTCAACTCGTCAAGCATGCCCATGCTCTATGCATATAGTTAAAATCTCCTGCTATGATAAAATAGTTATCTTCAAAGCTCAGTCGCTTTGAAACGAAATTGTGATCTTCAATATTGTAGTCAAAATCGAATAGCCTATCCCCCAAAGTCAGAAATCAATTATTTCCTTTGGCAAAAACACCCTAACTGAAAATCGTTATGCCCATTGCGACATGTAACCGCACATACATTTTATGACACCTCAAACAAAACAAGATAAAAGGAATTAGTTTCAAAATAATAACAATTTTATGACCTATAGTATCCAATTCAAAAAATAAACACTTCAATATATTTTCACAATATTGTAGCCAAAAACGAATAGCCTATCTCACAAAGTCAGAAATCAATTACTTTCATAATTATAACAATTTTATGACCTAAAGTATTCCAATTCAAAAAAATACACATATCCTGATAAAATAGTTATCTTCAGAACGCAGTCGGAGGCTATTCCAATTCAAGAAATAAACATTTCCTCGGTTGCAAGCAGCTCTGCCCTCAACTCGTCATGCATGCCCATGCTCTATGCGTATAGTCAAAATCTCCTGCTATGATAAAATAGTTATCTTCGAAGCTCAGTCGGGGGCTTGCAAAAAGAGTTTCGAGCTTTGAAATGAAATTGTGATCTTCAATATTGTAGCCAAAATCGAATAGCCAATCCCCCAAAGTCAGAAATCAATTATTTCCTTTGGCAACAACACCCTAATTGCCAACTGTTATGCCCATTGCGACGTGTAACCGGACATGCATATTATGATGCCTCAAACCAAACAAGACAAAAGCAATTAGTTTCATAATAATAAAAATTTAATGACCTATAGTATTCAATTCAAAAAATAAACACTTCAATATATTTTCACAATATTCTAGCCAAAAACGAATAGCCTATCTCACAAAGTTAGAAATTAATTACTTTCATAATTATAACAATTCTATGACCTAAAGTATTCCAATTCAAAAATAAACATTTCCTCGGTTGCAAGCAGGTCTGCCTTCAACTCGTCAAGCATGCCCATGCTCTATGCATATAGTTAAAATCTCCTGCTATGATAAAATAGTTATCTTCAAAGCTCAGTCGCTTTGAAACGAAATTGTGATCTTCAATATTGTAGTCAAAATCGAATAGCCTATCCCCCAAAGTCAGAAATCAATTATTTCCCTCGGCAACAACACCCTTAAATGCCAACTGTTATGCCCATTGCGACATCTAACCGGTCATGCATGCCCATGCTCTATGTCTATAAAAAATAAACACCTCAATATATTTTCACAATATTCTACAACAACACCCTAATTGCCAACTGTTATGCCCACTACGACATGTAACCGCACATACATTTTATGACATCTAAAACAAAACAAGATAAAAGCAATTAGTTTCAAAATAATAACAATTTTATAAACTATAGTATTCATTTCAAAAAATAAACACTTGAATATATTTTCGCAATATTGTAGCCAAAAACGGATAGCCTATCCCACAAAGTCAGAAATCAATTATTTCCTTTGGCAACAACACCCTAACTGAAAATCGTTATGCCCATTGCGACATGTAACCGCACATACATTTTATGACATCTCAAACAAAACAAGATAAAAGCAATTAGTTTCATAATTATAACAATTGTATGACCTAAGGTATTCCAAATCAAAAAAATAAACATCCCAGTGTTAGATTCCGTTAATATTTGATAATTGCAATCTTCAATATGGTAATCCAAAACGAATAGCCTATCCTCCAAAGTCAGAAATCAATTATTTCCCTAGGCAACAACACCCTTAAATGCCAACTGTTATGCCCATTGCGACATCTAACCGGTCATGCATGCCCATGCTCTATGCCTATAAAAAATAAATACCTCAATATATTTTCACAATATTCTACAACAACACCCTACTTGCCAACTGTTATGCTCACTACGACATGTAACCGCACATACATTTTATGACATCTCAAACAAAACAAGTTTCATAATAATAACAATTTAATGACATATAGTATTCTATTCAAAAAATAAACACTTCAATATATTTTCACAATATTCTAGCCAAAAACGGATAGCCTATCTCACAAAGTCAGAAATCAATTATTTCCCTCGACAGCAACACCCTAATAGCCAACTGTTATGCCCACTACGACATGTAACCGCACATACATTTTACGACATCTCAAACAAAACAAGATAAAAACAATTAGTTTCATAATTATAACAATTCTATGACCTAAAGTATTCCAATTCAAAAATAAACATTTCCTCGGTTGCAAGCAGCTCTGCCCTCAACTCGTCATGCATGCCCATGCTCTATGCGTATAGTTAAAATCTCCTGCTATAATAAAATAGTTATCTCCAAAGCTCAGTGGGGGCTTACAAAAAGAGTTTCGAGCTTTGAAATGAAATTATTATCTTCAATATTGTAGTCAAAATCGAATAGCCTATCCCCCAAAGTCAGAAATCAATTATTTCCCTCGGCAACAACACCCTTAAATGCCAACTGTTATGCCCACTAAGACATGTAACCGCGCATATATTTTATTACATCTCAAACAAAACAAGATAAAAGCAATTAGTTTCATAATTATAACAATTTTATGACCTATTCAATTCAAAAAAATAAACACTTCAATATATTTTCACAATATTGTAGCCAAAAACGAATAGCCTATCCCCCAAAGTCAGAAATCAATTATTTCCCTCGGCAACAACACCCTTAAATGCCAACTGTTATGCCCACTACGACATGTAACCGCACATATATTTTATTACATCTCAAACAAAACAAGATAAAAGCAATTAGTTTCATAATTATAACAATTTTATGACCTATAGTATTCAATTCAAAAAAATAAACACTTCAATATATTTTCACAATATTCTAGCCAAAAACGGATAGCCTATCTCACAAAGTCAGAAATCAATTATTTCCATCGACAGCAACACCCTAATAGCCAACTGTTATGCCCACTACGACATGTAACCGCACATACATTTTACGACATCTCAAACAAAACAAGATAAAAACAATTAGTTTCATAATTATAACAATTCTATGACCTAAAGTATTCCAATTCAAAAATAAACATTTCCTCGGTTTCAAGCAGCTCTGCCCTCAACTCGTCATGCATGCCCATGCTCTATGCTTATAGTTAAAATCTCCTGCTATTATAAAATAGTTATCTCCGAAGCTCAGTCGTAGTCATTTCCTCGGTTGCAAGCAGGTCTGCCCTCAACTCGTTATGCATGCCCATGCTCTATGCCTATGGTTAAAATCTCCTGCTATAATAAAATAGTTATCTCCAAAGCTCAGTGGGGGCTTACAAAAAGAGTTTCGAGCTTTGAAATGAAATTATTATCTTCAATATTGTAGTCAAAATCGAATAGCCTATCCCCCAAAGTCAGAAATCAATTATTTCCCTCGGCAACAACACCCTTAAATGCCAACTGTTATGCCCACTACGACATGTAACCGCACATATATTTTATTACATCTCAAACAAAACAAGATAAAAGCAATTAGTTTCACAATTATAACAATTTTATGACCTATAGTATTCAATTCAAAAAAATAAACACTTCAATATATTTTCACAATATTGTAGCCAAAAACGAATAGCCTATCCCACAAAGTCAGAAATCAATTATTTCCCTCGACAGCAACACCCTAATAGCCAACTGTTATGCCCACTACGACATGTAACCGCACATACATTTTATGACATCTCAAACAAAACAAAATAAAAACAATTAGTTTCATAATTATAACAATTCTATGACCTAAAGTATTCCAATTCAAAAATAAACCTTTCCTCGGTTGCAAGCAGATCTGCCCTCAACTCGTCATGCATGTTCATGCTATATGCGTATAGTTAAAACCTCCTGCTATGATAAAGTAGTTACCTTCGAAGCTCAGTCGGGGGCTTGCAAAAAGAGTTTCGAGCTTTGAAATGAAAATGTGATCTTCAAGATTGTAGCCAAAATCGAATAGCCAATCCCCCAAAGTCAGAAATCAATTATTTCCTTTGGCAACAACACCCTAATTGCCAACTGTTATGCCCATTGCGACGTGTAACCGGACATGCATATTATGATGCCTCAAACCAAACAAGATAAAAGCAATTAGTTGCATAATTATTACAATTCTATGACCTAAAGTATTCCAATTCAAAAATAAACATTTCCTCGGTTACAAGCAGGTCTGCCCTCAACTCGTTATGCATGCCCATGCTCTATGCCTGTAGTTAAAATCTCCTGCTATGATAAAATAGTTATCTTCGAAACTCAGTCGGGGGCTTGCAAAAAGAGTTTCGAGCTTTGAAATGAAATTGTGATCTTCAATATTGTAGTCAAAATCGAATAGCCTATCCCCCAAAGTCAGAAATCAAGTATTTCCCTCGGCAACAACAACCTTATTGCCAACTGTTATGCTCACTACGACATGTAACCGGTCATGCATGCCTATGCTCTATGCCTATAGTTAAAATCTCCTGCTATGATAAAATAGTTATCTTCGAAGCTCAGTCGGGGGCTTGCAAAAAGAGTTTCGAGCTTTGAAATGCTTCAGAACGCAGTCGGAGGCTATTCCAATTCAAAAAATAAACATTTCCTCGGTTGCAAGCAGCTCTGCCCTCAACTCGTCATGCATGCCCATGCTCTAAGCGTATAGTCAAAATCTCCTGCTATGATAAAATAGTTATCTTCGAAGCTCAGTCGGAGTCTTTTCCTCGGTTGCAAGCAGGTCTGCCCTCAACTCGTTATGCATGCCCATGCTCTATGCCTATAGTTAAAATCTCCTGCTATAATAAAATAGTTATCTCCAAAGCTCAGTGGGGGCTTACAAAAAGAGTTTCGAGCTTTGAAATGAAATTATTATCTTCAATATTGTAGTCAAAATCGAATAGCCTATCCCCCAAAGTCAGAAATCAATTATTTCCCTCGGCAACAACACCCTTAAATGCCAACTGTTATGCCCACTACGACATGTAACCGCACATATATTTTATTACATCTCAAACAAAACAAGATAAAAGCAATTAGTTTCATAATTATAACAATTTTATGACCTATAGTATTCAATTCAAAAAAATAAGCACTTCAATATATTTTCACAATATTGTAGCCAAAAACGAATAGCCTATCCCACAAAGTCAGAAATCAATTATTTCCCTCGACAGCAACACCCTAATAGCCAACTGTTATGCCCACTACGACATGTAACCGCACATACATTTTATGACATCTCAAACAAAACAAAATAAAAACAATTAGTTTCATAATTATAACAATTCTATGACCTAAAGTATTCCAATTCAAAAATAAACCTTTCCTCGGTTGCAAGCAGATCTGCCCTCAACTCGTCATGCATGTCCATGCTCTATGCGTATAGTTAAAATCTCCTGCTATGATAAAGTAGTCACCTTCGAAGCTCAGTCGGGGGCTTGCAAAAAGAGTTTCGAGCTTTGAAATGAAAATGTGATCTTCAAGATTGTAGCCAAAGTCGAATAGCCAATCCCCCAAAGTCAGAAATCAATTATTTCCTTTGGCAACAACACCCTAATTGCCAACTGTTATGCCCATTGCGACCTGTAACCGGACATGCATATTATGATGCCTCAAACCAAACAAGATAAAAGCAATTAGTTTCATAATTATAACAATTTTATTTCTATTCAAAAATTTTGTATTCAATTCAAAAAATAAACACTTCAATGTATTTTCACAATATTCTAGCCAAAAACGAATAGCCTATCTCACAAAGTCAGAAATCAATTACTTTCATATTTATAACAATTTTATGACCTAAAGTATTCCAATTCAAAAAAATACACATATCCTGATAAAATAGTTATCTTCAGAACGCAGTCGGAGGCTATTCCAATTCAAAAAATAAACATTCCCTCGGTTGCAAGCAGGTCTGCCCTGAACTCGTCATGCATGCCCATGCTCTATGCCTATAGTTAAAATATCCTGCTATAATAAAATAGTTATCTTCAAAGCTCAGTGGGGGCTTGCAAAAAGAGTTTCGAGCTTTGAAATGAAATTGTTATCTTCAATATTGTAGTCAAAATCGAGTAGCCTATCCCCCAAAGTCAGAAATCAATTATTTCCCTCGGCAACAACACCCTTAAATGCCAACTGTAACCGCACATATATTTTATTACATCTCAAACAAAACAAGATTAAAGCAATTAGTTTCATAATTATAACAATTTTATGACCTATAGTGTTCAATTCAAAAAAATAAACACTTCAATATATTTTCACAATATTGTAGCCAAAAACGAATAGCCTATCCCACAAAGTCAGAAATCAATTATTTCCCTCGACAGCAACACCCTAATAGCCAACTGTTATGCCCACTACGACATGTAACCGCACATACATTTTATGACATCTCAAACAAAACAAGATAAAAACAATTAGTTTCATAATTATAACAATTCTATGACCTAAAGTATTCCAATTCAAAAATAAACATTTCCTCGGTTTCAAGCAGGTCTGCCCTCAACTCGTTATGCATGCCCATGCTCTATGCGTATAGTTAAAATCTCCTGCTATGATAAAATAGTTATCTCCGAAGCTCAGTCGGAGTCATTTCCTCGGTTGCAAGCAGGTCTGCCCTCAACTCGTTATGCATGCCCATGCTCTATGCCTATAGTTAAAATCTCCTGCTATAATAAAATAGTTATCTCCAAAGCTCAGTGAGGGCTTACAAAAAGAGTTTCGAGCTTTGAAATGAAATTATTATCTTCAATATTGTAGTCAAAATCGAATAGCCTATCCCCCAAAGTCAGAAATCAATTATTTCCCTCGGCAACAACACCCTTAAATGCCAACTGTTATGCCCACTACGACATGTAACCGCACATATATTTTATTACATCTCAAACAAAACAAGATAAAAGCAATTAGTTTCATAATTATAACAATTTTATGACCTATTCAATTCAAAAAAATAAACACTTCAATATATTTTCACAATATTGTAGCCAAAAACGAATAGCCTATCCCCCAAAGTCAGAAATCAATTATTTCCCTCGGCAACAACACCCTTAAATGCCAACTGTTATGCCCACTACGACATGTAACCGCACATATATTTTATTACATCTCAAACAAAACAAGATAAAAGCAATTAGTTTCATAATTATAACAATTTTATGACCTATAGTATTCAATTCAAAAAAATAAACACTTCAATATATTTTCACAATATTCTAGCCAAAAACGGATAGCCTATCTCACAAAGTCAGAAATCAATTATTTCCATCGACAGCAACACCCTAATAGCCAACTGTTATGCCCACTACGACATGTAACCGCACATACATTTTACGACATCTCAAACAAAACAAGATAAAAACAATTAGTTTCATAATTATAACAATTCTATGACCTAAAGTATTCCAATTCAAAAATAAACATTTCCTCGGTTTCAAGCAGCTCTGCCCTCAACTCGTCATGCATGCCCATGCTCTATGCGTATAATTAAAATCTCCTGCTATTATAAAATAGTTATCTCCGAAGCTCAGTCGTAGTCATTTCCTCGGTTGCAAGCAGGTCTGCCCTCAACTCGTTATGCATGCCCATGCTCTATGCCTATGGTTAAAATCTCCTGCTATAATAAAATAGTTATCTCCAAAGCTCAGTGGGGGCTTGCAAAAAGAGTTTCGAGCTTTGAAATGAAATTATTATCTTCAATATTGTAGTCAAAATCGAATAGCCTATCCCCCAAAGTCAGAAATCAATTATTTCCCTCGGCAACAACACCCTTAAATGCCAACTGTTATGCCCACTACGACATGTAACCGCACATATATTTTATTACATCTCAAACAAAACAAGATAAAAGCAATTAGTTTCATAATTATAACAATTTTATGACCTATAGTATTCAATTCAAAAAAATAAACACTTCAATATATTTTCACAATATTGTAGCCAAAAACGAATAGCCTATCCCACAAAGTCAGAAATCAATTATTTCCCTCGACAGCAACACCCTAATAGCCAACTGTTATGCCCACTACGACATGTAACCGCACATACATTTTATGACATCTCAAACAAAACAAAATAAAAACAATTAGTTTCATAATTATAACAATTCTATGACCTAAAGTATTCCAATTCAAAAATAAACCTTTCCTCGGTTGCAACCAGATCTGCCCTCAACTCGTCATGCATGTCCATGCTCTATGCGTATAGTTAAAACCTCCTGCTATGATAAAGTAGTTACCTTCGAAGCTCAGTCGGGGGCTTGCAAAAAGAGTTTCGAGCTTTGAAATGAAAATGTGATCTTCAAGATTGTAGCCAAAATCGAATAGCCAATCCCCCAAAGTCAGAAATCAATTATTTCCTTTGGCAACAACACCCTAATTGCCAACTGTTATGCCCATTGCGACGTGTAACCGGACATGTATATTATGATGCCTCAAACCAAACAAGATAAAAGCAATTAGTTTCATAATTATTACAATTCTATGACCTAAAGTATTCCAATTCAAAAATAAACATTTCCTCGGTTACAAGCAGGTCTGCCCTCAACTCGTTATACATGCCCATGCTCTATGCCTGTAGTTAAAATCTCCTGCTATGATAAAATAGTTATCTTCGAAACTCAGTCGGGGGCTTGCAAAAAGAGTTTCGAGCTTTGAAATGAAATTGTGATCTTCAATATTGTAGTCAAAATCGAATAGCCTATCCCCCAAAGTCAGAAATCAAGTATTTCCCTCGGCAACAACAACCTTATTGCCAACTGTTATGCTCACTACGACATGTAACCGGTCATGCATGCCTATGCTCTATGCCTATAGTTAAAATCTCCTGCTATGATAAAATAGTTATCTTCGAAGCTCAGTCGGGGGCTTGCAAAAAGAGTTTCGAGCTTTGAAATGAAATTATTATCTTCAATATTGTAGTCAAAATCGAATAGCCTATCCCCCAAAGTCAGAAATCAATTATTTCCCTCGGCAACAACACCCTTAAATGCCAACTGTTATGCCCACTACGACATGTAACCGCACATATATTTTATTACATCTCAAACAAAACAAGATAAAAGCAATTAGTTTCATAATTATAACAATTTTATGACCTATAGTATTCAATTCAAAAAAATAAACACTTCAATATATTTTCACAATATTCTAGCCAAAAACGGATAGCCTATCTCACAAAGTCAGAAATCAATTATTTCCATCGACAGCAACACCCTAATAGCCAACTGTTATGCCCACTACGACATGTAACCGCACATACATTTTACGACATCTCAAACAAAACAAGATAAAAACAATTAGTTTCATAATTATAACAATTCTATGACCTAAAGTATTCCAATTCAAAAATAAACATTTCCTCGGTTTCAAGCAGCTCTGCCCTCAACTCGTCATGCATGCCCATGCTCTATGCGTATAGTTAAAATCTCCTGCTATTATAAAATAGTTATCTCCGAAGCTCAGTCGTAGTCATTTCCTCGGTTGCAAGCAGGTCTGCCCTCAACTCGTTATGCATGCCCATGCTCTATGCCTATGGTTAAAATCTCCTGCTATAATAAAATAGTTATCTCCAAAGCTCAGTGGGGGCTTGCAAAAAGAGTTTCGAGCTTTGAAATGAAATTATTATCTTCAATATTGTAGTCAAAATCGAATAGCCTATCCCCCAAAGTCAGAAATCAATTATTTCCCTCGGCAACAACACCCTTAAATGCCAACTGTTATGCCCACTACGACATGTAACCGCACATATATTTTATTACATCTCAAACAAAACAAGATAAAAGCAATTAGTTTCATAATTATAACAATTTTATGACCTATAGTATTCAATTCAAAAAAATAAACACTTCAATATATTTTCACAATATTGTAGCCAAAAACGAATAGCCTATCCCACAAAGTCAGAAATCAATTATTTCCCTCGACAGCAACACCCTAATAGCCAACTGTTATGCCCACTACGACATGTAACCGCACATACATTTTATGACATCTCAAACAAAACAAAATAAAAACAATTAGTTTCATAATTATAACAATTCTATGACCTAAAGTATTCCAATTCAAAAATAAACCTTTCCTCGGTTGCAACCAGATCTGCCCTCAACTCGTCATGCATGTCCATGCTCTATGCGTATAGTTAAAACCTCCTGCTATGATAAAGTAGTTACCTTCGAAGCTCAGTCGGGGGCTTGCAAAAAGAGTTTCGAGCTTTGAAATGAAAATGTGATCTTCAAGATTGTAGCCAAAATCGAATAGCCAATCCCCCAAAGTCAGAAATCAATTATTTCCTTTGGCAACAACACCCTAATTGCCAACTGTTATGCCCATTGCGACGTGTAACCGGACATGTATATTATGATGCCTCAAACCAAACAAGATAAAAGCAATTAGTTTCATAATTATTACAATTCTATGACCTAAAGTATTCCAATTCAAAAATAAACCTTTCCTCGGTTGCAAGCAGATCTGCCCTCAACTCGTCATGCATGTCCATGCTCTATGCGTTTAGTTAAAATCTCCTGCTATGATAAAGTAGTCACCTTCGAAGCTCAGTCGGGGGCTTGCAAAAAGAGTTTCGAGCTTTGAAATGAAAATGTGATCTTCAAGATTGTAGCCAAAATCGAATAGCCAATCCCCCAAAGTCAGAAATCAATTATTTCCTTTGGCAACAACACCCTAATTGCCAACTGTTATGCCCATTGCGACGTGTAACCGGACATGCATATTATGATGCCTCAAACCAAACAAGATAAAAGCAATTAGTTTCATAATTATTACAATTCTATGACCTAAAGTATTCCAATTCAAAAATAAACATTTCCTCGGTTACAAGCAGGTCTGCCCTCAACTCGTTATGCATGCCCATGCTCTATGCGTATAGTTAAAATCTCCTGCTATGATAAAATAGTTATCTCCGAAGCTCAGTCGGAGTCATTTCCTCGGTTGCAAGCAGGTCTGCACTCAACTCGTTATGCATGCCCATGCTCTATGCCTATAGTTAAAATCTCCTGCTATAATAAAATAGTTATCTCCAGAGCTCAGTGGGGGCTTACAAAAAGAGTTTCGAGCTTTGAAATGAAATTATTATCTTCAATATTGTAGTCAAAATCGAATAGCCTATCCCCCAAAGTCAGAAATCAATTATTTCCCTCGGCAACAACACCCTTAAATGCCAACTGTTATGCCCACTACGACATGTAACCGCACATATATTTTATTACATCTCAAACAAAACAAGATAAAAGCAATTAGTTTCATAATTATAACAATTTTATGACCTATTCAATTCAAAAAAATAAACACTTCAATATATTTTCACAATATTGTAGCCAAAAACGAATAGCCTATCCCCCAAAGTCAGAAATCAATTATTTCCCTCGGCAACAACACCCTTAAATGCCAACTGTTATGCCCACTACGACATGTAACCGCACATATATTTTATTACATCTCAAACAAAACAAGATAAAAGCAATTAGTTTCATATTTATAACAATTTTATGACCTATAGTATTCAATTCAAAAAAATAAACACTTCAATATATTTTCACAATATTCTAGCCAAAAACGGATAGCCTATCTCACAAAGTCAGAAATCAATTATTTCCATCGACAGCAACACCCTAATAGCCAACTGTTATGCCCACTACGACATGTAACCGCACATACATTTTACGACATCTCAAACAAAACAAGATAAAAACAATTAGTTTCATAATTATAACAATTCTATGACCTAAAGTATTCCAATTCAAAAATAAACATTTCCTCGGTTTCAAGCAGCTCTGCCCTCAACTCGTCATGCATGCCCATGCTCTATGCGTATAGTTAAAATCTCCTGCTATTATAAAATAGTTATCTCCGAAGCTCAGTCGTAGTCATTTCCTCGGTTGCAAGCAGGTCTGCCCTCAACTCGTTATGCATGCCCATGCTCTATGCCTATGGTTAAAATCTCCTGCTATAATAAAATAGTTATCTCCAAAGCTCAGTGGGGGCTTGCAAAAAGAGTTTCGAGCTTTGAAATGAAATTATTATCTTCAATATTGTAGTCAAAATCGAATAGCCTATCCCCCAAAGTCAGAAATCAAGTATTTCCCTCGGCAACAACAACCTTATTGCCAACTGTTATGCTCACTACGACATGTAACCGCACATATATTTTATTACATCTCAAACAAAACAAGATAAAAGCAATTAGTTTCATAATTATTACAATTCTATGACCTAAAGTATTCCAATTCAAAAATAAACATTTCCTCGGTTACAAGCAGGTCTGCCCTCAACTCGTTATGCATGCCCATGCTCTATGCCTGTAGTTAAAATCTCCTGCTATGATAAAATAGTTATCTTCGAAACTCAGTCGGGGGCTTGCAAAAAGAGTTTCGAGCTTTGAAATGAAATTGTGATCTTCAATATTGTAGTCAAAATCGAATAGCCTATCCCCCAAAGTCAGAAATCAAGTATTTCCCTCGGCAACAACAACCTTATTGCCAACTGTTATGCTCACTACGACATGTAACCGGTCATGCATGCCTATGCTCTATGCCTATAGTTAAAATCTCCTGCTATGATAAAATAGTTATCTTCGAAACTCAGTCGGGGGCTTGCAAAAAGAGTTTCGAGCTTTGAAATGCTTCAGAACGCAGTCGGAGGCTATTCCAATTCAAAAAATAAACATTTCCTCGGTTGCAAGCAGCTCTGCCCTCAACTCGTCATGCATGCCCATGCTCTATGCGTATAGTCAAAATCTCCTGCTATGATAAAATAGTTATCTTCGAAGCTCAGTCGGGGGATTGCAAAAAGAGTTTCGAGCTTTGAAATGAAATTGTGATCTTCAATATTGTAGCCAAAATCGAATAGCCTATCCCCCAAAGTCAGAAATCAATTATTTCCTTTGGCAACAACACCCTAACTGAAAATCGTTATGCCCATTGCGACATGTAACCGCACATACATTTTATGACACCTCAAACAAAACAAGATAAAAGCAATTAGTTTCAAAATAATAACAATTTTATGACCTATAGAATCCAATTCAAAAAATAAACACTTCAATATATTTTCACAATATTCTAGCCAAAAATGAATAGCCTATCTCACAAAGTCAGAAATCAATTTCATAATTATAACAATTTTATGACCTAAAGTATTCCAATTCAAAAAAATACACATATCCTGATAAAATAGTTATCTTCAGAACGCAGTCGGAGGCTATTCCAATTCAAAAAATAAACATTTCCTCGGTTGCAAGCAGCTCTGCCCTCAACTCGTCATGCATGCCCATGCTCTATGCGTATAGTCAAAATCTCCTGCTATGATAAAATAGTTATCTTCGAAGCTCAGTCGGGGGCTTGCAAAAAGAGTTTCGAGCTTTGAAATGAAATTGTGATCTTCAATATTGTAGTCAAAATCGAATAGCCTATCCCCCAAAGTCAGAAATCAAGTATTTCCCTCGGCAACAACAACCTTATTGCCAACTGTTATGCCCATTGCGACGTGTAACCGGACATGCATATTATGATGCCTCAAACCAAACAAGATAAAAGCAATTAGTTTCATAATTATTACAATTCTATGACCTAAAGTATTCCAATTCAAAAATAAACATTTCCTCGGTTACAAGCAGGTCTGCCCTCAACTCGTTATGCATGCCCATGCTCTATGCGTATAGTTAAAATCTCCTGCTATGATAAAATAGTTATCTCCGAAGCTCAGTCGGAGTCATTTCCTCGGTTGCAAGCAGGTCTGCACTCAACTCGTTATGCATGCCCATGCTCTATGCCTATAGTTAAAATCTCCTGCTATAATAAAATAGTTATCTCCAGAGCTCAGTGGGGGCTTACAAAAAGAGTTTCGAGCTTTGAAATGAAATTATTATCTTCAATATTGTAGTCAAAATCGAATAGCCTATCCCCCAAAGTCAGAAATCAATTATTTCCCTCGGCAACAACACCCTTAAATGCCAACTGTTATGCCCACTACGACATGTAACCGCACATATATTTTATTACATCTCAAACAAAACAAGATAAAAGCAATTAGTTTCATAATTATAACAATTTTATGACCTATTCAATTCAAAAAAATAAACACTTCAATATATTTTCACAATATTGTAGCCAAAAACGAATAGCCTATCCCCCAAAGTCAGAAATCAATTATTTCCCTCGGCAACAACACCCTTAAATGCCAACTGTTATGCCCACTACGACATGTAACCGCACATATATTTTATTACATCTCAAACAAAACAAGATAAAAGCAATTAGTTTCATATTTATAACAATTTTATGACCTATAGTATTCAATTCAAAAAAATAAACACTTCAATATATTTTCACAATATTCTAGCCAAAAACGGATAGCCTATCTCACAAAGTCAGAAATCAATTATTTCCATCGACAGCAACACCCTAATAGCCAACTGTTATGCCCACTACGACATGTAACCGCACATACATTTTACGACATCTCAAACAAAACAAGATAAAAACAATTAGTTTCATAATTATAACAATTCTATGACCTAAAGTATTCCAATTCAAAAATAAACATTTCCTCGGTTTCAAGCAGCTCTGCCCTCAACTCGTCATGCATGCCCATGCTCTATGCGTATAGTTAAAATCTCCTGCTATTATAAAATAGTTATCTCCGAAGCTCAGTCGTAGTCATTTCCTCGGTTGCAAGCAGGTCTGCCCTCAACTCGTTATGCATGCCCATGCTCTATGCCTATGGTTAAAATCTCCTGCTATAATAAAATAGTTATCTCCAAAGCTCAGTGGGGGCTTGCAAAAAGAGTTTCGAGCTTTGAAATGAAATTATTATCTTCAATATTGTAGTCAAAATCGAATAGCCTATCCCCCAAAGTCAGAAATCAAGTATTTCCCTCGGCAACAACAACCTTATTGCCAACTGTTATGCTCACTACGACATGTAACCGCACATATATTTTATTACATCTCAAACAAAACAAGATAAAAGCAATTAGTTTCATAATTATTACAATTCTATGACCTAAAGTATTCCAATTCAAAAATAAACATTTCCTCGGTTACAAGCAGGTCTGCCCTCAACTCGTTATGCATGCCCATGCTCTATGCCTGTAGTTAAAATCTCCTGCTATGATAAAATAGTTATCTTCGAAACTCAGTCGGGGGCTTGCAAAAAGAGTTTCGAGCTTTGAAATGAAATTGTGATCTTCAATATTGTAGTCAAAATCGAATAGCCTATCCCCCAAAGTCAGAAATCAAGTATTTCCCTCGGCAACAACAACCTTATTGCCAACTGTTATGCTCACTACGACATGTAACCGGTCATGCATGCCTATGCTCTATGCCTATAGTTAAAATCTCCTGCTATGATAAAATAGTTATCTTCGAAACTCAGTCGGGGGCTTGCAAAAAGAGTTTCGAGCTTTGAAATGCTTCAGAACGCAGTCGGAGGCTATTCCAATTCAAAAAATAAACATTTCCTCGGTTGCAAGCAGCTCTGCCCTCAACTCGTCATGCATGCCCATGCTCTATGCGTATAGTCAAAATCTCCTGCTATGATAAAATAGTTATCTTCGAAGCTCAGTCGGGGGATTGCAAAAAGAGTTTCGAGCTTTGAAATGAAATTGTGATCTTCAATATTGTAGCCAAAATCGAATAGCCTATCCCCCAAAGTCAGAAATCAATTATTTCCTTTGGCAACAACACCCTAACTGAAAATCGTTATGCCCATTGCGACATGTAACCGCACATACATTTTATGACACCTCAAACAAAACAAGATAAAAGCAATTAGTTTCAAAATAATAACAATTTTATGACCTATAGAATCCAATTCAAAAAATAAACACTTCAATATATTTTCACAATATTCTAGCCAAAAATGAATAGCCTATCTCACAAAGTCAGAAATCAATTTCATAATTATAACAATTTTATGACCTAAAGTATTCCAATTCAAAAAAATACACATATCCTGATAAAATAGTTATCTTCAGAACGCAGTCGGAGGCTATTCCAATTCAAAAAATAAACATTTCCTCGGTTGCAAGCAGCTCTGCCCTCAACTCGTCATGCATGCCCATGCTCTATGCGTATAGTCAAAATCTCCTGCTATGATAAAATAGTTATCTTCGAAGCTCAGTCGGGGGCTTGCAAAAAGAGTTTCGAGCTTTGAAATGAAATTGTGATCTTCAATATTGTAGTCAAAATCGAATAGCCTATCCCCCAAAGTCAGAAATCAAGTATTTCCCTCGGCAACAACAACCTTATTGCCAACTGTTATGCTCACTACGACATGTAACCGGTCATGCATGCCTATGCTCTATGCCTATAGTTAAAATCTCCTGCTATGATAAAATAGTTATCTTCGAAACTCAGTCGGGGGCTTGCAAAAAGAGTTTCGAGCTTTGAAATGCTTCAGAACGCAGTCGGAGGCTATTCCAATTCAAAAAATAAACATTTCCTCGGTTGCAAGCAGCTCTGCCCTCAACTCGTCATGCATGCCCATGCTCTATGCGTATAGTCAAAATCTCCTGCTATGATAAAATAGTTATCTTCGAAGCTCAGTCGGGGGCTTGCAAAAAGAGTTTCGAGCTTTGAAATGAAATTGTGATCTTTAATATTGTAGCCAAAATCGAATAGCCTATCCCCCAAAGTCAGAAATCAATTATTTCCTGTGGCAACAACACCCTAACTGAAAATCGTTATGCCCATTGCGACATGTAACCGCACATACATTTTATGACACCTCAAACAAAACAAGATAAAAGCAATTAGTTTCAAAATAATAACAATTTTATGACCTATAGAATCCAATTCAAAAAATAAACACTTCAATATATTTTCACAATATTCTAGCCAAAAATGAATAGCCTATCTCACAAAGTCAGAGATCAATTACTTTCATAATTATAACAATTTTATGACCTAAAGTATTCCAATTCAAAAAAATACACATATCCTGATAAAATAGTTATCTTCAGAACGCAGTCGGAAGCTATTCCAATTCAAAAAATAAACATTTCCTCGGTTGCAAGCAGCTCTGCCCTCAACTCGTCATGCATGCCCATGCTCTATGCGTATAGTCAAAATCTCCTGCTATGATAAAATAGTTATCTTCGAAGCTCAGTCGGGGGCTTGCAAAAAGAGTTTCGAGCTTTGAAATGAAATTGTGATCTTCAATATTGTAGTCAAAATCGAATAGCCTATCCCCCAAAGTCAGAAATCAATTATTTCCTTTGGCAACAACACCCTAATTGCCAACTGTTATGCCCATTGCGACGTGTAACCGGACATGCATATTATGATACCTCAAACCAAACAAGATAAAAGCAATTAGTTTCATAATTATTACAATTCTATGACCTAAAGTATTCCAATTCAAAAATAAACATTTCCTCGGTTACAAGCAGGTCTGCCCTCAACTCGTTATGCATGCCCATGCTCTATGCCTGTAGTTAAAATCTCCTGCTATGATAAAATAGTTATCTTCGAAACTCAGTCGGGGGCTTGCAAAAAGAGTTTCGAGCTTTGAAATGAAATTGTGATCTTCAATATTGTAGTCAAAATCGAATAGCCTATCCCCCAAAGTCAGAAATCAAGTATTTCCCTCGGCAACAACAACCTTATTGCCAACTGTTATGCTCACTACGACATGTAACCGGTCATGCATGCCTATGCTCTATGCCTATAGTTAAAATCTCCTGCTATGATAAAATAGTTATCTTCGAAACTCAGTCGGGGGCTTGCAAAAAGAGTTTCGAGCTTTGAAATGCTTCAGAACGCAGTCGGAGGCTATTCCAATTCAAAAAATAAACATTTCCTCGGTTGCAAGCAGCTCTGCCCTCAACTCGTCATGCATGCCCATGCTCTATGCGTATAGTCAAAATCTCCTGCTATGATAAAATAGTTATCTTCGAAGCTCAGTCGGGGGCTTGCAAAAAGAGTTTCGAGCTTTGAAATGAAATTGTGATCTTCAATATTGTAGCCAAAATCGAATAGCCTATCCCCCAAAGTCAGAAATCAAGTATTTCCCTCGGCAACAACAACCTTATTGCCAACTGTTATGCTCACTACGACATGTAACCGGTCATGCATGCCTATGCTCTATGCCTATAGTTAAAATCTCCTGCTATGATAAAATAGTTATCTTCGAAACTCAGTCGGGGGCTTGCAAAAAGAGTTTCGAGCTTTGAAATGCTTCAGATCGCAGTCGGAGGCTATTCCAATTCAAAAAATAAACATTTCCTCGGTTGCAAGCAGCTCTGCCCTCAACTCGTCATGCATGCCCATGCTCTATGCGTATAGTCAAAATCTCCTGCTATGATAAAATAGTTATCTTCGAAGCTCAGTCGGGGGCTTGCAAAAAGAGTTTCGAGCTTTGAAATGAAATTGTGATCTTCAATATTGTAGCCAAAATCGAATAGCCTATCCCCCAAAGTCAGAAATCAATTATTTCCTTTGGCAACAACACCCTAACTGAAAATCGTTATGCCCATTGCGACATGTAACCGCACATACATTTTATGACACCTCAAACAAAACAAGATAAAAGCAATTAGTTTCAAAATAATAACAATTTTATGACCTATAGAATCCAATTCAAAAAATAAACACTTCAATATATTTTCACAATATTCTAGCCAAAAATGAATAGCCTATCTCACAAAGTCAGAAATCAATTTCATAATTATAACAATTTTATGACCTAAAGTATTCCAATTCAAAAAAATACACATATCCTGATAAAATAGTTATCTTCAGAACGCAGTCGGAGGCTATTCCAATTCAAAAAATAAACATTTCCTCGGTTGCAAGCAGCTCTGCCCTCAACTCGTCATGCATGCCCATGCTCTATGCGTATAGTCAAAATCTCCTGCTATGATAAAATAGTTATCTTCGAAGCTCAGTCGGGGGCTTGCAAAAAGAGTTTCGAGCTTTGAAATGAAATTGTGATCTTCAATATTGTAGTCAAAATCGAATAGCCTATCCCCCAAAGTCAGAAATCAAGTATTTCCCTCGGCAACAACAACCTTATTGCCAACTGTTATGCTCACTACGACATGTAACCGGTCATGCATGCCTATGCTCTATGCCTATAGTTAAAATCTCCTGCTATGATAAAATAGTTATCTTCGAAACTCAGTCGGGGGCTTGCAAAAAGAGTTTCGAGCTTTGAAATGCTTCAGAACGCAGTCGGAGGCTATTCCAATTCAAAAAATAAACATTTCCTCGGTTGCAAGCAGCTCTGCCCTCAACTCGTCATGCATGCCCATGCTCTATGCGTATAGTCAAAATCTCCTGCTATGATAAAATAGTTATCTTCGAAGCTCAGTCGGGGGCTTGCAAAAAGAGTTTCGAGCTTTGAAATGAAATTGTGATCTTTAATATTGTAGCCAAAATCGAATAGCCTATCCCCCAAAGTCAGAAATCAATTATTTCCTGTGGCAACAACACCCTAACTGAAAATCGTTATGCCCATTGCGACATGTAACCGCACATACATTTTATGACACCTCAAACAAAACAAGATAAAAGCAATTAGTTTCAAAATAATAACAATTTTATGACCTATAGAATCCAATTCAAAAAATAAACACTTCAATATATTTTCACAATATTCTAGCCAAAAATGAATAGCCTATCTCACAAAGTCAGAGATCAATTACTTTCATAATTATAACAATTTTATGACCTAAAGTATTCCAATTCAAAAAAATACACATATCCTGATAAAATAGTTATCTTCAGAACGCAGTCGGAAGCTATTCCAATTCAAAAAATAAACATTTCCTCGGTTGCAAGCAGCTCTGCCCTCAACTCGTCATGCATGCCCATGCTCTATGCGTATAGTCAAAATCTCCTGCTATGATAAAATAGTTATCTTCGAAGCTCAGTCGGGGGCTTGCAAAAAGAGTTTCGAGCTTTGAAATGAAATTGTGATCTTCAATATTGTAGTCAAAATCGAATAGCCTATCCCCCAAAGTCAGAAATCAATTATTTCCTTTGGCAACAACACCCTAATTGCCAACTGTTATGCCCATTGCGACGTGTAACCGGACATGCATATTATGATACCTCAAACCAAACAAGATAAAAGCAATTAGTTTCATAATTATTACAATTCTATGACCTAAAGTATTCCAATTCAAAAATAAACATTTCCTCGGTTACAAGCAGGTCTGCCCTCAACTCGTTATGCATGCCCATGCTCTATGCCTGTAGTTAAAATCTCCTGCTATGATAAAATAGTTATCTTCGAAACTCAGTCGGGGGCTTGCAAAAAGAGTTTCGAGCTTTGAAATGAAATTGTGATCTTCAATATTGTAGTCAAAATCGAATAGCCTATCCCCCAAAGTCAGAAATCAAGTATTTCCCTCGGCAACAACAACCTTATTGCCAACTGTTATGCTCACTACGACATGTAACCGGTCATGCATGCCTATGCTCTATGCCTATAGTTAAAATCTCCTGCTATGATAAAATAGTTATCTTCGAAACTCAGTCGGGGGCTTGCAAAAAGAGTTTCGAGCTTTGAAATGCTTCAGAACGCAGTCGGAGGCTATTCCAATTCAAAAAATAAACATTTCCTCGGTTGCAAGCAGCTCTGCCCTCAACTCGTCATGCATGCCCATGCTCTATGCGTATAGTCAAAATCTCCTGCTATGATAAAATAGTTATCTTCGAAGCTCAGTCGGGGGCTTGCAAAAAGAGTTTCGAGCTTTGAAATGAAATTGTGATCTTCAATATTGTAGCCAAAATCGAATAGCCTATCCCCCAAAGTCAGAAATCAATTATTTCCTTTGGCAACAACACCCTAACTGAAAATCGTTATGCCCATTGCGACGTGTAACCGCACATACATTTTATGACACCTCAAACAAAACAAGATAAAAGCAATTAGTTTCAAAATAATAACAATTTTATGACCTATAGAATCCAATTCAAAAAATAAACACTTCAATATATTTTCACAATATTCTAGCCAAAAATGAATAGCCTATCTCACAAAGTCAGAAATCAATTACTTTCATAATTATAACAATTTTATGACCTAAGGTATTCCAATTCAAAAAAATACACATATCCTGATAAAATAGTTATCTTCAGAACGCAGTCGGAGGCTATTCCAATTCAAAAAATAAACATTTCCTCGGTTGCAAGCAGCTCTGCCCTCAACTCGTCATGCATGCCCATGCTCTATGCGTATAGTCAAAATCTCCTGCTATGATAAAATAGTTATCTTCGAAGCTCAGTCGGGGGCTTGCAAAAAGAGTTTCGAGCTTTGAAATGAAATTGTGATCTTCAATATTGTAGTCAAAATCGAATAGCCTATCCCCCAAAGTCAGAAATCAATTATTTCCTTTGGCAACAACACCCTAACTGAAAATCGTTATGCCCATTGCGACATGTAACCGCACATTCATTTTATGACACCTCAAACAAAACAAGATAAAAGCAATTAGTTTCAAAATAATAACAATTTTATGACCTATAGAATCCAATTCAAAAAATAAACACTTCAATATATTTTCACAATATTCTAGCCAAAAATGAATAGCCTATCTCACAAAGTCAGAAATCAATTTCATAATTATAACAATTTTATGACCTAAAGTATTCCAATTCAAAAAAATACACATATCCTGATAAAATAGTTATCTTCAGAACGCAGTCGGAGGCTATTCCAATTCAAAAAATAAACATTTCCTCGGTTGCAAGCAGCTCTGCCCTCAACTCGTCATGCATGCCCATGCTCTATGCGTATAGTCAAAATCTCCTGCTATGATAAAATAGTTATCTTCGAAGCTCAGTCGGGGGCTTGCAAAAAGAGTTTCGAGCTTTGAAATGAAATTGTGATCTTCAATATTGTAGTCAAAATCGAATAGCCTATCCCCCAAAGTCAGAAATCAAGTATTTCCCTCGGCAACAACAACCTTATTGCCAACTGTTATGCTCACTACGACATGTAACCGGTCATGCATGCCTATGCTCTATGCCTATAGTTAAAATCTCCTGCTATGATAAAATAGTTATCTTCGAAACTCAGTCGGGGGCTTGCAAAAAGAGTTTCGAGCTTTGAAATGCTTCAGAACGCAGTCGGAGGCTATTCCAATTCAAAAAATAAACATTTCCTCGGTTGCAAGCAGCTCTGCCCTCAACTCGTCATGCATGCCCATGCTCTATGCGTATAGTCAAAATCTCCTGCTATGATAAAATAGTTATCTTCGAAGCTCAGTCGGGGGCTTGCAAAAAGAGTTTCGAGCTTTGAAATGAAATTGTGATCTTTAATATTGTAGCCAAAATCGAATAGCCTATCCCCCAAAGTCAGAAATCAATTATTTCCTGTGGCAACAACACCCTAACTGAAAATCGTTATGCCCATTGCGACATGTAACCGCACATACATTTTATGACACCTCAAACAAAACAAGATAAAAGCAATTAGTTTCAAAATAATAACAATTTTATGACCTATAGAATCCAATTCAAAAAATAAACACTTCAATATATTTTCACAATATTCTAGCCAAAAATGAATAGCCTATCTCACAAAGTCAGAGATCAATTACTTTCATAATTATAACAATTTTATGACCTAAAGTATTCCAATTCAAAAAAATACACATATCCTGATAAAATAGTTATCTTCAGAACGCAGTCGGAAGCTATTCCAATTCAAAAAATAAACATTTCCTCGGTTGCAAGCAGCTCTGCCCTCAACTCGTCATGCATGCCCATGCTCTATGCGTATAGTCAAAATCTCCTGCTATGATAAAATAGTTATCTTCGAAGCTCAGTCGGGGGCTTGCAAAAAGAGTTTCGAGCTTTGAAATGAAATTGTGATCTTCAATATTGTAGTCAAAATCGAATAGCCTATCCCCCAAAGTCAGAAATCAATTATTTCCTTTGGCAACAACACCCTAATTGCCAACTGTTATGCCCATTGCGACGTGTAACCGGACATGCATATTATGATACCTCAAACCAAACAAGATAAAAGCAATTAGTTTCATAATTATTACAATTCTATGACCTAAAATATTCCAATTCAAAAATAAACATTTCCTCGGTTACAAGCAGGTCTGCCCTCAACTCGTTATGCATGCCCATGCTCTATGCCTGTAGTTAAAATCTCCTGCTATGATAAAATAGTTATCTTCGAAACTCAGTCGGGGGCTTGCAAAAAGAGTTTCGAGCTTTGAAATGAAATTGTGATCTTCAATATTGTAGTCAAAATCGAATAGCCTATCCCCCAAAGTCAGAAATCAAGTATTTCCCTCGGCAACAACAACCTTATTGCCAACTGTTATGCTCACTACGACATGTAACCGGTCATGCATGCCTATGCTCTATGCCTATAGTTAAAATCTCCTGCTATGATAAAATAGTTATCTTCGAAACTCAGTCGGGGGCTTGCAAAAAGAGTTTCGAGCTTTGAAATGCTTCAGAACGCAGTCGGAGGCTATTCCAATTCAAAAAATAAACATTTCCTCGGTTGCAAGCAGCTCTGCCCTCAACTCGTCATGCATGCCCATGCTCTATGCGTATAGTCAAAATCTCCTGCTATGATAAAATAGTTATCTTCGAAGCTCAGTCGGGGGCTTGCAAAAAGAGTTTCGAGCTTTGAAATGAAATTGTGATCTTCAATATTGTAGCCAAAATCGAATAGCCTATCCCCCAAAGTCAGAAATCAATTATTTCCTTTGGCAACAACACCCTAACTGAAAATCGTTATGCCCATTGCGACGTGTAACCGCACATACATTTTATGACACCTCAAACAAAACAAGATAAAAGCAATTAGTTTCAAAATAATAACAATTTTATGACCTATAGAATCCAATTCAAAAAATAAACACTTCAATATATTTTCACAATATTCTAGCCAAAAATGAATAGCCTATCTCACAAAGTCAGAAATCAATTACTTTCATAATTATAACAATTTTATGACCTAAGGTATTCCAATTCAAAAAAATACACATATCCTGATAAAATAGTTATCTTCAGAACGCAGTCGGAGGCTATTCCAATTCAAAAAATAAACATTTCCTCGGTTGCAAGCAGCTCTGCCCTCAACTCGTCATGCATGCCCATGCTCTATGCGTATAGTCAAAATCTCCTGCTATGATAAAATAGTTATCTTCGAAGCTCAGTCGGGGGCTTGCAAAAAGAGTTTCGAGCTTTGAAATGAAATTGTGATCTTCAATATTGTAGTCAAAATCGAATAGCCTATCCCCCAAAGTCAGAAATCAATTATTTCCTTTGGCAACAACACCCTAACTGAAAATCGTTATGCCCATTGCGACATGTAACCGCACATTCATTTTATGACACCTCAAACAAAACAAGATAAAAGCAATTAGTTTCAAAATAATAACAATTTTATGACCTATAGAATCCAATTCAAAAAATAAACACTTCAATATATTTCCACAATATTCTAGCCAAAAATGAATAGCCTATCTCACAAAGTCAGAAATCAATTACTTTCATAATTATAACAATTTTATGACCTAAAGTATTCCAATTCAAAAAAATACACATATCCTGATAAAATAGTTATCTTCAGAACGCAGTCGGAGGCTATTCCAATTCAAAAAATAAACATTTCCTCGGTTGCAAGCAGCTCTGCCCTCAACTCGTCATGCATGCCCATGCTCTATGCGTATAGTCAAAATCTCCTGCTATGATAAAATAGTTATCTTCGAAGCTCAGTCGGGGGCTTGCAAAAAGAGTTTCGAGCTTTGAAATGAAATTGTGATTTTCAATATTGTAGCCAAAATCGAATAGCCAATCCCCCAAAGTCAGAAATCAATTATTTCCTTTGGCAACAACACTCTAATTGCCAACTGCTATGCCCATTGCGACGTGTAACCGGACATGCATATTATGATGCCTCAAACCAAACAAGATAAAAGCAATTAGTTTCATAATTATAACAATTGTATGACCTAAGGTATTCCAATTCAAAAAAATAAACGTTTCTTCGGTTGCATGCAGGTCTGCCCTGAAATCGTCATGCAGGCCCATGCTCTATGCCTTTAGTTAAAATCTCCTGCTATGATAAAATAGTTATCTTCAAAGCTCAGTCGGGGGCTTGCAAAAAGAGTTTCGAGCTTTGAAATGAAATTGTGATCTTCAATATTGTAGTCAAAATCGAATAGCCTATCCCCCATAGTCAGAAATCAATTATTTCCCTCGGCAACAACAATCTTATTGCCAACTGTTATGCCCACTACGACATGTAACCGCACATACATTTTATGACATCTCAAACAAAACAAGATAAAAGCAATTAGTTTCATAATTATAACAATTTTATGACCTAAAGTATTCGAATTCAAAAAAATACACATATCCTGATAAAATAGTTATCTTCAGAAGATAAAATCAATTAGTTTCATAATAATAACAATTTAATGACCTATAGTATTCAATTCAAAAAATAAACACTTCAATATATTTTCACAATATTCCAGCCAAAAACGAATAGCCTATCTCACAAAGTCAGAAATCAATTACTTTCATAATTATAACAATTCTATGACCTAAAGTATTCCAATTCAAAAAAATACACATATCCTGATAAAATAGTTATCTTCAGAACGCAGTCGGAGGCTATTATAATTCAAAAACAAAACAAGATAAAATCAATGAGTTTCATAATAATAACAATTTAATGACCTATAGTATTCAATTCAAAAAATAAACACTTCAATATATTTTCACAATATTCTAGCCAAAAACGAATAGCCTATCTCACAAAGTCAGAAATCAATTACTTTCATAATTATAACAATTCTATGACCTAAAGTATTCCAATTCAAAAAAATACACATATCCTGATAAAATAGTTATCTTCAGAACGCAGTCGGAGGCTATTCCAATTCAAAAAATAAACATTTCCTCGGTTGCAAGCAGGTCTGCCCTGAACTCGTCAAGCAGGCCCATGCTCTATGCCTATAGTTAAAATCTCCTGCTATGATAAAATAGTTATCTTCGAAGCTCAGTCGGGGGCTTGCAAAAAGAGTTTCAAGCTTCGAAATGAAATTGTGATCTTCAATATTGTAGTCAAAATCGAATAGCCTGTCCCCCAAATTCAGAAATCAATTATTTCCCTCGGCAACAACACCCTAATTGCCAACTGTTATGCCCATTGCGACATGTAACCGGACATGCATTTTATGACACCTCAAACAAAACAAGATAAAAACAATTAGTTTCATAATTATAACAATTCTATGACATAAAGTTTTAAAATTCAAAAAAATAAACGTTTCCTCGGTTGCACGCGGGTCTGCCCAGAACTCGTCATGCAGGCCCATGCTCTATGCCTTTAGTTAAAATCCCCTGCTATGATAAAATAGTTATCTTCAAAGCTCAGTCGGGGGTTTGCAAAAAGAGTTTCGAGCTTTGAAATGAAATTGTGATCTTCAATATTGTAGTCAAAATCGAATAGCCTATCAACCTAAGTCAGAAATCAATTATTTCCCTCGGCAACAACACCCTAATTGCCAACTGTTATGCCCATTGCGACATGTAACCGGACATGCATTTTATGACACCTCAAACAAAACAAGATAAAAACAATTAGTTTCATAATTATAACAATTCTATGACATAAAGTTTTAAAATTCAAAAAAATAAACGTTTCCTCGGTTGCACGCGGGTCTGCCCAGAACTCGTCATGCAGGCCCATGCTCTATGCCTACAGTTAAAATCTCCTGCTATGATCAAATAGTTATCTTCAAAGCTCAGTCGGGGGCTTGCAAAAAGAGTTTCAAGCTTCGAAATGAAATTGTGATCTTCAATATTGTAGTCAAAATCGAATAGCCTGTCCCCCAAAGTCAGAAGTCAATTATTTCCCTCGGCAACAACACCCTTAAATGCCAACTGTTATGCCCATTGCGACATGTAACCGGACATACATTTTATGACATCTCAAACAAAACAAGATAAAAGCAATTAGTTTCATAATTATAACAATTGTATGACCTAAGGTATTCCAATTCAAAAAAATAAACGTTTCTTCGG
Organism: Eristalis tenax; assembly: GCA_905231855.2. NCBI lineage: Eukaryota > Metazoa > Arthropoda > Insecta > Diptera > Syrphidae > Eristalis > Eristalis tenax. The sequence continues at coordinate 20,513,890 of HG993125.1, read as the reverse complement.
TTGCACGCAGGTCTGCCCTGAAATCGTCATACAGGCCCATGCTCTATGCCTTTAGTTAAAATCTCCTGCTATGATAAAATAGTTATCTTCAAAGTTCAGTCGGGGGTTTTGCAAAAAGAGTTTCAAGCCTTGAAATGAAATTGTGATCTTCAATATTGTAGCCAAAATCGAATAGCCTATCCCCCAAAGTCAGAAATCAATTATTTCATTTGGCAACAACACCCTAATTGCCAACTGTTAGGTCCATTGCGACATGTAACCGGACATGCATTTTATGATGCATCAAACCAAACAAGATAAGAGCAATTAGTTTCATAATTATTACAATTTTATGACCCAAAGTATTCCAATTCAAAAAAATAAACACTTCCTCAGTTGAAAGGCAGGATTGGCCACCTTAATTTTGACTAAAAATAATATTGTAAATCCCTTTATTCTGAGCGCAGCTGAAATAGAAATAAATAAAATGTAAGTTGAAATGTATTAGCTGAAATAAGCGACATCTTGAATGTTGCTCATGTGAAAATGTATTACCAAAATGGCTCATAAGCATATTTAGTTAAGATTCCAAAAGTTCAACAAATCTGTAAATTATTAGAAATCATCCCAGTGTTAGGTTCCGTTAATATTTGATAATTGCAATCTTCAATATTGTAACCCAAAACGAATAGCTTATCCTCCAAAGTCAGAAATCAATTATTTCCCTAGGCAACAACACCCTTAAATGCCAACTGTTATGCCCACTACGGCATGTAACCGCACATACATTTTATGACATCTCAAACAAAACAAGATAAAAGCAATTAGTTTCATAATTATAACAATTTTATGACCTAAAGTATTCCAATTCAAAAAAATACACATATCCTGATAAAATAGTTATCTTCAGAACGCAGTCGGAGGCTATTATAATTCAAAAACAAAACAAGATAAAATCAATGAGTTTCATAATAATAACAATTTAATGACCTATAGTATTCAATTCAAAAAATAAACACTTCAATATATTTTCACAATATTCTAGCCAAAAACGAATAGCCTATCTCACAAAGTCAGAAATCAATTACTTTCATAATTATAACAATTCTATGACCTAAAGTATTCCAATTCAAAAAAATACACATATCCTGATAAAATAGTTATCTTCAGAACGCAGTCGGAGGCTATTCCAATTCAAAAAATAAACATTTCCTCGGTTGCAAGCAGGTCTGCCCTGAACTCGTCAAGCAGGCCCATGCTCTATGCCTATAGTTAAAATCTCCTGCTATGATAAAATAGTTATCTTCGAAGCTCAGTCGGGGGCTTGCAAAAAGAGTTTCAAGCTTCGAAATGAAATTGTGATCTTCAATATTGTAGTCAAAATCGAATAGCCTGTCCCCCAAATTCAGAAATCAATTATTTCCCTCGGCAACAACACCCTAATTGCCAACTGTTATGCCCATTGCGACATGTTACCGGACATGCATTTTATGACACCTCAAACAAAACAAGATAAAAACAATTAGTTTCATAATTATAACAATTCTATGACATAAAGTTTTAAAATTCAAAAAAATAAACGTTTCCTCGGTTGCACGCGGGTCTGCCCAGAACTCGTCATGCAGGCCCATGCTCTATGCCTTTAGTTAAAATCTCCTGCTATGATAAAATAGTTATCTTCAAAGCTCAGTCGGGGGTTTGCAAAAAGAGTTTCGAGCTTTGAAATGAAATTGTGATCTTCAATATTGTAGTCAAAATCGAATAGCCTATCAACCTAAGTCAGAAATCAATTATTTCCCTCGGCAACAACACCCTAATTGCCAACTGTTATGCCCATTGCGACATGTAACCGGACATGCATTTTATGACACCTCAAACAAAACAAGATAAAAACAATTAGTTTCATAATTATAACAATTCTATGACATAAAGTTTTAAAATTCAAAAAAATAAACGTTTCCTCGGTTGCACGCGGGTCTGCCCAGAACTCGTCATGCAGGCCCATGCTCTATGCCTACAGTTAAAATCTCCTGCTATGATCAAATAGTTATCTTCAAAGCTCAGTCGGGGGCTTGCAAAAAGAGTTTCAAGCTTCGAAATGAAATTGTGATCTTCAATATTGTAGTCAAAATCGAATAGCCTGTCCCCCAAAGTCAGAAGTCAATTATTTCCCTCGGCAACAACACCCTTAAATGCCAACTGTTATGCCCATTGCGACATGTAACCGGACATACATTTTATGACATCTCAAACAAAACAAGATAAAAGCAATTAGTTTCATAATTATAACAATTGTATGACCTAAGGTATTCCAATTCAAAAAAATAAACGTTTCTTCGGTTGCACGCAGGTCTGCCCTGAAATCGTCATACAGGCCCATGCTCTATGCCTTTAGTTAAAATCTCCTGCTATGATAAAATAGTTATCTTCAAAGTTCAGTCGGGGGTTTTGCAAAAAGAGTTTCAAGCCTTGAAATGAAATTGTGATCTTCAATATTGTAGCCAAAATCGAATAGCCTATCCCCCAAAGTCAGAAATCAATTATTTCATTTGGCAACAACACCCTAATTGCCAACTGTTAGGTCCATTGCGACATGTAACCGGACATGCATTTTATGATGCATCAAACCAAACAAGATAAGAGCAATTAGTTTCATAATTATTACAATTTTATGACCCAAAGTATTCCAATTCAAAAAAATAAACACTTCCTCAGTTGAAAGGCAGGATTGGCCACCTTAATTTTGACTAAAAATAATATTGTAAATCCCTTTATTCTGAGCGCAGCTGAAATAGAAATAAATAAAATGTAAGTTGAAATGTATTAGCTGAAATAAGCGACATCTTGAATGTTGCTCATGTGAAAATGTATTACCAAAATGGCTCATAAGCATATTTAGTTAAGATTCCAAAAGTTCAACAAATCTGTAAATTATTAGAAATCATCCCAGTGTTAGGTTCCGTTAATATTTGATAATTGCAATCTTCAATATTGTAACCCAAAACGAATAGCTTATCCTCCAAAGTCAGAAATCAATTATTTTCCTAGGCAACAACACCCTTAAATGCCAACTGTTGTGGCCATTGCGACATGTAACCGGACATACATTTTATGACATCTCAAACAAAACAAGATAAAAGCAATTAGTTTCATAATAATAACAATTTAATGACCTATAGTATTCAATTCAAAAAAAATAAACACTTCAATATATTTTCACAATATTGTAGCGAAAAACGAATAGCCTATCCCACAAAGTCAGAAATCAATTATTTCCCTCGGCAACAACACCCTTAAATGCCAACTGTTATGCCCATTGCGACATGTAACCGGTCATGCATGCCCATGCTCTATGCCTATAGTTAAAATCTCCTGCTATGATGAAATAGTTATCTTCGAAGCCCAGTCGGGGGCTTGCAAAAAGAGTTTCGAGCTTTGAAATGAAATTGTTATCTTCAATATTGTAGTCAAAATCGAATAGCCTATCCCATAAAGTCAGAAATCAATTATTTCCCTCGGCAACAACAATCTTATTGCCAACTGTTATGCCCACTACGACATGTAACCGCACATATATTTTATTACATCTCAAACAAAACAAGATAAAAGCAATTAGTTTCATAATTATAACAATTTTATGACCTATAGTATTCAATTCAAAAAAAATAAACACTTCAATATATTTTCACAATATTGTAGCGAAAAACGAATAGCCTATCCCACAAAGTCAGAAATCAATTACTTTCATAATTATAACAATTTTATGACCTAAAGTATTCCAATTCAAAAAAATACACATATCCTGATAAAATAGTTATCTTCAGAACGCAGTCGGAGGCTATTCCAATTCAAAAAATAAACATTTCCTCGGTTGCAAGCAGGTCTGCCCTCAACTCGTTATGCATGCCCACGCTCTATGCCTATAGTTAAAATCTCCTGCTATGATAAAATAGTTATCTTCAAAGCTCAGTCGCTTTGAAATGAAATTGTGATCTTCAATATTGTAGTCAAAATCGAATAGCCTATCCCCCAAAGTCAGAAATCAATTATTTCCCTCGGCAACAACACCCTTAAATGCCAACTGTTGTGGCCATTGCGACATGTAACCGGACATACATTTTATGACATCTCAAACAAAACAAGATAAAAGCAATTAGTTTCATAATAATAACAATTTAATGACCCATAGTATTCAATTAAAAAAAAAACACTTCAATATATTTTCACAATATTCTAGCCAAAAACGAATAGGCTATCTCACAAAGTCAGAAATCAATTACTTTCATAATTATAACAATTCTATGACCTAAAGTATTCCAATTCAAAAAAATACACATATCCTGATAAAATAGTTATTTTCAGAACGCAGTCGGAGGCTATTCGAATTCAAAAAATAAACATTTCCTCGGTTGCAAGCAGGTCTGCCTTCAACTCGTCAAGCATGCCCATGCTCTATGCATATAGTTAAAATCTTCTGCTATGATAAAATAGTTATCTTCAAAGCTCAGTCGCTTTGAAATGAAATTGTGATCTTCAATATTGCAGTCAAAGTCGAATAGCCTATCCCCAAAAGTCAGAAATCAATTATTTCCCTCGGCAACAACACCCTTAAATGCCAACTGTTGTGGCCATTGCGACATGTAACCGGACATACATTTTATGACATCTCAAACAAAACAAGATAAAAGCAATTAGTTTCATAATTATAACAATTGTATGACCTAAGGTATTCCAAATCAAAAAAATAAACATCCCAGTGTTAGGTTCCGTTAATATTTGATAATTGCAATCTTCAATATGGTAATCCAAAACGAATAGCCTATCCTCCAAAATCAGAAATCAATTATTTCCCTAGGCAACGACACCCTTAAATGCCAACTGTTATGCCCATTGCGACATCTAACCGGTCATGCATGCCCATGCTCTATGTCTATAAAAAATAAACACCTCAATATATTTTCACAATATTCTACAACAACACCCTAATTGCCAACTGTTATGCCCACTACGACATGTAACCGCACATACACTTTATGACATCGAAAACAAAACAAGATAAAAGCAATTAGTTTCAAAATAATAACAATTTTATGACCTATAGTATTCATTTAAAAAAATAAACACTTCAATATATTTTCACAATATTGTAGCCAAAAACGAATAGCCTATCCCACAATGTCAGAAATCAATTACTTTCATAATTGTAACAATTTTATGACCTAAAGTATTCCAATTCAAAAAAATACACATATCCTGATAAAATACTTATCTTCAGAACGCAGTCGGAGGCTATTCCAATTCAAAAAATAAACATTTCCTCGGTTGCAAGCAGGTCTGCCCTGAACTCGTCAAGCAGGCCCATGCTCTATGCCTATAGTTAAAATCTCCTGCTATGATAAAATAGTTATCTTCAAAGCTCAGTCGGGGGTTTTGCAAAAAGAGTTTCAAGCCTTGAAATGAAATTGTGATCTTCAATATTGTAGCCAAAATCGAATAGCCTATCCCCCAAAGTCAGAAATCAATTATTTCCTTTGGCAACAACACCCTAATTGCCAACTGTTAGGTCCATTGCGACATGTAACCGGACATGCATTTTATGATGCATCAAACCAAACAAGATAAAAGCAATTAGTTTCATAATTATTACAATTTTATGACCCAAAGTATTCCAATTCAAAAAAATAAACACTTCCTCAGTTGAAAGGCAGGATTGGCCACCTTAATTTTGACTAAAAATAATATTGTAAATCCCTTTATTCTGAGCGCAGCTGAAATAGAAACAAATAAAATGTAAGTTGAAATGTATTAGCTGAAATAAGCGACATCTTGAATGTTGCTCATGTGAAAATGTATTACCAAAATGGCTCATAAGCATATTTAGTTAAGATTCCAAAAGTTCAACAAATCTGTAAATTATTAGAAATCATCCCAGTGTTAGGTTCCGTTAATATTTGATAATTGCAATCTTCAATATGGTAATCCAAAACGAATAGCTTATCCTCCAAAGTCAGAAATCAATTATTTCCCTAGGCAACAACACCCTTAAATGCCAACTGTTATGCCCATTGCGACATGTAACCGGTCATGCATGCCCATGCTCTATGCCTATAGTTAAAATCTCCTGCTATGATGAAATAGTTATCTTCGAAGCTCAGTCGGGGGCTTGCAAAAAGAGTTTCGAGCTTTGAAATGAAATTGTTATCTTCAATATTGTAGTCAAAATCGAATAGCCTATCCCATAAAGTCAGAAATCAATTATTTCCCTCGGCAACAACACCCTTAAATGCCAACTGTTATGCCCACTACGACATGTAACCGCACATATATTTTATTACATCTCAAACAAAACAAGATAAAAGCAATTAGTTTCATAATTATAACAATTTTCTGACCTATAGTATTCAATTCAAAAAAAATAAACACTTCAATATATTTTCACAATATTGTAGCGAAAAACGAATAGCCTATCCCACAAAGTCAGAAATCAATTACTTTCATAATTATAACAATTTTATGACCTAAAGTATTCCAATTCAAAAAAATACACATATCCTGATAAAATAGTTATCTTCAGAACGCAGTCGGAGGCTATTCCAATTCAAAAAATAAACATTTCCTCGGTTGCAAGCAGGTCTGCCCTCAACTCGTTATGCATGCCCACGCTCTATGCCTATAGTTAAAATCTCCTGCTATGATAAAATAGTTATCTTAAAAGCTCAGTCGGGGGCTTGCAAACAGAATTTCGAGCTTTGAAATGAAATTGTGATCTTTAATATTGTAGTCAAAATCGAATAGCCTATCCCCCAAAGTCAGAAATCAATTATTTCCCTCGGCAACAACACCCTTAAATGCCAACTGTTGTGGCCATTGCGACATGTAACCGGACATACATTTTATGACATCTCAAACAAAACAAGATAAAAGCAATTAGTTTCATAATAATAACAATTTAATGACCTATAGTATTCAATTAAAAAAAAAAAAAACACTTCAATATATTTTCACAATATTCTAGCCAAAAACGAATAGGCTATCTCACAAAGTCAGAAATCAATTACTTTCATAATTATAACAATTCTATGACCTAAAGTATTCAAATTCAAAAAAATACACATATCCTGATAAAATAGTTATTTTCAGAACGCAGTCGGAGGCTATTCCAATTCAAAAAATAAACATTTCCTCGGATGCAAGCAGGTCTGCCCTCAACTCGTCAAGCATGCCCATGCTCTATACCTACAGTTCAAATATCCTGCTATGATAAAATGGTTATCTTCAAAGCTCAGTCGGGGGTTTTGCAAAAAGAGTTTCAAGCCTTGAAATGAAATTGTGATCTTCAATATTGTAGCCAAAATCGAATAGCCTATCCCCCAAAGTCAGAAATCAATTATTTCCCTCGGCAACAACACCGTAATTGCCAACTGTTAGGCCCATTGCGACATGTAACCGGACATGCATTTTATTATGCCTCAAAACAAACAAGATAAAAGCAATTAGTTTCATAATTATTACAATTTTATGACCCAAAGTATTCCAATTCAAAAAAATAAACACTTCCTCAGTTGAAAGGCAGGATTGGCCACCTTAATTTTGACTAAAAATAATATTGTAAATCCCTTTATATAGCGCAGCTGAAATAGAAATAAATAAAATGTAAGTTGAAATGTATTAACTGAAATAAGCGACATCTTGAATGTTGCTCATGTGAAAATGTATTACCGAAATGGCTCATTAGCATATTTAGTAAAGATTCCAAAAGTTCAACAAATCTGTAAATTATTAGAAATCATCCCTGTGTTAGGTTCCGTTAATATTTGATAATTGCAATCTTCAATATGGTTATCCAAAACACATAGCTTATCCTCGAAAGTCAGAAATCAATTATTTCACTAGGCAACAACACCCTTAAATGCCAACTGTTTTGCCCATTGCGACATGTAACCGGATATGCATTTTATGACACCTCAAACAAAACAAGATAAAAGAAATTAGTTTCATAATTATAACAATTTTATGACCTAAAGTATTCCAATTCAAAAAAATAAACATATCCTGATAAAATAGTTATCTCCAGAAATCAGTCGCAGGCTTGAAAAAAGAGTTTCGAGCTTTGAAATGAAATTGTGATCTTCGATATTGTAGTCAAAATCGAATAGAAATGAATTCCATCGGCAACAACACCCTTGTTGCCAACTGTTATGCCCACTGCGACATGTAACCGGACATGCATTTTATGACACCTTAAACAAAACAAGATAAAAGCAATTACTTTCATAATCATAACAATCTTATGACCTAAAGTATTCCAATTCAAAAAAATAAACATATCCTGATAAAATAATTATCTTCAGAACTCAGTCGGAGGCGTGAAAAAAGTGTTTCGAGCTTTGAAATAAAATTGTGATCTTCAATATATTTTTTTGAGTTGAATACTATAGGTCATAAAATTGTTTTAATTATGAAACTAATTGCTTTTATCTTGTTTTATTTGAGATGTAATAAAATATATGTGCGGTTACATGTCGTAGTGGGCATAACAGTTGGCATTTAAGGGTGTTGTTGCCGAGGGAAATAATTGATTTCTGACTTTATGGGATAGGCTATTCGATTTTGACTACAATATTGAAGATAACAATTTCATTTCAAAGCTCGAAACTGAAGATAACCAGCTGTCTTTTCGCTGGGTGAAACACAGGTAGGGGAGAACTCCGATTTATGGGATTTAAACCTGCCTGGATATAGCTTGGTGCCGCTTTTCTTTTTACACCGCGGTCTCGCCCTCTACGTGCGTAGTGATACTAACTTACCAACTTCAACCTCAATATGGCCTCTGTTCCAATCCGGAATATAATTTCCTTTGGTTAAAACTCCATGTCCGTAACCATTTAATTCACTACTGCTTTATTTATAGAAGTCCAAACATGGATAGCAATTCAACTTTTAACGAATTTGATGCGCTATCCGACTCCATCTCAAGAATTGTATCCCTGTATCCTCGCACTGAAATTGCCATTGCGGGCGATTTCAATGTACACAATTCTAATTGGCTTCGACATTCGGGCCAGACAACATCCGAAGGAAGGTTTGTTGAAATCTTTGCTGGGGTAAATAATCTGACCCAGCTAGTAAATGAGCCCACACGAATACCTGACATTGCAGATCATTCCGCCTCACATTCCCTTCTATTGACATTCTGTCACCTCTAGGCTCGTCTGACCATTGTGTCGTATCAGCTAATTTCTCGTTATCGCCACAAACAGTTAGAGAACAAATTCCTAAAAGAACAGTATGGCTATACGAGAAAGCCGATTGGAGCGGTCTAAACAACTGCTTTAGGACCACCACTGCGTAAGCTTTTTTTTACCTATCCTACTCTTTAGGTCTCTTTCCGAGCAGATGGAAAACAGCATTTGTCCAGCCCGTCCCTAAAAAGGGCGAATCTTGGTCACCCACCTCGTACCGACCCATAGCACTTACGTCCCTTCTTTTGTAAAGTCATGGAAACGCTGATAAATCGTCAGCTTATGAAATATCTCGAATCACGGAGGCTTCTTTATGACCGGCAGTATGGTTTTCGCAGCAACAGGTCCACTGGTGATCTGATAGCTTATTTCACCGAAAAGTGGACCCAATCTTTGCACAATGCAGGCGAAAACAAGATCGTTGCGCTTGATATTTCCAAGGCATTTGACAGAGTTTGGCATCAAGCTCTCATCAAGCTCATCAAGCTTATGGTGTTGATGAATCTCTTCTTCAATGGATTAGAAATTACCTTTCGAACAATTCGTTCAATTCAAGTTGTTTTGGATGGGTTCAAGTCTGATATCCACCAAATAAATGCTGGAGTTCCCCAAGGCTCTGTTCTGTCTCCGACACTCTTTCTCATTTTTAAAATTGACCTCTTGTCTGCTACTTCTAATCGCTTTTTAATCAGCCATTATCCATGAATGGCACCTGTGTCGATGAAACCGGAAAGCTTCCTATCCTTGGTATGTGTATCAACACAACACTTTGTTGGAACGATCACATATTTGAGGTCGCCAAAAATGCTGCGAAATGTTTAGGTTTCCTCAATCGATGCAAGAAATATTTCACCCCTTCTGATTTGGCTTTCATTTATAAGGCGTATATACGCCCCAAACTTGAGTACAACGCTCATATCTGGTCTGGTGCCCCCAAAAACACCCTGCACCTATTAGATAGAATACAAAAGCGAGCGATAAAACTTATAGGAAACAACAATATTGCAGAGTCACTTGACTCGCTCGAACATCGACGTACCGTCCCGTCTCTATCCGTATTTTATCGCTATTTTAACAAACGATGCTCAAGTGAGCTCGCCAACTGCATTCCTCCTCTCCATGAATTCACCCGCAATACCCGTTTCGCCAGGAATGCTTATTAGTTTACCCTTAAGCCTACTTTCGGACGCACAGTTAAATTTAGAGACTCGTTCATTAGTCGCACGACACGAATATGGAACGCTCTTCCCAGCCTAATATTTCCCCAGGAATACAATCCGCAGATATTTAAAACCAATGTGCACAGCTATCTCCTCTCCCTTTCTCCCTCTACACCTTCGGCCCGTGCTGTGTCTTGAACCCGGACACTTAATTGAACTAACAACCCCTTGTGCGCGCGCAAATTACAAACAAAAAAAAAAAAAAAAACAAATAGCTTATCCCACAAAGTCAGAAATCAATTATTTCCCTCGGCAACAACACCCTAATTGCCAACTGTTATGCCCATTGCGACATGTAACCGGACATACATTTTATGACATCTCAAACAAAACAAGATAAAAGCAATTAGTTTCATAATTATAACAATTGTATGACCTAAGGTATTCCAAATCAAAAAAATAAACATCCCAGTGTTAGGTTCCGTTAATATTAGATAATTGCAATCTTCAATATGGTAATCCAAAACGAATAGCTTATCCTCCAAAGTCAGAAATCAATTATTTCCCTAGGCAACAACACCCTTAAATGCCAACTGTTATGCCCATTGCGACATCTAACCGGTCATGCATGCCCATGCTCTATGCCTATAAAAAATAAACACCTCAATATATTTTCACAATATTCTAGCCAAAAACGAATAGCCTATCCCACAAAGTCAGAAATCAATTACTTTCATAATTATAACAATTTTATGACCTAAAGTATTCCTATTCAAAAAAAATACACATATCCTGATAAAATATTTATCTTCAGAACGCAGTCGGAGGCTATTCCAATTCAAAAAATAAACAGTTCCTCGGTTGCAAGCAGGTCTGCCTTCAACTCGTCAAGCATGCCCATGCTCTATGCATATAGTTAAAATATCCTGCTATGATAAAATAGTTATCTTCAAAGCTCAGTCGCTTTGAAATGAAATTGTGATCTTCAATATTGTAGTCAAAATCGAATAGCCTACCCCCCAAAGTCAGAAATCAATTATTTCCCTCGGCAACAACACCCTTAAATGCCAACTGTTATGCCCATTGCGACATGTAACCCTACATACATTTTATGACATCTTAAACAAAACAAGATAAAAGCAACTAGTTTCATAATTATAACAATTCTATGACCTAAAGTATTCCAATTCAAAAAAATAAACACTTCCTCGGTTGAAAGGCAGGATTGGCCACCTTAATTTTGACTTAAAATAATATTGTAAACCCCTTTATTCTGAGCGCAGCTGAAATAGAAATAAATAAATATAACGAAAAAAACAATTATTTCCCTCGGCAACAACACCCTAACTGAGAACTGTTATGCCCATTGCGACATGTAACCGGACATACATTTTATGTCATCTCAAACAAAGCAAGATAAAAGCAATTAGTTTCATAATTATAACAATTGCATGACCTATAGTATTCAATTCAAAAAAATAAACACTTCAACAAATTTTCCCAATATTGTAGCCAAAAACGGATAGCCTATCCCACAAAGTCAGAAATCAATTACTTTCATATTTATAACAATTTTATGATCTAAAGTATTCCAATTCAAAAAAATACACATATCCTGATAAAATAGTTATCTTCAGAACGCAGTCGGAGGCTATTCCAATTCAAAAAATAAACATTTCCTCGGTTGCAAGCAGGTCTGCCCTGAACTCGTCAAGCAGTCCCATACTCTATGCCTATAGTTAAAATCTCCTGCTATGATAAAATAGTTATCTTCAAAGCTCAGTCGGTGGCTTGCAAAAAGAGTTTCAAGCTTTGAAATGCAATTGTGATCTTTAATATTGTAGTCAAAATCGAATAGCTTGTCCCCCAAAGTCAGAAATCAATTAATTCTCTCGGCAACAATACCCTTAAATGCCAACTGTTATGCCCGTTGCGACATGTAACCGGACATACATTTTATGACATTTCAAACAAAACAAGTTAAAAGCAATTAGTTTCATAATTATAACAATTGCATGACCTATAGTATTCAATTCAAAAAAATAAGCACTTCAATAAATTTTCACAATATTGTAGCCAAAAACGGATAGCCTATCCCACAAAGTCAGAAATCAATTACTTTCATAATTATAACAATTTTATGACCTAAAGTATTCCTATTCAAAAAAAATACACATATCCTGATAAAATATTTATCTTCAGAACGCAGTCGGAGGCTATTCCAATTCAAAAAATACACAGTTCCTCGGTTGCAAGCAGGTCTGCCTTCAACTCGTCAAGCATGCCCATGCTCTATGCATATAGTTAAATTCTCCTGCTATGATAAAATAGTTATCTTCAAAGCTCAGTCGCTTTGAAATGAAGTTGTGATCTTCAATATTGTAGTCAAAATCGAATAGCCTATATCCCAAAGTCAGAAATCAATTATTTCCCTCGTCAACAACTCCCTTAAATGCCAACTGTTATGCCCATTGCGACATGTAACCGGACATACATTTTATGACATCTCAAACAAAACAAGATAAAAGCAATTAGTTTCATAATTATAACAATTGTATGACCTAAGGTATTCCAAATCAAAAAAATAAACATCCCAGTGTTAGGTTCCGTTAATATTTGATAATTGCAATCTTCAATATGGTAATCCAAAACGAATAGCTTATCCTCCAAAGTCAGAAATCAATTATTTCCCTAGGCAACAACACCCTTAAATGCCAACTGTTATGCCCATTGCGACATCTAACCGGTCATGCATGCCCATGCTCTATGCCTATAAAAAATAAGCACCTCAATATATTTTCACAATATTCTAGCCAAAAACGAATAGCCTATCTCACAGATTCAGAAATCAATTATTTTCATAATTATAACAATTTTATTACCTAAAGTATTCCAATTCAAAAAAATACACATATCCTGATAAAATAGTCATCTTCAGAACGCAGTCGGAGGTTATTCCAATTCAAAAAATAAACATTTCCTCGTTTGCAAGCAGGTCTGCCTTCAACTCGTCAAGCATGCCCATGCTCTATGCATATAGTTAAAATCTCATGCTATGATAAAATAGTTATCTTCAAGGTTCATGCATGCCCATGCTCTATGCCTATAAAAAATAAACACCTCAATATATTTTCACAATATTCTAGCCAAAAACGAATAGCCTATCCCACAAAGTCAGAAATCAATTATATCCTTTGGCAACAACACCCTAATTACCAACTGTTATGCCCATTGCGACATGTAACCGGACATGCATATAATGATGCCTCAAACCAAGCAAGATAAAAGCAATTAGTTTGATAATTATTACAATTCTATGACCTAAAGCACTCCAATTCAAAAATAAACATTTCCTCGGTTGCAAGCAGGTCTGCCCTCAACTCGTCATGCATGCCCATGCTCTATGCCTATAGTTAAAATCTCCTGCTATGATAAAATAGTTATCTTGAAAGCTCAGTCGGGGGTTTGCAAAAAGAGTTTCGAGCTTTCAAATGAAATTGTGATCTTCAATATTGTAGCCAAAATCGAATAGCCTATCCCCCTCAGTCAGAAATCAATTATTTCCTTTGGCAACAACACCCTAACCGAAAACCATTATGCCCATTGCGACATGTAACCGGACATACATTTTATGTCATCTCAAACAAAGCAAGATAAAAGCAATTAGTTTCATAATTATAACAATTTTATGGCCTAAGGTATTCCAATTCAAAAAAATTATCATTTCCTCGGTTGCAAGCAGGCCTACCCTCAACTCGTCATGCATGCCCATGCTCTATGCCTATAGTTAAAATCTCCTGCTATGATAAAATAGTTATCTTCGAAGCTCAGTCGGGGGTTTTGCAAAAAGAGTTTCAAGCCTTGAAATGAAATTGTGATCTTCAATATTGTAGTCAAAATCGAATAGCCTATCCCCCAAAGTCAGAAATCAATTATTTCCCTCGGCAACAACAATCTTATTGCCAACTGTTATGCCCATTGCGACATGTAACCGCGCATACATTTTATGACACCTCCAACAAAACAAGATAAAAGCAATTAGCTTCATAATTATAACAATTTTATGGCCTATAGTATCCAATTCAAAAAATAAACACTTCAATATATTTTCACAATATTCTAGCCAAAAACGAATAGCCTATCTCACAAAGTCAGAAATCAATTACTTTCATAATTATAACAATTTTATGACCTAAAGTATTCCAATTCAAAAAAATACACATATCCTGATAAAATAGTTATCTTCAGAACGCAGTCGGAGGCTATTCCAATTCAAAAAATAAACATTTCCTCGGTTGCAAGCAGGTCTGCCCTGAACTCGTCAAGCAGGCCCATGCTCTATGCCTATAGTTAAAATATCCTGCTATGATAAAATAGTTATCTTTAAAGCTCAGTCGGGGGCTTGCAAAAAGAGTTTCGAGCTTTGAAATGAAATTGTGATCTTCAATATTGTAGTCAAAATCGAATAGTCTATCCCCCAAAGTCAGGAATCAATTATTTCCCTCGGCAACAAGACCCTAATTGCCAACTGTCATGCCCACTACGACGTTTAACCACACATACATTTAATGACATCTCAAACAAAACAAGAGAAAAGCAATTAGTTTCATAATTATAACAATTTTATGACCTATAGTATTCAATTCAAAAAATAAACACTATATTTTCACAATATTCTAGCCAAAAACGAATAGCCTTGACCTAAAGTATTCCAATTCAAAAAAATAAACGTTTCCTCGGTTGCACGCAAGTCTGCCCTGAACTCGTCATGCAGGCCCATGCTCTATGCCTATAGTTAAAATCTCCTGCTATGATGAAATAGTTATCTTCAAAGCTCAGTCGGGGGCTTGCAAAAAGAGTTTCAAGCTTCGAAATGAAATTGTGATCTTCAATATTGTAGTCAAAATCGAATAGCCTATCCCCCAAAGTCAGAAATCAATTATTTCCCTCGGCAACAACACCCTTAAATGCCAACTGTTATGCCCATTGCGACATGTAACCGGACATACATTTTATGACATCTCACACAAAACAAGATAAACGCAATTAGTTTCATAATTATAACAATTGTATGACCTAAAGTATTCCAATTCAAAAATAAACATCCCAGTGTTAGGTTCCGTTAATATTTGATAATTGCAATCTTCAATATGGTAATCCAAAACGAATAGCTTATCCTCCAAAGTCAGAAATCAATTATTTCCCTCGGCAACAACACCCTTAAATGCCAACTGTTATGCCCATTGCGACATCTAACCGGTCATGCATGCCCATGCTCTATGCCTATAGTTAAAATCTCCTGCTATGATAAAATAGTTATCTTCGAAGCTCAGTCGGGGGTTTTGCAAAAAGAGTTTCAAGCCTTGAAATGAAATTGTGATCTTCAATATTGTAGCCAAAATCGAATAGCCTATCCCCCAAATTCGGAAATCAATAATTTCCTTTGGCAACAACACCCTAATTGCCAACTGTTATGCCCATTGCGACCTGTAACCGGACATGCATATTATGATGCCTCAAACCAAACAAGATAAAAGCAATTAGTTTCATAATTATAACAATTTTATTTCAATTCAAACATTTTGTATTCAATTCAAAAAATAAACACTTCAATATATTTTCACAATATTCTAGCTAAAAACGAATAGCCTATCTCACAAAGTCAGAAATCAATTACTTTCATATTTATAACAATTTTATGACCTAAAGTATTCCAATTCAAAAAAATACACATATCCTGATAAAATAGTTATCTTCAGAACGCAGTCGGAGGCTATTCCAATTCAAAAAATAAACATTTCCTCGGTTGCAAGCAGGTCTGCCCTGAACTCGTCAAGCAGGCCCATGCTCTATGCCTATAGTTAAAATCGCCTGCTATGATAAAATAGTTATCTTTAAAGCTCAGTCGGGGGCTTGCAAAAAGAGTTTCGAGCTTTGAAATGAAATTGTGATCTTCAATATTGTAGTCAAAATCGAATAGTCTATCCCCCAAAGTCAGGAATCAATTATTTCCCTCGGCAACAAGACCCTAATTGCCAACTGTCATGCCCACTACGACGTTTAACCACACATACATTTAATGACATCTCAAGCAAAACAAGAGAAAAGCAATTAGTTTCATAATTATAACAATTTTATGACCTATAGTATTCAATTCAAAAAATAAACACTATATTTTCACAATATTCTAGCCAAAAACGAATAGCCTTGACCTAAAGTATTCCAATTCAAAAAAATAAACGTTTCCTCGGTTGCACGCAGGTCTGCCCTGAACTCGTCATGCAGGCCCATGCTCTATGCCTATAGTTAAAATCTCCTGCTATGATGAAATAGTTATCTTCAAAGCTCAGTCGGGGGATTGCAAAAAGAGTTTCAAGCTTCGAAATGAAATTGTGATCTTCAATATTGTAGTCAAAATCGAATAGCCTATCCCCCAAAGTCAGAAATCAATTATTTCCCTCGGCAACAACACCCTTGAATGCCAACTGTTATGCCCATTGCGACATGTAACCGGACATACATTTTATGACATCTCACACAAAACAAGATAAACGCAATTAGTTTCATAATTATAACAATTGTATGACCTAAAGTATTCCAATTCAAAAATAAACATCCCAGTGTTAGGTTCCGTTAATATTTGATAATTGCAATCTTCAATATGGTAATCCAAAACGAATAGCTTATCCTCCAAAGTCAGAAATCAATTATTTCCCTCGGCAACAACACCCTTAAATGCCAACTGTTATGCCCATTGCGACATCTAACCGGTAATGCATGCCCATGCTCTATGCCTATAGTTAAAATCTCCTGCTATGATAAAATAGTTATCTTCGAAGCTCAGTCGGGGGTTTTGCAAAAAGAGTTTCAAGCCTTGAAATGAAATTGTGATCTTCAATATTGTAGTCAAAATCGAATAGCCTATCCCCCAAAGTCATAAATCAATTATTTCCCTCGGCAACAACACCCTTAAATGCCAACTGTAACCGCACATATATTTTATTACATCTCAAACAAAACAAGATAAAAGCAATTAGTTTCATAATTATAACAATTTTATGACCTATAGTATTCAATTCAAAAAAATAAACACTTCAATATATTTTCACAATATTGTAGCCAAAAACGAATAACCTATGCCCACTACGACATGTAACCGCACATATATTTTATTACATCTCAAACAAAACAAGATTAAAGCAATTAGTTTCATAATTATAACAATTTTATGACCTATAGTATTCAATTCAAAAAAATAAACACTTCAATATATTTTCACAATATTGTAGCCAAAAACGAATAGCCTATCCCACAAAGTCAGAAATCAATTATTTCCCTCGACAGCAACACCCTAATAGCCAACTGCTATGCCCACTACGACATGTAACCGGACATACATTTTATGACATCTCAAACAAAACAAGATAAAAACAATTAGTTTCATAATTATAACAATTCTATGACCTAAAGTATTCCAATTCAAAAATAAACATTTCCTCGGTTGCAAGCAGCTCTGCCCTCAACTCGTCATGCATGCCCATGCTCTATGCGTATAGTCAAAATCTCCTGCTATGATAAAATAGTTATCTTCGAAGCTCAGTCGGGGGCTTGCAAAAAGAGTTTCGAGCTTTGAAATGAAATTGTGATCTTCAATATTGTAGCCAAAATCGAATAGCCAATCCCCCAAAGTCAGAAATCAATTATTTCCTTTGGCAACAACACCCTAATTGCCAACTGTTATGCCCATTGTGACGTGTAACCGGACATGCATATTATGATGCCTCAAACCAAACAAGATAAAAGCAATTAGTTTCATAATTATTACAATTCTATGACCTAAAGCACTCCAATTCAAGAATAAACATTTCCTCGGTTGCAAGCAGGTCTGCCCTCAACTCGTCATGCATGCCCATGCTCTATGCCTATAGTTAAAATCTCCTGCTATGATAAAATAGTTATCTTCGAAGCTCAGTCGGGGGCTTGCAAAAAGAGTTTCGAGCTTTTAAATGAAATTGTGATCTTCAATATTGTAGTCAAAATCGAATAGCCTATCCCCCAAAGTCAGAAATCAATTATTTCCCTCGGCAACAACACCCTTAAATTCCAAATGTTATGCTCACTACGGCATGTAACCGCACATACATTTTATAACATCTCAAACAAAACAAGATAAAAGCAATTAGTTTCATAATAATAACAATTTAATGACCTATAGTATTCAATTAAAAAAAAAACACTTCAATATATTTTCACAATATTCTAGCCAAAAACGAATAGGCTATCTCACAAAGTCAGAAATCAATTACTTTCATAATTATAACAATTCTATGACCTAAAGTATTCCAATTCAAAAAAATACACATATCCTGATAAAATAGTTATCTTCAGAACGCAGTCGGAGGCTATTCCAATTCAAAAAATAAACATTTCCTCGGTTGCAAGCAGGTCTGCCTTCAACTCGTCAAGCATGCCCATGGTCTATGCATATAGTTAAAATCTCCTGCTATGATAAAATAGTTATCTTCAAAGCTCAGTCGCTTTGAAATGAAATTGTGATCTTCAATATTGTAGTCAAAATCGAATAGCCTATCCCCCAAAGTCAGAAATCAATTATTTCCCTCGGCAACAACACCCTTAAATGCCAACTGTTGTGGCCATTGCGACATGTAACCGGACATACATTTTATGACATCTCAAACAAAACAAGATAAAAGCAATTAGTTTCATAATTATAACAATTGTATGACCTAAGGTATACCAAATCAAAAAAATAAACATCCCAGTGTTAGGTTCCGTTAATATTTGATAATTGCAATCTTCAATATGGTAATCCAAAACGAATAGCCTATCCTCCAAAATCAGAAATCAATTATTTCCCTAGGCAACAACACCCTTAAATGCCAACTGTTATGCCCATTGCGACATCTCACCGGTCATGCATGCCCATGCTCTATGTCTATACAAAATAAACACCTCAACATAGTTTCACAATATTCTACAACAACACCCTAATTGCCAACTGTTATGCCCACTACGACATGTAACCGCACATACATTTTATGACATCTAAAACAAAACAAGATAAAAGCAATTAGTTTCAAAATAATAACAATTTTATGACCTATAGTATTCATTTCAAAAAATAAACACTTCAATATATTTTCACAATATTGTAGCCAAAAACGGATAGCCTATCCCACAAAGTCAGAAATCAATTATATCATTTGGCAACAACACCCTAATTGCCCTCAACTCGTCATGCATGCCCATGCTCTATGCCTATAGTTAAAATCTCCTGCTATGATAAAATAGTTATCTTCAAAGCTCAGTCGGGGGCTTGCAAAAAGAATTTCGAGCTTTGAAATGAAATTGTGATCTTCAATATTGTAGCCAAAATCGAATAGCCTATCCCCCAAAGTCAGAAATCAATTATTTCCTTTGGCAACAACACCCTAACTGAAAACCGTTATGCCCATTGCGACATGTAACCGCACATACATTTTATGACACCTCAAACAAAACAAGATAAAAGCAATTAGTTTCATAATTATAACAATTTTATGACCTATAGTATCCAATTCAAAAAATAAGCAGATTCAAAACAAGCAGATCTGCCCTCAACTCGTCATGCATGTCCATGCTCTATGCGTATAGTTAAAATCTCCTGCTATGATAAAGTAGTTACCTTCGAAGCTCAGTCGGGGGCTTGCAAAAAGAGTTTCGAGCTTTGAAATGAAAATGTGATCTTCAAGATTGTAGCCAAAATCGAATAGCCAATCCCCCAAAGTCAGAAATCAATTATTTCCTTTGGCAACAACACCCTAATTGCCAACTGTTATGCCCATTGCGACGTGTAACCGGACATGCATATTATGATGCCTCAAACCAAACAAGATAAAAGCAATTAGTTTCATAATTATTACAATTCTATGACCTAAAGTATTCCAATTCAAAAATAAACATTTCCTCGGTTACAAGCAGGTCTGCCCTCAACTCGTTATGCATGCCCATGCTCTATGCCTGTAGTTAAAATCTCCTGCTATGATAAAATAGTTATCTTCGAAACTCAGTCGGGGGCTTGCAAAAAGAGTTTCGAGCTTTGAAATGAAATTGTGATCTTCAATATTGTAGTCAAAATCGAATAGCCTATCCGCCAAAGTCAGAAATCAAGTATTTCCCTCGGCAACAACAACCTTATTGCCAACTGTTATGCTCACTACGACATGTAACCGGTCATGCATGCCTATGCTCTATGCCTATAGTTAAAATCTCCTGCTATGATAAAATAGTTATCTTCGAAACTCAGTCGGGGGCTTGCAAAAAGAGTTTCGAGCTTTGAAATGCTTCAGAACGCAGTCGGAGGCTATTCCAATTCAAAAAATAAACATTTCCTCGGTTGCAAGCAGCTCTGCCCTCAACTCGTCATGCATGCCCATGCTCTATGCGTATAGTCAAAATCTCCTGCTATGATAAAATAGTTATCTTCGAAGCTCAGTCGGGGGCTTGCAAAAAGAGTTTCGAGCTTTGAAATGAAATTGTGATCTTCAATATTGTAGCCAAAATCGAATAGCCTATCCCCCAAAGTCAGAAATCAATTATTTCCTTTGGCAACAACACCCTAACTGAAAATCGTTATGCCCATTGCGACATGTAACCGCACATACATTTTATGACACCTCAAACAAAACAAGATAAAAGCAATTAGTTTCAAAATAATAACAATTTTATGACCTATAGAATCCAATTCAAAAAATAAACACTTCAATATATTTTCACAATATTCTAGCCAAAAATGAATAACCTATCTCACAAAGTCAGAAATCAATAACTTTCATAATTATAACAATTTTATGACCTAAAGTATTCCAATTCAAAAAAATACACATATCCTGATAAAATAGTTATCTTCAGAACGCAGTCGGAGGCTATTCCAATTCAAAAAATAAACATTTCCTCGGTTGCAAGCAGCTCTGCCCTCAACTCGTCATGCATGCCCATGCTCTATGCGTATAGTCAAAATCTCCTGCTATGATAAAATAGTTATCTTCGAAGCTCAGTCGGGGGCTTGCAAAAAGAGTTTCGAGCTTTGAAATGAAATTGTGATCTTCAATATTGTAGTCAAAATCGAATAGCCTATCCCCCAAAGTCAGAAATCAAGTATTTTCCTCGGCAACAACAACCTTATTGCCAACTGTTATGCTCACTACGACATGTAACCGGTCATGCATGCCTATGCTCTATGCCTATAGTTAAAATCTCCTGCTATGATAAAATAGTTATCTTCGAAACTCAGTCGGGGGCTTGCAAAAAGAGTTTCGAGCTTTGAAATGCTTCAGAACGCAGTCGGAGGCTATTCCAATTCAAAAAATAAACATTTCCTCGGTTGCAAGCAGCTCTGCCCTCAACTCGTCATGCATGCCCATGCTCTATGCGTATAGTCAAAATCTCCTGCTATGATAAAATAGTTATCTTCGAAGCTCAGTCGGCTCAGTTGTGATCTTCAATATTGTAGCCAAAATCGAATAGCCTATCCCCCAAAGTCAGAAATCAATTATTTCCTGTGGCAACAACACCCTAACTGAAAATCGTTATGCCCATTGCGACATGTAACCGCACATACATTTTATGACACCTCAAACAAAACAAGATAAAAGCAATTAGTTTCAAAATAATAACAATTTTATGACCTATAGAATCCAATTCAAAAAATAAACACTTCAATATATTTTCACAATATTCTAGCCAAAAATGAATAGCCTATCTCACAAAGTCAGAAATCAATTACTTTCATAATTATAACAATTTTATGACCTAAAGTATTCCAATTCAAAAAAATACACATATCCTGATAAAATAGTTATCTTCAGAACGCAGTCGGAGGCTATTCCATTTCAAAAAATAAACATTTCCTCGGTTGCAAGCAGCTCTGCCCTCAACTCGTCATGCATGCCCATGCTCTATGCGTATAGTCAAAATATCCTGCTATGATAAAATAGTTATCTTCGAAGCTCAGTCGGGGGCTTGCAAAAAGAGTTTCGAGCTTTGAAATGAAATTGTGATCTTCAATATTGTAGTCAAAATCGAATAGCCTATCCCCCAAAGTCAGAAATCAAGTATTTCCCTCGGCAACAACAACCTTATTGCCAACTGTTATGCTCACTACGACATGTAACCGGTCATGCATGCCTATGCTCTATGCCTATAGTTAAAATCTCCTGCTATGATAAAATAGTTATCTTCGAAACTCAGTCGGGGGCTTGCAAAAAGAGTTTCGAGCTTTGAAATGCTTCAGAACGCAGTCGGAGGCTATTCCAATTCAAAAAATAAACATTTCCTCGGTTGCAAGCAGCTCTGCCCTCAACTCGTCATGCATGCCCATGCTCTATGCGTATAGTCAAAATCTCCTGCTATGATAAAATAGTTATCTTCGAAGCTCAGTCGGGGGCTTGCAAAAAGAGTTTCGAGCTTTGAAATGAAATTGTGATATTCAATATTGTAGCCAAAATCGAATAGCCTATCCCCCAAAGTCAGAAATCAATTATTTCCTTTGGCAACAACACCCTAACTGAAAATCGTTATGCCCATTGCGACATGTAACCGCACATACATTTTATGACACCTCAAACAAAACAAGATAAAAGCAATTAGTTTCAAAATAATAACAATTTTATGACCTATAGAATCCAATTCAAAAAATAAACACTTCAATATATTTTCACAATATTCTAGCCAAAAATGAATAGCCTATCTCACAAAGTCAGAAATCAATTACTTTCATAATTATAACAATTTTATGACCTAAAGTATTCCAATTCAAAAAAATACACATATCCTGATAAAATAGTTATCTTCAGAACGCAGTCGGAGGCTATTCCAATTCAAAAAATAAACATTTCCTCGGTTGCAAGCAGCTCTGCCCTCAACTCGTCATGCATGCCCATGCTCTATGCGTATAGTCAAAATATCCTGCTATGATAAAATAGTTATCTTCGAAGCTCAGTCGGGGGCTTGCAAAAAGAGTTTCGAGCTTTGAAATGAAATTGTGATATTCAATATTGTAGCCAAAATCGAATAGCCTATCCCCCAAAGTCAGAAATCAATTATTTCCTTTGGCAACAACACCCTAACTGAAAATCGTTATGCCCATTGCGACATGTAACCGCACATACATTTTATGACACCTCAAACAAAACAAGATAAAAGCAATTAGTTTCAAAATAATAACAATTTTATGACCTATAGAATCCAATTCAAAAAATAAACACTTCAATATATTTTCACAATATTCTAGCCAAAAATGAATAGCCTATCTCACAAAGTCAGAAATCAATTACTTTCATAATTATAACAATTTTATGACCTAAAGTATTCCAATTCAAAAAAATACACATATCCTGATAAAATAGTTATCTTCAGAACGCAGTCGGAGGCTATTCCAATTCAAAAAATAAACATTTCCTCGGTTGCAAGCAGCTCTGCCCTCAACTCGTCATGCATGCCCATGCTCTATGCGTATAGTCAAAATATCCTGCTATGATAAAATAGTTATCTTCGAAGCTCAGTCGGGGGCTTGCAAAAAGAGTTTCGAGCTTTGAAATGAAATTGTGATCTTCAATATTGTAGTCAAAATCGAATAGCCTATCCCCCAAAGTCAGAAATCAAGTATTTCCCTCGGCAACAACAACCTTATTGCCAACTGTTATGCTCACTACGACATGTAACCGGTCATGCATGCCTATGCTCTATGCCTATAGTTAAAATCTCCTGCTATGATAAAATAGTTATCTTCGAAACTCAGTCGGGGGCTTGCAAAAAGAGTTTCGAGCTTTGAAATGCTTCAGAACGCAGTCGGAGGCTATTCCAATTCAAAAAATAAACATTTCCTCGGTTGCAAGCAGCTCTGCCCTCAACTCGTCATGCATGCCCATGCTCTATGCGTATAGTCAAAATCTCCTGCTATGATAAAATAGTTATCTTCGAAGCTCAGTCGGGGGCTTGCAAAAAGAGTTTCGAGCTTTGAAATGAAATTGTGATATTCAATATTGTAGCCAAAATCGAATAGCCTATCCCCCAAAGTCAGAAATCAATTATTTCCTTTGGCAACAACACCCTAACTGAAAATCGTTATGCCCATTGCGACATGTAACCGCACATACATTTTATGACACCTCAAACAAAACAAGATAAAAGCAATTAGTTTCAAAATAATAACAATTTTATGACCTATAGAATCCAATTCAAAAAATAAACACTTCAATATATTTTCACAATATTCTAGCCAAAAATGAATAGCCTATCTCACAAAGTCAGAAATCAATTACTTTCATAATTATAACAATTTTATGACCTAAAGTATTCCAATTCAAAAAAATACACATATCCTGATAAAATAGTTATGTTCAGAACGCAGTCGGAGGCTATTCCAATTCAAAAAATAAACATTTCCTCGGTTGCAAGCAGCTCTGCCCTCAACTCGTCATGCATGCCCATGCTCTATGCGTATAGTCAAAATCTCCTGCTATGATAAAATAGTTATCTTCGAAGCTCAGTCGGGGGCTTGCAAAAAGAGTTTCGAGCTTTGAAATGAAATTGTGATCTTCAATATTGTAGCCAAAATCGAATAGCCTATCCCCCAAAGTCAGAAATCAATTATTTCCTTTGGCAACAACACCCTAACTGAAAATCGTTATGCCCATTGCGACATGTAACCGCACATACATTTTATGACACCTCAAACAAAACAAGATAAAAGCAATTAGTTTCAAAATAATAACAATTTTATGACCTATAGAATCCAATTCAAAAAATAAACACTTCAATATATTTTCACAATATTCTAGCCAAAAATGAATAGCCTATCTCACAAAGTCAGAAATCAATTACTTTCATAATTATAACAATTTTATGACCTAAAGTATTCCAATTCAAAAAAATACACATATCCTGATAAAATAGTTATGTTCAGAACGCAGTCGGAGGCTATTCCAATTCAAAAAATAAACATTTCCTCGGTTGCAAGCAGCTCTGCCCTCAACTCGTCATGCATGCCCATGCTCTATGCGTATAGTCAAAATCTCCTGCTATGATAAAATAGTTATCTTCGAAGCTCAGTCGGGGGCTTGCAAAAAGAGTTTCGAGCTTTGAAATGAAATTGTGATCTTCAATATTGTAGTCAAAATCGAATAGCCTATCCCCCAAAGTCAGAAATCAATTATTTCCTTTGGCAACAACACCCTAATTGCCAACTGTTATGCCCATTGCGACGTGTAACCGGACATGCATATTATGATGCCTCAAACCAAACAAGATAAAAGCAATTAGTTTCATAATTATTACAATTCTATGACCTAAAGTATTCCAATTCAAAAATAAACATTTCCTCGTTTACAAGCAGGTCTGCCCTCAACTCGTTATGCATGCCCATGCTCTATGCCTGTAGTTAAAATCTCCTGCTATGATAAAATAGTTATCTTCGAAACTCAGTCGGGGGCTTGCAAAAAGAGTTTCGAGCTTTGAAATGAAATTGTGATCTTCAATATTGTAGTCAAAATCGAATAGCCTATCCCCCAAAGTCAGAAATCAAGTATTTCCCTCGGCAACAACAACCTTATTGCCAACTGTTATGCTCACTACGACATGTAACCGGTCATGCATGCCTATGCTCTATGCCTATAGTTAAAATCTCCTGCTATGATAAAATAGTTAGTCGGAGGCTATTCCAATTCAAAAAATAAACATTTCCTCGGTTGCAAGCAGCTCTGCCCTCAACTCGTCATGCATGCCCATGCTCTATGCGTATAGTCAAAATCTCCTGCTATGATAAAATAGTTATCTTCGAAGCTCAGTCGGGGGCTTGCAAAAAGAGTTTCGAGCTTTGAAATGAAATTGTGATCTTCAATATTGTAGCCAAAATCGAATAGCCTATCCCCCAAAGTCAGAAATCAATTATTTCCTTTGGCAACAACACCCTAACTGAAAATCGTTATGCCCATTGCGACGTGTAACCGCACATACATTTTATGACACCTCAAACAAAACAAGATAAAAGCAATTAGTTTCAAAATAATAACAATTTTATGACCTATAGAATCCAATTCAAAAAATAAACACTTCAATATATTTTCACAATATTCTAGCCAAAAATGAATAGCCTATCTCACAAAGTCAGAAATCAATTACTTTCATAATTATAACAATTTTATGACCTAAGGTATTCCAATTCAAAAAAATACACATATTATGATAAAATAGTTATCTTCAGAACGCAGTCGGAGGCTATTCCAATTCAAAAAATAAACATTTCCTCGGTTGCAAGCAGCTCTGCCCTCAACTCGTCATGCATGCCCATGCTCTATGCGTATAGTCAAAATCTCCTGCTATGATAAAATAGTTATCTTCGAAGCTCAGTCGGGGGCTTGCAAAAAGAGTTTCGAGCTTTGAAATGAAATTGTGATCTTCAATATTGTAGTCAAAATCGAATAGCCTATCCCCCAAAGTCAGAAATCAAGTATTTCCCTCGGCAACAACAACCTTATTGCCAACTGTTATGCTCACTACGACATGTAACCGGTCATGCATGCCTATGCTCTATGCCTATAGTTAAAATCTCCTGCTATGATAAAATAGTTATCTTCGAAACTCAGTCGGGGGCTTGCAAAAAGAGTTTCGAGCTTTGAAATGCTTCAGAACGCAGTCGGAGGCTATTCCAATTCAAAAAATAAACATTTCCTCGGTTGCAAGCAGCTCTGCCCTCAACTCGTCATGCATGCCCATGCTCTATGCGTATAGTCAAAATCTCCTGCTATGATAAAATAGTTATCTTCGAAGCTCAGTCGGGGGCTTGCAAAAAGAGTTTCGAGCTTTGAAATGAAATTGTGATCTTCAATATTGTAGTCAAAATCGAATAGCCTATCCCCCAAAGTCAGAAATCAAGTATTTCCCTCGGCAACAACAACCTTATTGCCAACTGTTATGCTCACTGCGACATGTAACCGGTCATGCATGCCTATGCTCTATGCCTATAGTTAAAATCTCCTGCTATGATAAAATAGTTATCTTCGAAACTCAGTCGGGGGCTTGCAAAAAGAGTTTCGAGCTTTGAAATGCTTCAGAACGCAGTCGGAGGCTATTCCAATTCAAAAAATAAACATTTCCTCGGTTGCAAGCAGCTCTGCCCTCAACTCGTCATGCATGCCCATGCTCTATGCGTATAGTCAAAATCTCCTGCTATGATAAAATAGTTATCTTCGAAGCTCAGTCGGGGGCTTGCAAAAAGAGTTTCGAGCTTTGAAATGAAATTGTGATCTTCAATATTGTAGCCAAAATCGAATAGCCTATCCCCCAAAGTCAGAAATCAATTATTTCCTTTGGCAACAACACCCTAACTGAAAATCGTTATGCCCATTGCGACATGTAACCGCACATACATTTTATGACACCTCAAACAAAACAAGATAAAAGCAATTAGTTTCAAAATAATAACAATTTTATGACCTATAGAATCCAATTCAAAAAATAAACACTTCAATATATTTTCACAATATTCTAGCCAAAAATGAATAGCCTATCTCACAAAGTCAGAAATCAATTACTTTCATAATTATAACAATTTTATGACCTAAAGTATTCCAATTCAAAAAAATACACATATCCTGATAAAATAGTTATCTTCAGAACGCAGTCGGAGGCTATTCCAATTCAAAAAATAAACATTTCCTCGGTTGCAAGCAGCTCTGCCCTCAACTCGTCATGCATGCCCATGCTCTATGCGTACAGTCAAAATCTCCTGCTATGATAAAATAGTTATCTTCGAAGCTCAGTCGGGGGCTTGTAAAAAGAGTTTCGAGCTTTGAAATGAAATTGTGATCTTCAATATTGTAGCCAAAATCGAATAGCCTATCCCCCAAAGTCAGAAATCAATTATTTCCTTTGGCAACAACACCCTAACTGAAAATCGTTATGCCCATTGCGACATGTAACCGCACATTCATTTTATGACACCTCAAACAAAACAAGATAAAAGCAATTAGTTTCAAAATAATAACAATTTTATGACCTATAGAATCCAATTCAAAAAATAAACACTTCAATATATTTCCACAATATTCTAGCCAAAAATGAATAGCCTATCTCACAAAGTCAGAAATCAATTACTTTCATAATTATAACAATTTTATGACCTAAAGTATTCCAATTCAAAAAAATACACATATCCTGATAAAATAGTTATCTTCAGAACGCAGTCGGAGGCTATTCCAATTCAAAAAATAAACATTTCCTCGGTTGCAAGCAGCTCTGCCCTCAACTCGTCATGCATGCCCATGCTCTATGCGTATAGTCAAAATCTCCTGCTATGATAAAATAGTTATCTTCGAAGCTCAGTCGGGGGCTTGCAAAAAGAGTTTCGAGCTTTGAAATGAAATTGTGATCTTCAATATTGTAGCCAAAATCGAATAGCCAATCCCCCAAAGTCAGAAATCAATTATTTCCTTTGGCAACAACACCCTAATTGCCAACTGCTATGCCCATTGCGACGTGTAACCGGACATGCATATTATGATGCCTCAAACCAAACAAGATAAAAGCAATTAGTTTCATAATTATAACAATTGTATGACCTAAGGTATTCCAATTCAAAAAAATAAACGTTTCTTCGGTTGCATGCAGGTCTGCCCTGAAATCGTCATGCAGGCCCATGCTCTATGCCTTTAGTTAAAATCTCCTGCTATGATAAAATAGTTATCTTCAAAGCTCAGTCGGGGGCTTGCAAAAAGAGTTTCGAGCTTTGAAATGAAATTGTGATCTTCAATATTGTAGTCAAAATCGAATAGCCTATCCCCCATAGTCAGAAATCAATTATTTCCCTCGGCAACAACAATCTTATTGCCAACTGTTATGCCCACTACGACATGTAACCGCACATACATTTTATGACATCTCAAACAAAACAAGATAAAAGCAATTAGTTTCATAATTATAACAATTTTATGACCTAAAGTATTCGAATTCAAAAAAATACACATATCCTGATAAAATAGTTATCTTCAGAAGATAAAATCAATTAGTTTCATAATAATAACAATTTAATGACCTATAGTATTCAATTCAAAAAATAAACACTTCAATATATTTTCACAATATTCCGGCCAAAAACGAATAGCCTATCTCACAAAGTCAGAAATCAATTACTTTCATAATTATAACAATTCTATGACCTAAAGTATTCCAATTCAAAAAAATACACATATCCTGATAAAATAGTTATCTTCAGAACGCAGTCGGAGGCTATTCCAATTCAAAAAATAAACATTTCCTCGGTTGCAAGCAGGTCTGCCCTGAACTCGTCAAGCAGGCCCATGCTCTATGCCTATAGTTAAAATCTCCTGCTATGATAAAATAGTTATCTTCAAAGCTCAGTCGGGGGCTTGCAAAAAGAGTTTCGAGCTTTGAAATGAAATTGTGATCTTCAATATTGTAGTCAAAATCGAATAGCCTATCCCCCATAGTCAGAAATCAATTATTTCCCTCGGCAACAACAATCTTATTGCCAACTGTTATGCCCACTACGGCATGTAACCGCACATACATTTTATGACATCTCAAACAAAACAAGATAAAAGCAATTAGTTTCATAATTATAACAATTTTATGACCTAAAGTATTCCAATTCAAAAAAATACACATATCCTGATAAAATAGTTATCTTCAGAACGCAGTCGGAGGCTATTATAATTCAAAAACAAAACAAGATAAAATCAATGAGTTTCATAATAATAACAATTTAATGACCTATAGTATTCAATTCAAAAAATAAACACTTCAATATATTTTCACAATATTCTAGCCAAAAACGAATAGCCTATCTCACAAAGTCAGAAATCAATTACTTTCATAATTATAACAATTCTATGACCTAAAGTATTCCAATTCAAAAAAATACACATATCCTGATAAAATAGTTATCTTCAGAACGCAGTCGGAGGCTATTCCAATTCAAAAAATAAACATTTCCTCGGTTGCAAGCAGGTCTGCCCTGAACTCGTCAAGCAGGCCCATGCTCTATGCCTATAGTTAAAATCTCCTGCTATGATAAAATAGTTATCTTCGAAGCTCAGTCGGGGGCTTGCAAAAAGAGTTTCAAGCTTCGAAATGAAATTGTGATCTTCAATATTGTAGTCAAAATCGAATAGCCTGTCCCCCAAATTCAGAAATCAATTATTTCCCTCGGCAACAACACCCTAATTGCCAACTGTTATGCCCATTGCGACATGTAACCGGACATGCATTTTATGACACCTCAAACAAAACAAGATAAAAACAATTAGTTTCATAATTATAACAATTCTATGACATAAAGTTTTAAAATTCAAAAAAATAAACGTTTCCTCGGTTGCACGCGGGTCTGCCCAGAACTCGTCATGCAGGCCCATGCTCTATGCCTTTAGTTAAAATCTCCTGCTATGATAAAATAGTTATCTTCAAAGCTCAGTCGGGGGTTTGCAAAAAGAGTTTCGAGCTTTGAAATGAAATTGTGATCTTCAATATTGTAAAATCGAATAGCCTATCAACCTAAGTCAGAAATC
This sequence comes from Eristalis tenax, assembly GCA_905231855.2. Taxonomy (NCBI): domain Eukaryota; kingdom Metazoa; phylum Arthropoda; class Insecta; order Diptera; family Syrphidae; genus Eristalis; species Eristalis tenax. The sequence goes on along the minus strand of HG993125.1, from coordinate 20,482,927 downwards.
AATTATTTCCCTCGGCAACAACACCCTAATTGCCAACTGTTATGCCCATTGCGACATGTAACCGGACATGCATTTTATGACACCTCAAACAAAACAAGATAAAAACAATTAGTTTCATAATTATAACAATTCTATGACATAAAGTTTTAAAATTCAAAAAAATAAACGTTTCTTCGGTTGCACGCAGGTCTGCCCTGAAATCGTCATGCAGGCCCATGCTCTATGCCTTTAGTTAAAATCTCCTGCTATGATAAAATAGTTATCTTCAAAGTTCAGTCGGGGGTTTTGCAAAAAGAGTTTCAAGCCTTGAAATGAAATTGTGATCTTCAATATTGTAGCCAAAATCGAATAGCCTATCCCCCAAAGTCAGAAATCAATTATTTCATTTGGCAACAACACCCTAATTGCCAACTGTTAGGTCCATTGCGACATGTAACCGGACATGCATTTTATGATGCATCAAAACCAAACAAGATTAGAGCAATTAGTTTCATAATTATTACAATTTTATGACCCAAGGTATTCCAATTCAAAAAAATAAACACTTCCTCAGTTGAAAGGCAGGATTGGCCACCTTAATTTTGACTAAAAATAATATTGTAAATCCCTTTATTCTGAGCGCAGCTGAAATAGAAATAAATAAAATGTAAGTTGAAATGTATTAGCTGAAATAAGCGACATCTTGAATGTTGCTCATGTGAAAATGTATTACCAAAATGGCTCATAAGCATATTTAGTTAAGATTCCAAAAGTTCAACAAATCTGTAAATTATTAGAAATCATCCCAGTGTTAGGTTCCGTTAATATTTGATAATTGCAATCTTCAATATTGTAACCCAAAACGAATAGCTTATCCTCCAAAGTCAGAAATCAATTATTTCCCTAGGCAACAACACCCTTAAATGCCAACTGTTGTGGCCATTGCGACATGTAACCGGACATACATTTTATGACATCTCAAACAAAACAAGATAAAAGCAATTAGTTTCATAATAATAACAATTTAATGACCTATAGTATTCAATTCAAAAAAAATAAACACTTCAATATATTTTCACAATATTGTAGCGAAAAACGAATAGCCTATCCCACAAAGTCAGAAATCAATTATTTCCCTCGGCAACAACACCCTTAAATGCCAACTGTTATGCCCATTGCGACATGTAACCGGTCATGCATGCCCATGCTCTATGCCTATAGTTAAAATCTCCTGCTATGATGAAATAGTTATCTTCGAAGCCCAGTCGGGGGCTTGCAAAAAGAGTTTCGAGCTTTGAAATGAAATTGTTATCTTCAATATTGTAGTCAAAATCGAATAGCCTATCCCATAAAGTCAGAAATCAATTATTTCCCTCGGCAACAACAATCTTATTGCCAACTGTTATGCCCACTACGACATGTAACCGCACATATATTTTATTACATCTCAAACAAAACAAGATAAAAGCAATTAGTTTCATAATTATAACAATTTTATGACCTATAGTATTGAATTCAAAAAAAATAAACACTTCAATATATTTTCACAATATTGTAGCGAAAAACGAATAGCCTATCCCACAAAGTCAGAAATCAATTACTTTCATAATTATAACAATTTTATGACCTAAAGTATTCCAATTCAAAAAAATACACATATCCTGATAAAATAGTTATCTTCAGAACGCAGTCGGAGGCTATTCCAATTCAAAAAATAAACATTTCCTCGGTTGCAAGCAGGTCTGCCCTCAACTCGTTATGCATGCCCACGCTCTATGCCTATAGTTAAAATCTCCTGCTATGATAAAATAGTTATCTTCAAAGCTCAGTCGCTTTGAAATGAAATTGTGATCTTCAATATTGTAGTCAAAATCGAATAGCCTATCCCCCAAAGTCAGAAATCAATTATTTCCCTCGGCAACAAAACCCTTAAATGCCAACTGTTGTGGCCATTGCGACATGTAACCGGACATACATTTTATGACATCTCAAACAAAACAAGATAAAAGCAATTAGTTTCATAATAATAACAATTTAATGACCTATAGTATTCAATTAAAAAAAAAACACTTCAATATATTTTCACAATATTCTAGCCAAAAACGAATAGGCTATCTCACAAAGTCAGAAATCAATTACTTTCATAATTATAACAATTCTATGACCTAAAGTATTCCAATTCAAAAAAATACACATATCCTGATAAAATAGTTATTTTCAGAACGCAGTCGGAGGCTATTCGAATTCAAAAAATAAACATTTCCTCGGTTGCAAGCAGGTCTGCCTTCAACTCGTCAAGCATGCCCATGCTCTATGCATATAGTTAAAATCTTCTGCTATGATAAAATAGTTATCTTCAAAGCTCAGTCGCTTTGAAATGAAATTGTGATCTTCAATATTGTAGTCAAAGTCGAATAGCCTATCCCCAAAAGTCAGAAATCAATTATTTCCCTCGGCAACAACACCCTTAAATGCCAACTGTTGTGGCCATTGCGACATGTAACCGGACATACATTTTATGACATCTCAAACAAAACAAGATAAAAGCAATTAGTTTCATAATTATAACAATTGTATGACCTAAGGTATTCCAAATCAAAAAAATAAACATCCCAGTGTTAGGTTCCGTTAATATTTGATAATTGCAATCTTCAATATGGTAATCCAAAACGAATAGCCTATCCTCCAAAATCAGAAATCAATTATTTCCCTAGGCAACGACACCCTTAAATGCCAACTGTTATGCCCATTGCGACATCTAACCGGTCATGCATGCCCATGCTCTATGTCTATAAAAAATAAACACCTCAATATATTTTCACAATATTCTACAACAACACCCTAATTGCCAACTGTTATGCCCACTACGACATGTAACCGCACATACACTTTATGACATCGAAAACAAAACAAGATAAAAGCAATTAGTTTCAAAATAATAACAATTTTATGACCTATAGTATTCATTTAAAAAAATAAACACTTCAATATATTTTCACAATATTGTAGCCAAAAACGAATAGCCTATCCCACAATGTCAGAAATCAATTACTTTCATAATTGTAACAATTTTATGACCTAAAGTATTCCAATTCAAAAAAATACACATATCCTGATAAAATACTTATCTTCAGAACGCAGTCGGAGGCTATTCCAATTCAAAAAATAAACATTTCCTCGGTTGCAAGCAGGTCTGCCCTGAACTCGTCAAGCAGGCCCATGCTCTATGCCTATAGTTAAAATCTCCTGCTATGATAAAATATTTATCTTCAAAGCTCAGTCGGGGGTTTTGCAAAAAGAGTTTCAAGCCTTGAAATGAAATTGTGATCTTCAATATTGTAGCCAAAATCGAATAGCCTATCCCCCAAAGTCAGAAATCAATTATTTCCTTTGGCAACAACACCCTAATTGCCAACTGTTAGGTCCATTGCGACATGTAACCGGACATGCATTTTATGATGCATCAAACCAAACAAGATAAAAGCAATTAGTTTCATAATTATTACAATTTTATGACCCAAAGTATTCCAATTCAAAAAAATAAACACTTCCTCAGTTGAAAGGCAGGATTGGCCACCTTAATTTTGACTAAAAATAATATTGTAAATCCCTTTATTCTGAGCGCAGCTGAAATAGAAATAAATAAAATGTAAGTTGAAATGTATTAGCTGAAATAAGCGACATCTTGAATGTTGCTCATGTGAAAATGTATTACCAAAATGGCTCATAAGCATATTTAGTTAAGATTCCAAAAGTTCAACAAATCTGTAAATTATTAGAAATCATCCCAGTGTTAGGTTCCGTTAATATTTGATAATTGCAATCTTCAATATGGTAATCCAAAACGAATAGCTTATCCTCCAAAGTCAGAAATCAATTATTTCCCTAGGCAACAACACCCTTAAATGCCAACTGTTATGCCCATTGCGACATGTAACCGGTCATGCATGCCCATGCTCTATGCCTATAGTTAAAATCTCCTGCTATGATGAAATAGTTATCTTCGAAGCTCAGTCGGGGGCTTGCAAAAAGAGTTTCGAGCTTTGAAATGAAATTGTTATCTTCAATATTGTAGTCAAAATCGAATAGCCTATCCCATAAAGTCAGAAATCAATTATTTCCCTCGGCAACAACACCCTTAAATGCCAACTGTTGTGGCCATTGCGACATGTAACCGGACATACATTTTATGACATCTCAAACAAAACAAGATAAAAGCAATTAGTTTCATAATTATAACAATTGTATGACCTAAGGTATTCCAAATCAAAAAAATAAACATCCCAGTGTTAGGTTCCGTTAATATTTGATAATTGCAATCTTCAATATGGTAATCCAAAACGAATAGCCTATCCTCCAAAATCAGAAATCAATTATTTCCCTAGGCAACGACACCCTTAAATGCCAACTGTTATGCCCATTGCGACATCTAACCGGTCATGCATGCCCATGCTCTATGTCTATAAAAAATAAACACCTCAATATATTTTCACAATATTCTACAACAACACCCTAATTGCCAACTGTTATGCCCACTACGACATGTAACCGCACATACACTTTATGACATCGAAAACAAAACAAGATAAAAGCAATTAGTTTCAAAATAATAACAATTTTATGACCTATAGTATTCATTTAAAAAAATAAACACTTCAATATATTTTCACAATATTGTAGCCAAAAACGAATAGCCTATCCCACAATGTCAGAAATCAATTACTTTCATAATTGTAACAATTTTATGACCTAAAGTATTCCAATTCAAAAAAATACACATATCCTGATAAAATACTTATCTTCAGAACGCAGTCGGAGGCTATTCCAATTCAAAAAATAAACATTTCCTCGGTTGCAAGCAGGTCTGCCCTGAACTCGTCAAGCAGGCCCATGCTCTATGCCTATAGTTAAAATCTCCTGCTATGATAAAATATTTATCTTCAAAGCTCAGTCGGGGGTTTTGCAAAAAGAGTTTCAAGCCTTGAAATGAAATTGTGATCTTCAATATTGTAGCCAAAATCGAATAGCCTATCCCCCAAAGTCAGAAATCAATTATTTCCTTTGGCAACAACACCCTAATTGCCAACTGTTAGGTCCATTGCGACATGTAACCGGACATGCATTTTATGATGCATCAAACCAAACAAGATAAAAGCAATTAGTTTCATAATTATTACAATTTTATGACCCAAAGTATTCCAATTCAAAAAAATAAACACTTCCTCAGTTGAAAGGCAGGATTGGCCACCTTAATTTTGACTAAAAATAATATTGTAAATCCCTTTATTCTGAGCGCAGCTGAAATAGAAATAAATAAAATGTAAGTTGAAATGTATTAGCTGAAATAAGCGACATCTTGAATGTTGCTCATGTGAAAATGTATTACCAAAATGGCTCATAAGCATATTTAGTTAAGATTCCAAAAGTTCAACAAATCTGTAAATTATTAGAAATCATCCCAGTGTTAGGTTCCGTTAATATTTGATAATTGCAATCTTCAATATGGTAATCCAAAACGAATAGCTTATCCTCCAAAGTCAGAAATCAATTATTTCCCTAGGCAACAACACCCTTAAATGCCAACTGTTATGCCCATTGCGACATGTAACCGGTCATGCATGCCCATGCTCTATGCCTATAGTTAAAATCTCCTGCTATGATGAAATAGTTATCTTCGAAGCTCAGTCGGGGGCTTGCAAAAAGAGTTTCGAGCTTTGAAATGAAATTGTTATCTTCAATATTGTAGTCAAAATCGAATAGCCTATCCCATAAAGTCAGAAATCAATTATTTCCCTCGGCAACAACACCCTTAAATGCCAACTGTTATGCCCACTACGACATGTAACCGCACATATATTTTATTACATCTCAAACAAAACAAGATAAAAGCAATTAGTTTCATAATTATAACAATTTTCTGACCTATAGTATTCAATTCAAAAAAAATAAACACTTCAATATATTTTCACAATATTGTAGCGAAAAACGAATAGCCTATCCCACAAAGTCAGAAATCAATTACTTTCATAATTATAACAATTTTATGACCTAAATTATTCCAATTCAAAAAAATACACATATCCTGATAAAATAGTTATCTTCAGAACGCAGTCGGAGGCTATTCCAATTCAAAAAATAAACATTTCCTCGGTTGCAAGCAGGTCTGCCCTCAACTCGTTATGCATGCCCACGCTCTATGCCTATAGTTAAAATCTCCTGCTATGATAAAATAGTTATCTTCAAAGCTCAGTCGCAAACAGAATTTCGAGCTTTGAAATGAAATTGTGATCTTTAATATTGTAGTCAAAATCGAATAGCCTATCCCCCAAAGTCAGAAATCAATTATTTCCCTCGGCAACAACACCCTTAAATGCCAACTGTTGTGGCCATTGCGACATGTAACCGGACATACATTTTATGACATCTCAAACAAAACAAGATAAAAGCAATTAGTTTCATAATAATAACAATTTAATGACCTATAGTATTCAATTAAAAAAAAAAAAACACTTCAATGTATTTTCACAATATTCTAGCCAAAAACGAATAGGCTATCTCACAAAGTCAGAAATCAATTACTTTCATAATTATAACAATTCTATGACCTAAAGTATTCCAATTCAAAAAAATACACATATCCTGATAAAATAGTTATTTTCAGAACGCAGTCGGAGGCTATTCCAATTCAAAAAATAAACATTTCCTCGGATGCAAGCAGGTCTGCCTTCAACTCGTCAAGCATGCCCATGCTCTATGCATATAGTTAAAATCTCCTGATATGATAAAATAGTTATCTTCAAAGCTCAGTCGCTTTGAAATGAAATTGTGATCTTCAATATTGTAGTCAAAAACGAATAGCCTATCCCCCAACGTCAGAAATCAATTATTCCCCTCGGCAACAACACCCTTAAATGCCAACTGTTGTGGCCATTGCGACATGTAACCGGACATACATTTTATGACATCTCAAACAAAACAAGATAAAAGCAATTAGTTTCATAATTATAACAATTGTATGACCTAAGGTATTCCAAATCAAAAAAATAAACATCCCAGTGTTAGGTTCCGTTAATATTTGATAATTGCAATCTTCAATATGGTAATCCAAAACGAATAGCCTATCCTCCAAAATCAGAAATCAATTATTTCCCTAGGCAACAACACCCTTAAATGCCAACTGTTATGCCCATTGCGACATCTAACCGGTCATGCATGCCCATGCTCTATGTCTATAAAAAATAAACACCTCAATATATTTTCACAATATTCTACAACAACACCCTAATTGCCAACTGTTATGCCCACTACGACATGTAACCGCACATACACTTTATGACATCTAAAACAAAACAAGATAAAAGCAATTAGTTTCAAAATAATAACAATTTTATGACCTATAGTATTCATTTAAAAAAATAAACACTTCAATATATGTTCACAATATTGTAGCCAAAAACGAATAGCCTATCCCACAATGTCAGAAATCAATTACTTTCATAATTATAACAATTGTATGACCTAAAGTATTCCAATTCAAAAAAATACACATATCCTGATAAAATAGTTATCTTCAGAACGCAGCCGGAGGCTATTCCAGTTCAAAAAATAAACATTTCCTCGGTTGCAAGCAGGTCTGCCCTCAACTCGTCAAGCATGCCCATGCTCTATACCTACAGTTCAAATATCCTGCTATGATAAAATGGTTATCTTCAAAGCTCAGTCGGGGGTTTTGCAAAAAGAGTTTCAAGCCTTGAAATGAAATTGTGATCTTCAATATTGTAGCCAAAATCGAATAGCCTATCCCCCAAAGTCAGAAATCAATTATTTCCCTCGGCAACAACACCGTAATTGCCAACTGTTAGGCCCATTGCGACATGTAACCGGACATGCATTTTATTATGCCTCAAAACAAACAAGATAAAAGCAATTAGTTTCATAATTATTACAATTTTATGACCCAAAGTATTCCAATTCAAAAAAATAAACACTTCCTCAGTTGAAAGGCAGGATTGGCCACCTTAATTTTGACTAAAAATAATATTGTAAATCCCTTTATATAGCGCAGCTGAAATAGAAATAAATAAAATGTAAGTTGAAATGTATTAACTGAAATAAGCGACATCTTGAATGTTGCTCATGTGAAAATGTATTACCGAAATGGCTCATTAGCATATTTAGTAAAGATTCCAAAAGTTCAACAAATCTGTAAATTATTAGAAATCATCCCTGTGTTAGGTTCCGTTAATATTTGATAATTGCAATCTTCAATATGGTTATCCAAAACACATAGCTTATCCTCGAAAGTCAGAAATCAATTATTTCACTAGGCAACAACACCCTTAAATGCCAACTGTTTTGCCCATTGCGACATGTAACCGGATATGCATTTTATGACACCTCAAACAAAACAAGATAAAAGAAATTAGTTTCATAATTATAACAATTTTATGACCTAAAGTATTCCAATTCAAAAAAATAAACATATCCTGATAAAATAGTTATCTCCAGAAATCAGTCGGAGGCTTGAAAAAAGAGTTTCGAGCTTTGAAATGAAATTGTGATCTTCGATATTGTAGTCAAAATCGAATAGAAATGAATTCCATCGGCAACAACACCCTTGTTGCCAACTGTTATGCCCACTGCGACATGTAACCGGACATGCATTTTATGACACCTTAAACAAAACAAGATAAAAGCAATTACTTTCATAATCATAACAATCTTATGACCTAAAGTATTCCAATTCAAAAAAATAAACATATCCTGATAAAATAATTATCTTCAGAACTCAGTCGGAGGCGTGAAAAAAGTGTTTCGAGCTTTGAAATAAAATTGTGATCTTCAATATATTTTTTTGAGTTGAATACTATAGGTCATAAAATTGTTATAATTATGAAACTAATTGCTTTTATCTTGTTTTATTTGAGATGTAATAAAATATATGTGCGGTTACATGTCGTAGTGGGCATAACAGTTGGCATTTAAGGGTGTTGTTGCCGAGGGAAATAATTGATTTCTGACTTTATGGGATAGGCTATTCGATTTTGACTACAATATTGAAGATAACAATTTCATTTCAAAGCTCGAAACTGAAGATAACCAGCTGTCTTTTCGCTGGGTGAAACACAGGTAGGGGAGAACTCCGATTTATGGGATTTAAACCTGCCTGGATATAGCTTGGTGCCGCTTTTCTTTTTACACCGCGGTCTCGCCCTCTACGTGCGTAGTGATACTAACTTACCAACTTCAACCTCAATATGGCCTCTGTTCCAATCCGGAATATAATTTTCTTTGGTTAAAACTCCATGTCCGTAACCATTTAATTCACTACTGCTTTATTTATAGAAGTCCAAACATGGATAGCAATTCAACTTTTAACGAATTTGATGCGCTATCCGACTCCATCTCAAGAATTGTATCCCTGTATCCTCGCACTGAAATTGCCATTGCGAGCGATTTCAATGTACACAATTCTAATTGGCTTCGACATTCGGGCCAGACAACATCCGAAGGAAGGTTTGTTGAAATCTTTGCTGGGGTAAATAATCTGACCCAGCTAGTAAATGAGCCCACACGAATACCTGACATTGCAGATCATTCCGCCTCACATTCCCTTCTATTGACATTCTGTCACCTCTAGGCTCGTCTGACCATTGTGTCGTATCAGCTAATTTCTCGTTATCGCCACAAACAGTTAGAGAACAAATTCCTAAAAGAACAGTATGGCTATACGAGAAAGCCGATTGGAGCGGTCTAAACAACTGCTTTAGGACCACCACTGCGTAAGCTTTTTTTACCTATCCTACTCTTTAGGTCTCTTTCCGAGCAGATGGAAAACAGCATTTGTCCAGCCCGTCCCTAAAAAAGGCGAATCTTGGTCACCCACCTCGTACCGACCCATAGCACTTACGTCCCTTCTTTTGTAAAGTCATGGAAACGCTGATAAATCGTCAGCTTATGAAATATCTCGAATCACGGAGGCTTCTTTATGACCGGCAGTATGGTTTTCGCAGCAACAGGTCCACTGGTGATCTGATAGCTTATTTCACCGAAAAGTGGACCCAATCTTTGCACAATGCAGGCGAAAACAAGATCGTTGCGCTTGATATTTCCAAGGCATTTGACAGAGTTTGGCATCAAGCTCTCATCAAGCTCATCAAGCTTATGGTGTTGATGAATCTCTTCTTCAATGGATTAGAAATTACCTTTCGAACAATTCGTTCAATTCAAGTTGTTTTGGATGGGTTCAAGTCTGATATCCACCAAATAAATGCTGGAGTTCCCCAAGGCTCTGTTCTGTCTCCGACACTCTTTCTCATTTTTAAAATTGACCTCTTGTCTGCTACTTCTAATCGCTTTTTAATCAGCCATTATCCATGAATGGCACCTGTGTCGATGAAACCGGAAAGCTTTCTATCCTTGGTATGTGTATCAACACAACACTTTGTTGGAACGATCACATATTTGAGGTCGCCAAAAATGCTGCGAAATGTTTAGGTTTCCTCAATCGATGCAAGAAATATTTCACCCCTTCTGATTTGGCTTTCATTTATAAGGCGTATATACGCCCCAAACTTGAGTACAACGCTCATATCTGGTCTGGTGCCCCCAAAAACACCCTGCACCTATTAGATAGAATACAAAAGCGAGCGATAAAACTTATAGGAAACAACAATATTGCAGAGTCACTTGACTCGCTCGAACATCGACGTACCGTCCCGTCTCTATCCGTATTTTATCGCTATTTTAACAAACGATGCTCAAGTGAGCTCGCCAACTGCATTCCTCCTCTCCATGAATTCACCCGCAATACCCGTTTCGCCAGGAATGCTTATTAGTTTACCCTTAAGCCTACTTTCGGACGCACAGTTAAATTTAGAGACTCGTTCATTAGTCGCACGACACGAATATGGAACGCTCTTCCCAGCCTAATATTTCCCCAGGAATACAATCCGCAGATATTTAAAACCAATGTGCACAGGTATCTCCTCTCCCTTTCTCCCTCTACACCTTCGGCCCGTGCTGTGTCTTGAACCCGGACACTTAATTGAACTAACAACCCCTTGTGCGCGCGCAAATTACAAAAAAAAAAAAAAAAAACAAATAGCTTATCCCACAAAGTCAGAAATCAATTATTTCCCTCGGCAACAACACCCTAATTGCCAACTGTTATGCCCATTGCGACATGTAACCGGACATACATTTTATGACATCTCAAACAAAACAAGATAAAAGCAATTAGTTTCATAATTATAACAATTGTATGACCTAAGGTATTCCAAATCAAAAAAATAAACATCCCAGTGTTAGGTTCCGTTAATATTTGATAATTGCAATCTTCAATATGGTAATCCAAAACGAATAGCTTATCCTCCAAAGTCAGAAATCAATTATTTCCCTCGGCAACAACACCCTTAAATGCCAACTGTTATGCCCATTGCGACATCTAACCTTTCATGCATGCCCATGCTCTATGCCTATAAAAAATAAACACCTCAATATATTTTCACAATATTCTAGCCAAAAACGAATAGCCTATCCCACAAAGTCAGAAATCAATTACTTTCATAATTATAACAATTTTATGACCTAAAGTATTCCTATTCAAAAAAAATACACATATCCTGATAAAATATTTATCTTCAGAACGCAGTCGGAGGCTATTCCAATTCAAAAAATAAACAGTTCCTCGGTTGCAAGCAGGTCTGCCTTCAACTCGTCAAGCATGCCCATGCTCTATGCATATAGTTAAAATATCCTGCTATGATAAAATAGTTATCTTCAAAGCTCAGTCGCTTTGAAATGAAATTGTGATCTTCAATATTGTAGTCAAAATCGAATAGCCTATCCCCCAAATTCAGAAATCAATTATTTCCCTCGGCAACAACACCCTTAAATGCCAACTGTTATGCCCATTGCGACATGTAACCCTACATACATTTTATGACATCTTAAACAAAACAAGATAAAAGCAACTAGTTTCATAATTATAACAATTCTATGACCTAAAGTATTCCAATTCAAAAAAATAAACACTTCCTCGGTTGAAAGGCAGGATTGGCCACCTTAATTTTGACGTAAAATAATATTGTAAATCCCTTTATTCTGAGCGCAGCTGAAATAGAAATAAATAAATATAACGAAAAAAACAATTATTTCCCTCGGCAACAACACCCTAACTGAGAACTGTTATGCCCATTGCGACATGTAACCGGACATACATTTTATGTCATCTCAAACAAAGCAAGATAAAAGCAATTAGCTTCATAATTATAACAATTGCATGACCTATAGTATTCAATTCAAAAAAATAAACACTTCAACAAATTTTCCCAATATTGTAGCCAAAAACGGATAGCCTATCCCACAAAGTCAGAAATCAATTACTTTCATATTTATAACAATTTTATGATCTAAAGTATTCCAATTCAAAAAAATACACATATCCTGATAAAATAGTTATCTTCAGAACGCAGTCGGAGGCTATTCCAATTCAAAAAATAAACATTTCCTCGGTTGCAAGCAGGTCTGCCCTGAACTCGTCAAGCAGTCCCATACTCTATGCCTATAGTTAAAATCTCCTGCTATGATAAAATAGTTATCTTCAAAGCTCAGTCGGTGGCTTGCAAAAAGAGTTTCAAGCTTTGAAATGAAATTGTGATCTTTAATATTGTAGTCAAAATCGAATAGCTTGTCCCCCAAAGTCAGAAATCAATTAATTCTCTCGGCAACAATACCCTTAAATGCCAACTGTTATGCCCGTTGCGACATGTAACCGGACATACATTTTATGACATTTCAAACAAAACAAGTTAAAAGCAATTAGTTTCATAATTATAACAATTGCATGACCTATAGTATTCAATGCAAAAAAATAAGCACTTCAATAAATTTTCACAATATTGTAGCCAAAAACGGATAGCCTATCCCACAAAGTCAGAAATCAATTACTTTCATAATTATAACAATTTTATGACCTAAAGTATTCCTATTCAAAAAAAATACACATATCCTGATAAAATATTTATCTTCAGAACGCAGTCGGAGGCTATTCCAATTCAAAAAATACACAGTTCCTCGGTAGCAAGCAGGTCTGCCCTCAACTCGTCAAGCATGCCCATGCTCTATGCATATAGTTAAATTCTCCTGCTATGATAAAATAGTTATCTTCAAAGCTCAGTCGCTTTGAAATGAAGTTGTGATCTTCAATATTGTAGTCAAAATCGAATAGCCTATATCCCAAAGTCAGAAATCAATTATTTCCCTCGTCAACAACTCCCTTAAATGCCAACTGTTATGCCCATTGCGACATGTAACCGGACATACATTTTATGACATCTCAAACAAAACAAGATAAAAGCAATTAGTTTCATAATTATAACAATTGTATGACCTAAGGTATTCCAAATCAAAAAAATAAACATCCCAGTGTTAGGTTCCGTTAATATTTGATAATTGCAATCTTCAATATGGTAATCCAAAACGAATAGCTTATCCTCCAAAGTCAGAAATCAATTATTTCCCTAGGCAACAACACCCTTAAATGCCAACTGTTATGCCCATTGCGACATCTAACCGGTCATGCATGCCCATGCTCTATGCCTATAAAAAATAAGCACCTCAATATATTTTCACAATATTCTAGCCAAAAACGAATAGCCTATCTCACAGATTCAGAAATCAATTATTTTCATAATTATAACAATTTTATGACCTAAAGTATTCCAATTCAAAAAAATACACATATCCTGATAAAATAGTCATCTTCAGAACGCAGTCGGAGGTTATTCCAATTCAAAAAATAAACATTTCCTCGTTTGCAAGCAGGTCTGCCTTCAACTCGTCAAGCATGCCCATGCTCTATGCATATAGTTAAAATCTCATGCTATGATAAAATAGTTATCTTCAAGGTTCATGCATGCCCATGCTCTATGCCTATAAAAAATAAACACCTCAATATATTTTCACAATATTCTAGCCAAAAACGAATAGCCTATCCCACAAAGTCAGAAATCAATTATATCCTTTGGCAACAACACCCTAATTACCAACTGTTATGCCCATTGCGACATGTAACCGGACATGCATATAATGATGCCTCAAACCAAGCAAGATGAAAGCAATTAGTTTGATAATTATTACAATTCTATGACCTAAAGCACTCCAATTCAAAAATAAACATTTCCTCGGTTGCAAGCAGGTCTGCCCTCAACTCGTCATGCATGCCCATGCTCTATGCCTATAGTTAAAATCTCCTGCTATGATAAAATAGTTATCTTGAAAGCTCAGTCGGGGGTTTGCAAAAAGAGTTTCGAGCTTTCAAATGAAATTGTGATCTTCAATATTGTAGCCAAAATCGAATAGTCTATCCCCCTCAGTCAGAAATCAATTATTTCCTTTGGCAACAACACCCTAACCGAAAACCATTATGCCCATTGCGACATGTAACCGGACATACATTTTATGTCATCTCAAACAAAGCAAGATAAAAGCAATTAGTTTCATAATTATAACAATTTTATGGCCTAAGGTATTCCAATTCAAAAAAATTATCATTTCCTCGGTTGCAAGCAGGCCTACCCTCAACTCGTCATGCATGCCCATGCTCTATGCCTATAGTTAAAATCTCCTGCTATGATAAAATAGTTATCTTCGAAGCTCAGTCGGGGGTTTTGCAAAAAGAGTTTCAAGCCTCGAAATGAAATTGTGATCTTCAATATTGTAGTCAAAATCGAATAGCCTATCCCCCAAAGTCAGAAATCAATTATTTCCCTCGGCAACAACAATCTTATTGCCAACTGTTATGCCCATTGCGACATGTAACCGCGCATACATTTTATGACACCTCCAACAAAACAAGATAAAAGCAATTAGCTTCATAATTATAACAATTTTATGGCCTATAGTATCCAATTCAAAAAATAAACACTTCAATATATTTTCACAATATTCTAGCCAAAAACGAATAGCCTATCTCACAAAGTCAGAAATCAATTACTTTCATAATTATAACAATTTTATGACCTAAAGTATTCCAATTCAAAAAAATACACATATCCTGATAAAATAGTTATCTTCAGAACGCAGTCGGAGGCTATTCCAATTCAAAAAATAAACATTTCCTCGGTTGCAAGCAGGTCTGCCCTGAACTCGTCAAGCAGGCCCATGCTCTATGCCTATAGTTAAAATCTCCTGCTATGATAAAATAGTTATCTTTAAAGCTCAGTCGGGGGCTTGCAAAAAGAGTTTCGAGCTTTGAAATGAAATTGTGATCTTCAATATTGTAGTCAAAATCGAATAGTCTATCCCCCAAAGTCAGGAATCAATTATTTCCCTCGGCAACAAGACCCTAATTGCCAACTGTCATGCCCACTACGACGTTTAACCACACATACATTTAATGACATCTCAAACAAAACAAGAGAAAAGCAATTAGTTTCATAATTATAACAATTTTATGACCTATAGTATTCAATTCAAAAAATTAACACTATATTTTCACAATATTCTAGCCAAAAACGAATAGCCTTGACCTAAAGTATTCCAATTCAAAAAAATAAACGTTTCCTCGGTTGCACGCAGGTCTGCCCTGAACTCGTCATGCAGGCCCATGCTCTATGCCTATAGTTAAAATGTCCTGCTATGATGAAATAGTTATCTTCAAAGCTCAGTCGGGGGCTTGCAAAAAGAGTTTCAAGCTTCGAAATGAAATTGTGATCTTCAATATTGTAGTCAAAATCGAATAGCCTATCCCCCAATGTCAGAAATCAATTATTTCCCTCGGCAACAACACCCTTAAATGCCAACTGTTATGCCCATTGCGACATGTAACCGGACATACATTTTATGACATCTCACACAAAACAAGATAAACGCAATTAGTTTCATAATTATAACAATTGTATGACCTAAAGTATTCCAAATCAAAAAAATAAACATCCCAGTGTTAGGTTCCGTTAATATTTGATAATTGCAATCTTCAATATGGTAATCCAAAACGAATAGCTTATCCTCCAAAGTCAGAAATCAATTATTTCCCTCGGCAACAACACCCTTAAATGCCAACTGTTATGCCCATTGCGACATCTAACCGGTCATGCATGCCCATGCTCTATGCCTATAGTTAAAATCTCCTGCTATGATAAAATAGTTATCTTCGAAGCTCAGTCGGGGGTTTTGCAAAAAGAGTTTCAAGCCTTGAAATGAAATTGTGATCTTCAATATTGTAGCCAAAATCGAATAGCCTATCCCCCAAATTCGGAAATCAATAATTTCCTTTGGCAACAACACCCTAATTGCCAACTGTTATGCCCATTGCGACCTGTAACCGGACATGCATATTATGATGCCTCAAACCAAACAAGATAAAAGCAATTAGTTTCATAATTATAACAATTTTATTTCAATTCAAAAATTTTGTATTCAATTCAAAAAATAAACACTTCAATATATTTTCACAATATTCTAGCTAAAAACGAATAGCCTATCTCACAAAGTCAGAAATCAATTACTTTCATATTTATAACAATTTTATGACCTAAAGTATTCCAATTCAAAAAAATACACATATCCTGATAAAATAGTTATCTTCAGAACGCAGTCGGAGGCTATTCCAATTCAAAAAATAAACATTTCCTCGGTTGCAAGCAGGTCTGCCCTGAACTCGTCAAGCAGGCCCATGCTCTATGCCTATAGTTAAAATCTCCTGCTATGATAAAATAGTTATCTTTAAAGCTCAGTCGGGGGCTTGCAAAAAGAGTTTCGAGCTTTGAAATGAAATTGTGATCTTCAATATTGTAGTCAAAATCGAATAGTCTATCCCCCAAAGTCAGGAATCAATTATTTCCCTCGGCAACAAGACCCTAATTGCCAACTGTCATGCCCACTACGACGTTTAACCACACATACATTTAATGACATCTCAAACAAAACAAGAGAAAAGCAATTAGTTTCATAATTATAACAATTTTATGACCTATAGTATTCAATTCAAAAAATTAACACTATATTTTCACAATATTCTAGCCAAAAACGAATAGCCTTGACCTAAAGTATTCCAATTCAAAAAAATAAACGTTTCCTCGGTTGCACGCAGGTCTGCCCTGAACTCGTCATGCAGGCCCATGCTCTATGCCTATAGTTAAAATGTCCTGCTATGATGAAATAGTTATCTTCAAAGCTCAGTCGGGGGCTTGCAAAAAGAGTTTCAAGCTTCGAAATGAAATTGTGATCTTCAATATTGTAGTCAAAATCGAATAGCCTATCCCCCAAAGTCAGAAATCAATTATTTCCCTCGGCAACAACACCCTTAAATGCCAACTGTTATGCCCATTGCGACATGTAACCGGACATACATTTTATGACATCTCACACAAAACAAGATAAACGCAATTAGTTTCATAATTATAACAATTGTATGACCTAAAGTATTCCAAATCAAAAAAATAAACATCCCAGTGTTAGGTTCCGTTAATATTTGATAATTGCAATCTTCAATATGGTAATCCAAAACGAATAGCTTATCCTCCAAAGTCAGAAATCAATTATTTCCCTCGGCAACAACACCCTTAAATGCCAACTGTTATGCCCATTGCGACATCTAACCGGTCATGCATGCCCATGCTCTATGCCTATAGTTAAAATCTCCTGCTATGATAAAATAGTTATCTTCGAAGCTCAGTCGGGGGTTTTGCAAAAAGAGTTTCAAGCCTTGAAATGAAATTGTGATCTTCAATATTGTAGCCAAAATCGAATAGCCTATCCCCCAAAGTCAGAAATCAATTATTTCCTTTGGCAACAACACCCAACTGAAAACCGTTATGCCCATTGCGACATGTAACCGCACATACATTTTATGACACCTCAAACAAAACAAGATAAAAGCAATTAGTTTCATAATTATAACAATTTTATGACCTATAGTATTCATTTCAAAAAATAAACACTTCAATATATTTTCACAATATTCTAGCCAAAAATGAATAGCCTATCTTACAAAGTCAGAAATCAATTACTTTCATATTTCTAACAATTTTATGACCTAAAGTATTCCAATTCAAAAAAATACACATATCTTGATAAAATAGTTATCTTCAGAACGCAGTCGGAGGCTATTCCAATTCAAAAAATAAACATTTCCTCGGTTGCAAGCAGGTCTGCCCTGAACTCGTCATGCATGCCCATGCTCTATGCCTATAGTTAAAATATCCTGCTATAATAAAATAGTTATCTTCAAAGCTCGGTGGGGCTTGCAAAAAGAGTTTCGAGCTTTGAAATGAAATTGTTATCTTCAATATTGTAGTCAAAACCAAAGTCAGAAATCAATTATTTCCCTCGGCAACAACACCCTTAAATGCCAACTGTTATGCCCATTGCGACATGTAACCCTACATACATTTTATGACATCTTAAACAAAACAAGATAAAAGCAACTAGTTTCATAATTATAACAATTCTATGACCTAAAGTATTCCAATTCAAAAAAATAAACACTTCCTCGGTTGAAAGGCAGGATTGGCCACCTTAATTTTGACTTAAAATAATATTGTAAATCCCTTTATTCTGAGCGCAGCTGAAATAGAAATAAATAAATATAACGAAAAAAACAATTATTTCCCTCGGCAACAACACCCTAACTGAGAACTGTTATGCCCATTGCGACATGTAACCGGACATACATTTTATGTCATCTCAAACAAAGCAAGATAAAAGCAATTAGCTTCATAATTATAACAATTGCATGACCTATAGTATTCAATTCAAAAAAATAAACACTTCAACAAATTTTCCCAATATTGTAGCCAAAAACGGATAGCCTATCCCACAAAGTCAGAAATCAATTACTTTCATATTTATAACAATTTTATGATCTAAAGTATTCCAATTCAAAAAAATACACATATCCTGATAAAATAGTTATCTTCAGAACGCAGTCGGAGGCTATTCCAATTCAAAAAATAAACATTTCCTCGGTTGCAAGCAGGTCTGCCCTGAACTCGTCAAGCAGTCCCATACTCTATGCCTATAGTTAAAATCTCCTGCTATGATAAAATAGTTATCTTCAAAGCTCAGTCGGTGGCTTGCAAAAAGAGTTTCAAGCTTTGAAATGAAATTGTGATCTTTAATATTGTAGTCAAAATCGAATAGCTTGTCCCCCAAAGTCAGAAATCAATTAATTCTCTCGGCAACAATACCCTTAAATGCCAACTGTTATGCCCGTTGCGACATGTAACCGGACATACATTTTATGACATTTCAAACAAAACAAGTTAAAAGCAATTAGTTTCATAATTATAACAATTGCATGACCTATAGTATTCAATTCAAAAAAATAAGCACTTCAATAAATTTTCACAATATTGTAGCCAAAAACGGATAGCCTATCCCACAAAGTCAGAAATCAATTACTTTCATAATTATAACAATTTTATGACCTAAAGTATTCCTATTCAAAAAAAATACACATATCCTGATAAAATATTTATCTTCAGAACGCAGTCGGAGGCTATTCCAATTCAAAAAATACACAGTTCCTCGGTAGCAAGCAGGTCTGCCCTCAACTCGTCAAGCATGCCCATGCTCTATGCATATAGTTAAATTCTCCTGCTATGATAAAATAGTTATCTTCAAAGCTCAGTCGCTTTGAAATGAAGTTGTGATCTTCAATATTGTAGTCAAAATCGAATAGCCTATATCCCAAAGTCAGAAATCAATTATTTCCCTCGTCAACAACTCCCTTAAATGCCAACTGTTATGCCCATTGCGACATGTAACCGGACATACATTTTATGACATCTCAAACAAAACAAGATAAAAGCAATTAGTTTCATAATTATAACAATTGTATGACCTAAGGTATTCCAAATCAAAAAAATAAACATCCCAGTGTTAGGTTCCGTTAATATTTGATAATTGCAATCTTCAATATGGTAATCCAAAACGAATAGCTTATCCTCCAAAGTCAGAAATCAATTATTTCCCTAGGCAACAACACCCTTAAATGCCAACTGTTATGCCCATTGCGACATCTAACCGGTCATGCATGCCCATGCTCTATGCCTATAAAAAATAAGCACCTCAATATATTTTCACAATATTCTAGCCAAAAACGAATAGCCTATCTCACAGATTCAGAAATCAATTATTTTCATAATTATAACAATTTTATGACCTAAAGTATTCCAATTCAAAAAAATACACATATCCTGATAAAATAGTCATCTTCAGAACGCAGTCGGAGGTTATTCCAATTCAAAAAATAAACATTTCCTCGTTTGCAAGCAGGTCTGCCTTCAACTCGTCAAGCATGCCCATGCTCTCTGCATATAGTTAAAATCTCATGCTATGATAAAATAGTTATCTTCAAGGTTCATGCATGCCCATGCTCTATGCCTATAAAAAATAAACACCTCAATATATTTTCACAATATTCTAGCCAAAAACGAATAGCCTATCCCACAAAGTCAGAAATCAATTATATCCTTTGGCAACAACACCCTAATTACCAACTGTTATGCCCATTGCGACATGTAACCGGACATGCATATAATGATGCCTCAAACCAAGCAAGAT
The DNA here is from genome assembly GCA_905231855.2 of Eristalis tenax. NCBI lineage: Eukaryota > Metazoa > Arthropoda > Insecta > Diptera > Syrphidae > Eristalis > Eristalis tenax. The sequence continues at coordinate 20,462,377 of HG993125.1, read as the reverse complement.
AAAAGCAATTAGTTTGATAATTATTACAATTCTATGACCTAAAGCACTCCAATTCAAAAATAAACATTTCCTCGGTTGCAAGCAGGTCTGCCCTCAACTCGTCATGCATGCCCATGCTCTATGCCTATAGTTAAAATCTCCTGCTATGATAAAATAGTTATCTTGAAAGCTCAGTCGGGGGTTTGCAAAAAGAGTTTCGAGCTTTCAAATGAAATTGTGATCTTCAATATTGTAGCCAAAATCGAAATGAATTGGAATAGCCTCCGACTGCGTTCTGAAGATAACTATTTTATCAGGATATGTGTATTTTTTTGAATTGGAATACTTTAGGTCCTAAAATTGTTATAATTATGAAAGTAATTGATTTCTGACTTTGTGAGATAGGCTATTCGTTTTTGGCTAGAATATTGTGAAAATATATTGAAGTGTTTATTTTTTGAATTGGATACTATACAACTGTTATGCCCATTGCGACATGTAACCGGACATACATTTTATGACATCTCACACAAAACAAGATAAACGCAATTAGTTTCATAATTATAACAATTGTATGACCTAAAGTATTCCAATTCAAAAATAAACATCCCAGTGTTAGGTTCCGTTAATATTTGATAATTGCAATCTTCAATATGGTAATCCAAAACGAATAGCTTATCCTCCAAAGTCAGAAATCAATTATTTCCCTCGGCAACAACACTCTTAAATGCCAACTGTTATGCCCATTGCGACATCTAACCGGTCATGCATGCCCATGCTCTATGCCTATAGTTAAAATCTCCTGCTATGATAAAATAGTTATCTTCGAAGCTCAGTCGGGGGTTTTGCAAAAAGAGTTTCAAGCCTTGAAATGAAATTGTGATCTTCAATATTGTAGTCAAAATCGAATAGCCTATCCCCCAAAGTCATAAATCAATTATTTCCCTCGACAACAACACCCTTAAATGCCAACTGTAACCGCACATATATTTTATTACATCTCAAACAAAACAAGATAAAAGCAATTAGTTTCATAATTATAACAATTTTATGACCTATAGTATTCAATTCAAAAAAATAAACACTTCAATATATTTTCACAATATTGTAGCCAAAAACGAATAACCTATGCCCACTACGACATGTAACCGCAAATATATTTTATTACATCTCAAAGAAAACAAGATTAAAGCAATTAGTTTCATAATTATAACAATTTTATGACCTATAGTATTCAATTCAAAAAAATAAACACTTCAATATATTTTCACAATATTGTAGCCAAAAACGAATAGCCTATCCCACAAAGTCAGAAATCAATTATTTCCCTCGACAGCAACACCCTAATAGCCAACTGTTATGCCCACTACGACATGTAACCGGACATACATTTTATGACATCTCAAACAAAATAAGATAAAAACAATTAGTTTCATAATTATAACAATTCTATGACCTAAAGTATTCCAATTCAAAAATAAACATTTCCTCGGTTGCAAGCAGCTCTGCCCTCAACTCGTCATGCATGCCCATGCTCTATGCGTATAGTCAAAATCTCCTGCTATGATAAAATAGTTATCTTCGAAGCTCAGTCGGGGGCTTGCAAAAAGAGTTTCGAGCTTTGAAATGAAATTGTGATCTTCAATATTGTAGCCAAAATCGAATAGCCAATCCCCCAAAGTCAGAAATCAATTATTTCCTTTGGCAACAACACCCTAATTGCCAACTGTTATGCCCATTGTGACGTGTAACCGGACATGCATATTATGATGCCTCAAACCAAACAAGATAAAAGCAATTAGTTTCATAATTATTACAATTCTATGACCTAAAGCACTCCAATTCAAGAATAAACATTTCCTCGGTTGCAAGCAGGTCTGCCCTCAACTCGTCATGCATGCCCATGCTCTATGCCTATAGTTAAAATCTCCTGCTATGATAAAATAGTTATCTTCGAAGCTCAGTCGGGGGCTTGCAAAAAGAGTTTCGAGCTTTTAAATGAAATTGTGATCTTCAATATTGTAGTCAAAATCGAATAGCCTATCCCCCAAAGTCAGAAATCAATTATTTCCCTCGGCAACAACACCCTTAAATGCCAACTGTTGTGGCCATTGCGACATGTAACCGGACATACATTTTATGACATCTCAAACAAAACAAGATAAAAGCAATTAGTTTCATAATTATAACAATTGTATGACCTAAGGTATACCAAATCAAAAAAATAAACATCCCAGTGTTAGGTTCCGTTAATATTTGATAATTGCAATCTTCAATATGGTAATCCAAAACGAATAGCCTATCCTCCAAAATCAGAAATCAATTATTTCCCTAGGCAACAACACCCTTAAATGCCAACTGTTATGCCCATTGCGACATCTCACCGGTCATGCATGCCCATGCTCTATGTCTATACAAAATAAACACCTCAATATATTTTCACAATATTCTACAACAACACCCTAATTGCCAACTGTTATGCCCACTACGACATGTAACCGCACATACATTTTATGACATCTAAAACAAAACAAGATAAAAGCAATTAGTTTCAAAATAATAACAATTTTATGACCTATAGTATTCATTTCAAAAAATAAACACTTCAATATATTTTCACAATATTGTAGCCAAAAACGGATAGCCTATCCCACAAAGTCAGAAATCAATTATATCATTTGGCAACAACACCCTAATTGCCCTCAACTCGTCATGCATGCCCATGCTCTATGCCTATAGTTAAAATCTCCTGCTATGATAAAATAGTTATCTTCAAAGCTCAGTCGGGGGCTTGCAAAAAGAATTTCGAGCTTTGAAATGAAATTGTGATCTTCAATATTGTAGCCAAAATCGAATAGCCTATCCCCCAAAGTCAGAAATCAATTATTTCCTTTGGCAACAACACCCTAACTGAAAACCGTTATGCCCATTGCGACATGTAACCGCACATACATTTTATGACACCTCAAACAAAACAAGATAAAAGCAATTAGTTTCATAATTATAACAATTTTATGACCTATAGTATCCAATTCAAAAAACAAACACTTCAATATATTTTCACAATATTCTAGCCAAAAATGAATAGCCTATCTCACAAAGTCAGAAATCAATTACTTTCATAATTATAACAATTCTATGACCTAAAGTATTCCAATTCAAAAAAATACACATATCCTGATAAAATAGTTATCTTCAGAACGCAGTCGGAGGCTATTCCAATTCAAAAAATAAACATTTCCTCGGTTGCAAGCAGCTCTGCCCTCAACTCGTCAAGCACGCCCATGCTCTATGCCTATAGTTAAAATCTCCTGCTATGATAAAATAGTTATCTTTAAAGCTCAGTCGGGGGCTTGCAAAAAGAGTTTCGAGCTTTGAAATGAAATTGTGATCTTCAATATTGTAGCCAAAATCGAATAGCCTATCCCCCAAAGTCAGAAATCAAATATTTCCTTTGGCAACAACACCCTAATTGCCAACTGTTAGGTCCATTGCGACATGGATATTTGATAATTGCAATCTTCAATATGGTAATCCAAAACGAATAGCTTATCCTCCAAAGTCAGAAATCAATTATTTCCCTCGGCAACAACACCCTTAAATGCCAACTGTTATGCCCATTGCGACATCTAACCGGTCATTTATGCCCATGCTCTATGCCTATAGTTAAAATCTGCTGCTATGATGAAATAGTTATCTTCGAAGCTCAGTCGGGGGTTTGCAAAAAGAGTTTCGAGCTTTCAAATGAAATTGTGATCTTCAATATTGTAGCCAAAATCGAATAGCCTATCCCCCTCAGTCAGAAATCAATTATTTCCTTTGGCAACAACACCCTAACCGAAAACCATTATGCCCATTGCGACATGTAACCGGACATACATTTTATGTCATCTCAAACAAAGCAAGATAAAAGCAATTAGTTTCATAATTATAACAATTTTATGGCCTAAGGTATTCCAATTCAAAAAAATTATCATTTCCTCGGTTGCAAGCAGGCCTACCCTCAACTCGTCATGCATGCCCATGCTCTATGCCTATAGTTAAAATCTCCTGCTATGATAAAATAGTTATCTTCGAAGCTCAGTCGGAAGTTTTGCAAAAAGAGTTTCAAGCCTTGAAATGAAATTGTGATCTTCAATATTGTAGTCAAAATCGAATAGTCTATCCCCCAAAGTCAGGAATCAATTATTTCCCTCGGCAACAAGACCCTAATTGCCAACTGTCATGCCGACTACGACGTGTAACCACACATACATTTAATGACATCTCAAACAAAACAAGATAAAAGCAATTAGTTTCATAATTATAACAATTTTATGACCTATAGTATTCAATTCAAAAAAATAAACGTTTCCTCGGTTGCACGCAGGTCTGCCCTGAACTCGTCATGCAGGCCCATGCTCTATGCCTATAGTTAAAATCTCCTGCTATGATGAAATAGTTATCTTCAAAGCTCAGTCGGGGGCTTGCAAAAAGAGTTTCAAGCTTCGAAATGAAATTGTGATCTTCAATATTGTAGTCAAAATCGAATAGCCTATCCCCCAAAGTCAGAAATCAATTATTTCCCTCGGCAACAACACCCTTAAATGCCAACTGTTATGCCCATTGCGACATGTAACCGGACATACATTTTATGACATCTCACACAAAACAAGATAAACGCAATTAGTTTCATAATTATAACAATTGTATGACCTAAGGTATTCCAATTCAAAAAAATAAACGTTTCTTCGGTCGCAGGCAGAAATCGTCATGCAGGCCCATGCTCTATGCCTACAGTTAAAATCTCCTGCTATGATAAAATAGTTATCTTCAAAGCTCAGTCGGGGGTTTTGCAAAAAGAGTTTCAAGCCTTGAAACGAAATTGTGATCTTCAATATTGTAGCCAAAATCGAATAGCCTATCCCCATAAGTCAGAAATCAATTATTTCCTTTGGCAACAACACCCTAATTGCCAACTGTTAGGTCCATTGCGACATGGATATTTGATAATTGCAATCTTCAATATGGTAATCCAAAACGAATAGCTTATCCTCCAAAGTCAGAAATCAATTATTTCCCTCGGCAACAACACCCTTAAATGCCAACTGTTATGTCCATTGCGACATCTAACCGGTCATGCATGCCCATGCTCTATGCCTATAGTTAAAATCTCCTGCTATGATAAAATAGTTATCTTCGAAGCTCGGTCGGGGGTTTTGCAAAAAGAGTTTCAAGCCTTGAAATGAAATTGTGATCTTCAATATTGTAGCCAAAATCGAATAGCCTATCCCCCAAATTCAGAAATCAATAATTTCCTTTGGCAACAACACCCTAATTGCCAACTGTTATGCCCATTGCGACCTGTAACCGGACATGCATATTATGATGCCTCAAACCAAACAAGATAAAAGCAATTAGTTTCATAATTATAACAATTTTATTTCAATTCAAAAATTTTGTATTCAATTCAAAAAATAAACACTTCAATATATTTTCACAATATTCTAGCTAAAAACGAATAGCCTATCCCCCAAAGTCAGAAATCAATTATTTCCTTTGGCAACAACACCCAACTGAAAACCGTTATGCCCATTGCGACATGTAACCGCACATACATTTTATGACACCTCAAACAAAACAAGATAAAAGCAATTAGTTTCATAATTATAACAATTTTATGACCTATAGTATTCATTTCAAAAAATAAACACTTCAATATATTTTCACAATATTCTAGCCAAAAATGAATAGCCTATCTTACAAAGTCAGAAATCAATTACTTTCATATTTCTAACAATTTTATGACCTAAAGTATTCCAATTCAAAAAAATACACATATCTTGATAAAATAGTTATCTTCAGAACGCAGTCGGAGGCTATTCCAATTCAAAAAATAAACATTTCCTCGGTTGCAAGCAGGTCTGCCCTGAACTCGTCATGCATGCCCATGCTCTATGCCTATAGTTAAAATATCCTGCTATAATAAAATAGTTATCTTCAAAGCTCGGTGGGGCTTGCAAAAAGAGTTTCGAGCTTTGAAATGAAATTGTTATCTTCAATATTGTAGTCAAAACCAAAGTCAGAAATCAATTATTTCCCTCGGCAACAACACCCTTAAATGCCAAATGGTATGCCCATTGCGACATGTAACCCTACATACATTTTATGACATCTTAAACAAAACAAGATAAAAGCAACTAGTTTCATAATTATAACAATTCTATGACCTAAAGTATTCCAATTCAAAAAAATAAACACTTCCTCGGTTGAAAGGCAGGATTGGCCACCTTAATTTTGACTTAAAATAATATTGTAAATCCCTTTATTCTGAGCGCAGCTGAAATAGAAATAAATAAATATAACGAAAAAAACAATTATTTCCCTCGGCAACAACACCCTAACTGAGAACTGTTATGCCCATTGCGACATGTAACCGGACATACATTTTATGTCATCTCAAACAAAGCAAGATAAAAGCAATTAGCTTCATAATTATAACAATTGCATGACCTATAGTATTCAATTCAAAAAAATAAACACTTCAACAAATTTTCCCAATATTGTAGCCAAAAACGGATAGCCTATCCCACAAAGTCAGAAATCAATTACTTTCATATTTATAACAATTTTATGATCTAAAGTATTCCAATTCAAAAAAATACACATATCCTGATAAAATAGTTATCTTCAGAACGCAGTCGGAGGCTATTCCAATTCAAAAAATAAACATTTCCTCGGTTGCAAGCAGGTCTGCCCTGAACTCGTCAAGCAGTCCCATACTCTATGCCTATAGTTAAAATCTCCTGCTATGATAAAATAGTTATCTTCAAAGCTCAGTCGGTGGCTTGCAAAAAGAGTTTCAAGCTTTGAAATGAAATTGTGATCTTTAATATTGTAGTCAAAATCGAATAGCTTGTCCCCCAAAGTCAGAAATCAATTAATTCTCTCGGCAACAATACCCTTAAATGCCAACTGTTATGCCCGTTGCGACATGTAACCGGACATACATTTTATGACATTTCAAACAAAACAAGTTAAAAGCAATTAGTTTCATAATTATAACAATTGCATGACCTATAGTATTCAATTCAAAAAAATAAGCACTTCAATAAATTTTCACAATATTGTAGCCAAAAACGGATAGCCTATCCCACAAAGTCAGAAATCAATTACTTTCATAATTATAACAATTTTATGACCTAAAGTATTCCTATTCAAAAAAAATACACATATCCTGATAAAATATTTATCTTCAGAACGCAGTCGGAGGCTATTCCAATTCAAAAAATACACAGTTCCTCGGTAGCAAGCAGGTCTGCCCTCAACTCGTCAAGCATGCCCATGCTCTATGCATATAGTTAAATTCTCCTGCTATGATAAAATAGTTATCTTCAAAGCTCAGTCGCTTTGAAATGAAGTTGTGATCTTCAATATTGTAGTCAAAATCGAATAGCCTATATCCCAAAGTCAGAAATCAATTATTTCCCTCGTCAACAACTCCCTTAAATGCCAACTGTTATGCCCATTGCGACATGTAACCGGACATACATTTTATGACATCTCAAACAAAACAAGATAAAAGCAATTAGTTTCATAATTATAACAATTGTATGACCTAAGGTATTCCAAATCAAAAAAATAAACATCCCAGTGTTAGGTTCCGTTAATATTTGATAATTGCAATCTTCAATATGGTAATCCAAAACGAATAGCTTATCCTCCAAAGTCAGAAATCAATTATTTCCCTAGGCAACAACACCCTTAAATGCCAACTGTTATGCCCATTGCGACATCTAACCGGTCATGCATGCCCATGCTCTATGCCTATAAAAAATAAGCACCTCAATATATTTTCACAATATTCTAGCCAAAAACGAATAGCCTATCTCACAGATTCAGAAATCAATTATTTTCATAATTATAACAATTTTATGACCTAAAGTATTCCAATTCAAAAAAATACACATATCCTGATAAAATAGTCATCTTCAGAACGCAGTCGGAGGTTATTCCAATTCAAAAAATAAACATTTCCTCGTTTGCAAGCAGGTCTGCCTTCAACTCGTCAAGCATGCCCATGCTCTCTGCATATAGTTAAAATCTCATGCTATGATAAAATAGTTATCTTCAAGGTTCATGCATGCCCATGCTCTATGCCTATAAAAAATAAACACCTCAATATATTTTCACAATATTCTAGCCAAAAACGAATAGCCTATCCCACAAAGTCAGAAATCAATTATATCCTTTGGCAACAACACCCTAATTACCAACTGTTATGCCCATTGCGACATGTAACCGGACATGCATATAATGATGCCTCAAACCAAGCAAGATAAAAGCAATTAGTTTGATAATTATTACAATTCTATGACCTAAAGCACTCCAATTCAAAAATAAACATTTCCTCGGTTGCAAGCAGGTCTGCCCTCAACTCGTCATGCATGCCCATGCTCTATGCCTATAGTTAAAATCTCCTGCTATGATAAAATAGTTATCTTGAAAGCTCAGTCGGGGGTTTGCAAAAAGAGTTTCGAGCTTTCAAATGAAATTGTGATCTTCAATATTGTAGCCAAAATCGAATAGCCTATCCCCCTCAGTCAGAAATCAATTATTTCCTTTGGCAACAACACCCTAACCGAAAACCATTATGCCCATTGCGACATGTAACCGGACATACATTTTATGTCATCTCAAACAAAGCAAGATAAAAGCAATTAGTTTCATAATTATAACAATTTTATGGCCTAAGGTATTCCAATTCAAAAAAATTATCATTTCCTCGGTTGCAAGCAGGCCTACCCTCAACTCGTCATGCATGCCCATGCTCTATGCCTATAGTTAAAATCTCCTGCTATGATAAAATAGTTATCTTCGAAGCTCAGTCGGGGGTTTTGCAAAAAGAGTTTCAAGCCTCGAAATGAAATTGTGATCTTCAATATTGTAGTCAAAATCGAATAGCCTATCCCCCAAAGTCAGAAATCAATTATTTCCCTCGGCAACAACAATCTTATTGCCAACTGTTATGCCCATTGCGACATGTAACCGCGCATACATTTTATGACACCTCCAACAAAACAAGATAAAAGCAATTAGCTTCATAATTATAACAATTTTATGGCCTATAGTATCCAATTCAAAAAATAAACACTTCAATATATTTTCACAATATTCTAGCCAAAAACGAATAGCCTATCTCACAAAGTCAGAAATCAATTACTTTCATAATTATAACAATTTTATGACCTAAAGTATTCCAATTCAAAAAAATACACATATCCTGATAAAATAGTTATCTTCAGAACGCAGTCGGAGGCTATTCCAATTCAAAAAATAAACATTTCCTCGGTTGCAAGCAGGTCTGCCCTGAACTCGTCAAGCAGGCCCATGCTCTATGCCTATAGTTAAAATCTCCTGCTATGATAAAATAGTTATCTTTAAAGCTCAGTCGGGGGCTTGCAAAAAGAGTTTCGAGCTTTGAAATGAAATTGTGATCTTCAATATTGTAGTCAAAATCGAATAGTCTATCCCCCAAAGTCAGGAATCAATTATTTCCCTCGGCAACAAGACCCTAATTGCCAACTGTCATGCCCACTACGACGTTTAACCACACATACATTTAATGACATCTCAAACAAAACAAGAGAAAAGCAATTAGTTTCATAATTATAACAATTTTATGACCTATAGTATTCAATTCAAAAAATAAACACTATATTTTCACAATATTCTAGCCAAAAACGAATAGCCTTGACCTAAAGTATTCCAATTCAAAAAAATAAACGTTTCCTCGGTTGCACGCAGGTCTGCCCTGAACTCGTCATGCAGGCCCATGCTCTATGCCTATAGTTAAAATGTCCTGCTATGATGAAATAGTTATCTTCAAAGCTCAGTCGGGGGCTTGCAAAAAGAGTTTCAAGCTTCGAAATGAAATTGTGATCTTCAATATTGTAGTCAAAATCGAATAGCCTATCCCCCAAAGTCAGAAATCAATTATTTCCCTCGGCAACAACACCCTTAAATGCCAACTGTTATGCCCATTGCGACATGTAACCGGACATACATTTTATGACATCTCACACAAAACAAGATAAACGCAATTAGTTTCATAATTATAACAATTGTATGACCTAAAGTATTCCAATTCAAAAATAAACATCCCAGTGTTAGGTTCCGTTAATATTTGATAATTGCAATCTTCAATATGGTAATCCAAAACGAATAGCTTATCCTCCAAAGTCAGAAATCAATTATTTCCCTCGGCAACAACACCCTTAAATGCCAACTGTTATGCCCATTGCGACATCTAACCGGTCATGCATGCCCATGCTCTATGCCTATAGTTAAAATCTCCTGCTATGATAAAATAGTTATCTTCGAAGCTCAGTCGGGGGTTTTGCAAAAAGAGTTTCAAGCCTTGAAATGAAATTGTGATCTTCAATATTGTAGCCAAAATCGAATAGCCTATCCCCCAAATTCGGAAATCAATAATTTCCTTTGGCAACAACACCCTAATTGCCAACTGTTATGCCCATTGCGACCTGTAACCGGACATGCATATTATGATGCCTCAAACCAAACAAGATAAAAGCAATTAGTTTCATAATTATAACAATTTTATTTCAATTCAAAAATTTTGTATTCAATTCAAAAAATAAACACTTCAATATATTTTCACAATATTCTAGCTAAAAACGAATAGCCTATCTCACAAAGTCAGAAATCAATTACTTTCATATTTATAACAATTTTATGACCTAAAGTATTCCAATTCAAAAAAATACACATATCCTGATAAAATAGTTATCTTCAGAACGCAGTCGGAGGCTATTCCAATTCAAAAAATAAACATTTCCTCGGTTGCAAGCAGGTCTGCCCTGAACTCGTCAAGCAGGCCCATGCTCTATGCCTATAGTTAAAATCTCCTGCTATGATAAAATAGTTATCTTTAAAGCTCAGTCGGGGGCTTGCAAAAAGAGTTTCGAGCTTTGAAATGAAATTGTGATCTTCAATATTGTAGTCAAAATCGAATAGTCTATCCCCCAAAGTCAGGAATCAATTATTTCCCTCGGCAACAAGACCCTAATTGCCAACTGTCATGCCCACTACGACGTTTAACCACACATACATTTAATGACATCTCAAGCAAAACAAGAGAAAAGCAATTAGTTTCATAATTATAACAATTTTATGACCTATAGTATTCAATTCAAAAAATAAACACTATATTTTCACAATATTCTAGCCAAAAACGAATAGCCTTGACCTAAAGTATTCCAATTCAAAAAAATAAACGTTTCCTCGGTTGCACGCAGGTCTGCCCTGAACTCGTCATGCAGGCCGATGCTCTATGCCTATAGTTAAAATCTCCTGCTATGATGAAATAGTTATCTTCAAAGCTCAGTCGGGGGCTTGCAAAAAGAGTTTCAAGCTTCGAAATGAAATTGTGATCTTCAATATTGTAGTCAAAATCGAATAGCCTATCCCCCAAAGTCAGAAATCAATTATTTCCCTCGGCAACAACACCCTTGAATGCCAACTGTTATGCCCATTGCGACATGTAACCGGACATACATTTTATGACATCTCACACAAAACAAGATAAACGCAATTAGTTTCATAATTATAACAATTGTATGACCTAAAGTATTCCAATTCAAAAATAAACATCCCAGTGTTAGGTTCCGTTAATATTTGATAATTGCAATCTTCAATATGGTAATCCAAAACGAATAGCTTATCCTCCAAAGTCAGAAATCAATTATTTCCCTCGGCAACAACACTCTTAAATGCCAACTGTTATGCCCATTGCGACATCTAACCGGTCATGCATGCCCATGCTCTATGCCTATAGTTAAAATCTCCTGCTATGATAAAATAGTTATCTTCGAAGCTCAGTCGGGGGTTTTGCAAAAAGAGTTTCAAGCCTTGAAATGAAATTGTGATCTTCAATATTGTAGTCAAAATCGAATAGCCTATCCCCCAAAGTCATAAATCAATTATTTCCCTCGACAACAACACCCTTAAATGCCAACTGTAACCGCACATATATTTTATTACATCTCAAACAAAACAAGATAAAAGCAATTAGTTTCATAATTATAACAATTTTATGACCTATAGTATTCAATTCAAAAAAATAAACACTTCAATATATTTTCACAATATTGTAGCCAAAAACGAATAACCTATGCCCACTACGACATGTAACCGCAAATATATTTTATTACATCTCAAAGAAAACAAGATTAAAGCAATTAGTTTCATAATTATAACAATTTTATGACCTATAGTATTCAATTCAAAAAAATAAACACTTCAATATATCTTCACAATATTGTAGCCAAAAACGAATAGCCTATCCCACAAAGTCAGAAATCAATTATTTCCCTCGACAGCAACACCCTAATAGCCAACTGTTATGCCCACTACGACATGTAACCGGACATACATTTTATGACATCTCAAACAAAATAAGATAAAAACAATTAGTTTCATAATTATAACAATTCTATGACCTAAAGTATTCCAATTCAAAAATAAACATTTCCTCGGTTGCAAGCAGCTCTGCCCTCAACTCGTCATGCATGCCCATGCTCTATGCGTATAGTCAAAATCTTCTGCTATGATAAAATAGTTATCTTCGAAGCTCAGTCGGGGGCTTGCAAAAAGAGTTTCGAGCTTTGAAATGAAATTGTGATCTTCAATATTGTAGCCAAAATCGAATAGCCAATCCCCCAAAGTCAGAAATCAATTATTTCCTTTGGCAACAACACCCTAATTGCCAACTGTTATGCCCATTGTGACGTGTAACCGGACATGCATATTATGATGCCTCAAACCAAACAAGATAAAAGCAATTAGTTTCATAATTATTACAATTCTATGACCTAAAGCACTCCAATTCAAGAATAAACATTTCCTCGGTTGCAAGCAGGTCTGCCCTCAACTCGTCATGCATGCCCATGCTCTATGCCTATAGTTAAAATCTCCTGCTATGATAAAATAGTTATCTTCGAAGCTCAGTCGGGGGCTTGCAAAAAGAGTTTCGAGCTTTTAAATGAAATTGTGATCTTCAATATTGTAGTCAAAATCGAATAGCCTATCCCCCAAAGTCAGAAATCAATTATTTCCCTCGGCAACAACACCCTTAAATGCCAACTGTTGTGGCCATTGCGACATGTAACCGGACATACATTTTATGACATCTCAAACAAAACAAGATAAAAGCAATTAGTTTCATAATTATAACAATTGTATGACCTAAGGTATACCAAATCAAAAAAATAAACATCCCAGTGTTAGGTTCCGTTAATATTTGATAATTGCAATCTTCAATATGGTAATCCAAAACGAATAGCCTATCCTCCAAAATCAGAAATCAATTATTTCCCTAGGCAACAACACCCTTAAATGCCAACTGTTATGCCCATTGCGACATCTCACCGGTCATGCATGCCCATGCTCTATGTCTATACAAAATAAACACCTCAATATATTTTCACAATATTCTACAACAACACCCTAATTGCCAACTGTTATGCCCACTACGACATGTAACCGCACATACATTTTATGACATCTAAAACAAAACAAGATAAAAGCAATTAGTTTCAAAATAATAACAATTTTATGACCTATAGTATTCATTTCAAAAAATAAACACTTCAATATATTTTCACAATATTGTAGCCAAAAACGGATAGCCTATCCCACAAAGTCAGAAATCAATTATATCATTTGGCAACAACACCCTAATTGCCCTCAACTCGTCATGCATGCCCATGCTCTATGCCTATAGTTAAAATCTCCTGCTATGATAAAATAGTTATCTTCAAAGCTCAGTCGGGGGCTTGCAAAAAGAATTTCGAGCTTTGAAATGAAATTGTGATCTTCAATATTGTAGCCAAAATCGAATAGCCTATCCCCCAAAGTCAGAAATCAATTATTTCCTTTGGCAACAACACCCTAACTGAAAACCGTTATGCCCATTGCGACATGTAACCGCACATACATTTTATGACACCTCAAACAAAACAAGATAAAAGCAATTAGTTTCATAATTATAACAATTTTATGACCTATAGTATCCAATTCAAAAAATAAACACTTCAATATATTTTCACAATATTCTAGCCAAAAATGAATAGCCTATCTCACAAAGTCAGAAATCAATTACTTTCATAATTATAACAATTCTATGACCTAAAGTATTCCAATTCAAAAAAATACACATATCCTGATAAAATAGTTATCTTCAGAACGCAGTCGGCGGCTATTCCAATTCAAAAAATAAACATTTCCTCGGTTGCAAGCAGCTCTGCCCTCAACTCGTCAAGCACGCCCATGCTCTATGCCTATAGTTAAAATCTCCTGCTATGATAAAATAGTTATCTTTAAAGCTCAGTCGGGGGCTTGCAAAAAGAGTTTCGAGCTTTGAAATGAAATTGTGATCTTCAATATTGTAGCCAAAATCGAATAGCCTATCCCCCAAAGTCAGAAATCAAATATTTCCTTTGGCAACAACACCCTAATTGCCAACTGTTAGGTCCATTGCGACATGGATATTTGATAATTGCAATCTTCAATATGGTAATCCAAAACGAATAGCTTATCCTCCAAAGTCAGAAATCAATTATTTCCCTCGGCAACAACACCCTTAAATGCCAACTGTTATGCCCATTGCGACATCTAACCGGTCATTTATGCCCATGCTCTATGCCTATAGTTAAAATCTGCTGCTATGATGAAATAGTTATCTTCGAAGCTCAGTCGGGGGTTTGCAAAAAGAGTTTCGAGCTTTCAAATGAAATTGTGATCTTCAATATTGTAGCCAAAATCGAATAGCCTATCCCCCTCAGTCAGAAATCAATTATTTCCTTTGGCAACAACACCCTAACCGAAAACCATTATGCCCATTGCGACATGTAACCGGACATACATTTTATGTCATCTCAAACAAAGCAAGATAAAAGCAATTAGTTTCATAATTATAACAATTTTATGGCCTAAGGTATTCCAATTCAAAAAAATTATCATTTCCTCGGTTGCAAGCAGGCCTACCCTCAACTCGTCATGCATGCCCATGCTCTATGCCTATAGTTAAAATCTCCTGCTATGATAAAATAGTTATCTTCGAAGCTCAGTCGGAAGTTTTGCAAAAAGAGTTTCAAGCCTTGAAATGAAATTGTGATCTTCAATATTGTAGTCAAAATCGAATAGTCTATCCCCCAAAGTCAGGAATCAATTATTTCCCTCGGCAACAAGACCCTAATTGCCAACTGTCATGCCGACTACGACGTGTAACCACACATACATTTAATGACATCTCAAACAAAACAAGATAAAAGCAATTAGTTTCATAATTATAACAATTTTATGACCTATAGTATTCAATTCAAAAAAATAAACGTTTCCTCGGTTGCACGCAGGTCTGCCCTGAACTCGTCATGCAGGCCCATGCTCTATGCCTATAGTTAAAATCTCCTGCTATGATGAAATAGTTATCTTCAAAGCTCAGTCGGGGGCTTGCAAAAAGAGTTTCAAGCTTCGAAATGAAATTGTGATCTTCAATATTGTAGTCAAAATCGAATAGCCTATCCCCCAAAGTCAGAAATCAATTATTTCCCTCGGCAACAACACCCTTAAATGCCAACTGTTATGCCCATTGCGACATGTAACCGGACATACATTTTATGACATCTCACACAAAACAAGATAAACGCAATTAGTTTCATAATTATAACAATTGTATGACCTAAGGTATTCCAATTCAAAAAAATAAACGTTTCTTCGGTCGCAGGCAGAAATCGTCATGCAGGCCCATGCTCTATGCCTACAGTTAAAATCTCCTGCTATGATAAAATAGTTATCTTCAAAGCACAGTCGGGGGTTTTGCAAAAAGAGTTTCAAGCCTTGAAACGAAATTGTGATCTTCAATATTGTAGCCAAAATCGAATAGCCTATCCCCATAAGTCAGAAATCAATTATTTCCTTTGGCAACAACACCCTAATTGCCAACTGTTAGGTCCATTGCGACATGGATATTTGATAATTGCAATCTTCAATATGGTAATCCAAAACGAATAGCTTATCCTCCAAAGTCAGAAATCAATTATTTCCCTCGGCAACAACACCCTTAAATGCCAACTGTTATGTCCATTGCGACATCTAACCGGTCATGCATGCCCATGCTCTATGCCTATAGTTAAAATCTCCTGCTATGATAAAATAGTTATCTTCGAAGCTCGGTCGGGGGTTTTGCAAAAAGAGTTTCAAGCCTTGAAATGAAATTGTGATCTTCAATATTGTAGCCAAAATCGAATAGCCTATCCCCCAAATTCAGAAATCAATAATTTCCTTTGGCAACAACACCCTAATTGCCAACTGTTATGCCCATTGCGACCTGTAACCGGACATGCATATTATGATGCCTCAAACCAAACAAGATAAAAGCAATTAGTTTCATAATTATAACAATTTTATTTCAATTCAAAAATTTTGTATTCAATTCAAAAAATAAACACTTCAATATATTTTCACAATATTCTAGCTAAAAACGAATAGCCTATCCCCCAAAGTCAGAAATCAATTATTTCCTTTGGCAACAACACCCAACTGAAAACCGTTATGCCCATTGCGACATGTAACCGCACATACATTTTATGACACCTCAAACAAAACAAGATAAAAGCAATTAGTTTCATAATTATAACAATTTTATGACCTATAGTATTCATTTCAAAAAATAAACACTTCAATATATTTTCACAATATTCTAGCCAAAAATGAATAGCCTATCTCACAAAGTCAGAAATCAATTACTTTCATATTTCTAACAATTTTATGACCTAAAGTATTCCAATTCAAAAAAATACACATATCTTGATAAAATAGTTATCTTCAGAACGCAGTCGGAGGCTATTCCAATTCAAAAAATAAACATTTCCTCGGTTGCAAGCAGGTCTGCCCTGAACTCGTCATGCATGCCCATGCTCTATGCCTATAGTTAAAATATCCTGCTATAATAAAATAGTTATCTTCAAAGCTCGGTGGGGCTTGCAAAAAGAGTTTCGAGCTTTGAAATGAAATTGTTATCTTCAATATTGTAGTCAAAACCAAAGTCAGAAATCAATTATTTCCTTCGGCAACAACACCCTTAAATGCCAACTGTAACCGCACATATATTTTATTACATCTCAAACAAAAGAAGATAAAAGCAATTAGTTTCATAATTATAACAATTTTATGACCTATAGTATTCAATTCAAAAAAATAAACACTTCAATATATTTTCACAATATTGTAGCCAAAAACGAATAACCTATGCCCACTACGACATGTAACAGCACATATATTTTATTACATCTCAAACAAAACAAGATTAAAGCAATTAGTTTCATAATTATAACAATTTTATGACCTATAGTATTCAATTCAAAAAAATAAACACTTCAATATATTTTCACAATATTGTAGCCAAAAACGAATAGCCTATCCCACAAAGTCAGAAATCAATTATTTCCCTCGACAGCAACACCCTAATAGCCAACTGTTATGCCCACTACGACATGTAACCGCACATACATTTTATGACATCTAAAACAAAACAAGATAAAAGCAATTAGTTTCAAAATAATAACAATTTTATGACCTATAGTATTCATTTCAAAAAATAAACACTTCAATATATTTTCACAATATTGTAGCCAAAAACGGATAGCCTATCCCACAAAGTCAGAAATCAATTATATCCTTTGGCAACAACACCCTAATTGCCCTCAACTCGTCATGCATGCCCATGCTCTATGCCTATAGTTAAAATCTCCTGCTATGATAAAATAGTTATCTTCAAAGCTCAGTCGGTCGCTTGCAAAAAGAATTTCGAGCTTTGAAATGAAATTGTGATCTTCAATATTGTAGCCAAAATCGAATAGCCTATCCCCCAAAGTCAGAAATCAATTATTTCCTTTGGCAACAACACCCAACTGAAAACCGTTATGCCCATTGCGACATGTAACCGCACATACAATTTATGACACCTCAAACAAAACAAGATAAAAGCAATTAGTTTCATAATTATAACAATTTTATGACCTATAGTATTCATTTCAAAAAATAAACACTTCAATATATTTTCACAATATTCTAGTAAAAAATGAATAGCCTATCTCACAAAGTCAGAAATCAATTACTTTCATAATTATAACAATTTTATGACCTAAAGTATTCCAATTCAAAAAAATACACATATCCTGATAAAATAGTTATCTTCAGAACGCAGTCGGAGGCTATTCCAATTCAAAAAATAAACATTTCCTCGGTTGCAAGCAGCTCTGCCCTCAACTCGTCAAGCACGCCCATGCTCTATGCCTATAGTTAAAATCTCCTGCTATGATAAAATAGTTATCTTTAAAGCTCAGTCGGGGGCTTGCAAAAAGAGTTTCGAGCTTTGAAATGAAATTGTGATCTTCAATATTGTAGTCAAAATCGAATAGTCTATCCCCCAAAGTCAGATATCAATTATTTCCCTCGGCAACAACACCCTAATTGCCAACTGTCATGCCCACTACGACGTGTAACCACACATACATTTAATGACATCTCAAACAAAACAAGATAAAAGCAATTAGTTTCATAATTATAACAATTTTATGACCTATAGTATTCAATTCAAAAAATAAACACTATATTTTCACAATATTCTAGCCAAAAACGAATAGCCTTGACCTAAAGTATTCCAATTCAAAAAAATAAACGTTTCCTCGGTTGCACGCAGGTCTGCCCTGAACTCGTCATGCAGGCCCATGCTCTATGCGTATAGTCAAAATCTCCTGCTATGATAAAATAGTTATCTTCGAAGCTCAGTCGGGGGCTTGCAAAAAGAGTTTCGAGCTTTGAAATAAAATTGTGATCTTAAATATTGTAGCCAAAATCGAATAGCCAATCCCCCAAAGTCAGAAATCAATTATTTCCCTCGGCAACAACACCCTAATTGCCAACTGTTATGCCCATTGCGACATGTAACCGGACATACATTTTATGACATCTCACACAAAACAAGATAAACGCAATTAGTTTCATAATTATAACAATTGTATGACCTAAGGTATTCCAAATCAAAAAAATAAACATCCCAGTGTTAGGTTCCGTTAATATTTGATAATTGCAATCTTCAATATGGTAATCCAAAACGAATAGCCTATCCTCCAAAATCAGAAATCAATTATTTCCCTAGGCAACAACACCCTTAAATGCCAACTGTTATGCCCATTGCGACATCTCACCGGTCATGCATGCCCATGCTCTATGTCTATACAAAATAAACACCTCAATATATTTTCACAATATTCTACAACAACACCCTAATTGCCAACTGTTATGCCCACTACGACATGTAACCGCACATACATTTTATGACATCTAAAACAAAACAAGATAAAAGCAATTAGTTTCAAAATAATAACAATTTTATGACCTATAGTATTCATTTCAAAAAATAAACACTTCAATATATTTTCACAATATTGTAGCCAAAAACGGATAGCCTATCCCACAAAGTCAGAAATCAATTATATCCTTTGGCAACAACACCCTAATTGCCCTCAACTCGTCATGCATGCCCAAAATCTCCTGCTATGATAAAATAGTTATCTTCGAAGCTCAGTCGGGGGATTGCAAAAAGAGTTTCGAGCTTTGAAATGAAATTGTGATCTTCAATATTGTAGCCAAAATCGAATAGCCAATCCACCAAAGTCAGAAATCAATTATATCCTTTGGCAACAACACCCTAATTGCGCTCAACTCGTCATGCATGCCCATGCTCTATGCCTATAGTTAAAATCTCCTGCTATGATAAAATAGTTATCTTCAAAGCTCAGTCGGGGGCTTGCAAAAAGAATTTCGAGCTTTGAAATGAAATTGTGATCTTCAATATTGTAGCCAAAATCGAATAGCCTATCCCCCAAAGTCAGAAATCAATTATTTCCTTTGGCAACAACACCCTAACTGAAAACCGTCATGCCCATTGCGACATGTAACCGCACATACATTTTATGACACCTCAAACAAAACAAGATAAAAGCAATTAGTTTCATAATTATAACAATTTTATGACCTAAAGTATTCCAATTCAAAAAAATACACATATCCTGATAAAATAATTACCTTCAGAACGCAGTCGGAGGCTATTCCAATTCAAAAAATAAACATTTCCTCGGTTGCAAGCAGGTCTGCCTTCAACTCGTCAAGCAGGCCCATGCTCTATGCCTATAGTTAAAATCTCCTGCTATGATAAAATAGTTATCTTTAAAACTCAGTCGGGGGCTTGCAAAAAGAGTTTCGAGCTTGGAAATGAAATTGTGATCTTCAATATTGTAGTCAAAATCGAATAGTCTATCCCCCAAAGTCAGAAATCAATTATTTCCCTCGGCAACAACACCCTTAAATGCCAACTGTTATGCCCATTGCGACATGTAACCGGACATACATTTTATGACATCTCACACAAAACAAGATAAACGCAATTAGTTTCATAATTATAACAATTCTATGACCTAAAGTATTCCAATTCAAAAATAAACATTTCCTCGGTTGCAAGCAGCTCTGCCCTCAACTCGTCATGCATGCCCATGCTCTATGCGTATAGTCAAAATCTCCTGCTATGATAAAATAGTTATCTTCGAAGCTCAGTCGGGGGCTTGCAAAAAGAGTTTCGAGCTTTGAAATAAAATTGTGATCTTAAATATTGTAGCCAAAATCGAATAGCCAATCCCCCAAAGTCAGAAATCAATTATTTCCCTCGGCAACAACACCCTAATTGCCAACTGTTATGCCCATTGTGACGTGTAACCGGACATGCATATTATGATGCCTCAAACCAAACAAGATAAAAGCAATTAGTTTCATAATTATAACAATTCTATGACCTAAAGTATTCCAATTCAAAAATAAACATTTCCTCGGTTGCAAGCAGCTCTGCCCTCAACTCGTCATGCATGCCCATGCTCTATGCGTATAGTCAAAATCTCCTGCTATGATAAAATAGTTATCTTCAAAGCTCAGTCGGGGGTTTTGCAAAAAGAGTTTCAAGCCTTGAAACGAAATTGTGATCTTCAATATTTTAGCCAAAATCGAATAGCCTATCCCCCAAAGTCAGAAATAAAATATTTCCTTTGGCAACAACACCCTAATTGCCAACTGTTAGGTCCATTGCGACATGGATATTTGATAATTGCAATCTTCAATATGGTAATCCAAAACGAATAGCTTATCCTCCAAAGTCAGAAATCAATTATTTCCCTCGGCAACAACACCCTTAAATGCCAACTGTTATGCCCATTGCGACATCTAACCGGTCATTTATACCCATGCTCTATGCCTATAGTTAAAATCTGCTGCTATGATGAAATAGTTATCTTCGAAGCTCAGTCGGGGGCTTGCAAAAAGGGTTTCGAGCTTTGAAATGAAATTGTGATCTTCACTATTGTATTCAAAATCGAATAGCCTATCTCCCAAAGTCAGAAATCAATTATTTCCCTCGGCAACAACAACCTTATTGCCAACTGTTATGCCCACTACGATATGTAACCGTACATACATTTAATGACATCTCAAACAAAACAAGATAAAAGCAATTAGTTTCATAATTATAACGATTTTATGACCTATAGTATTCAATTCAAAAAATAAACACTTCAATATATTTTCACAATATTCTAGCCAAAAACGAATAGCCTATCTCACAAAGTCAGAAATCAATTACTTTCATAATTATAACAATTTTAAAAAATCCAATTCAAAAAAATACACATATCCTGATAAAATAGTTATCTTCAGAACGCAGTCGGAGGCTATTCCAATTCAAAAAATAAACATTTCCTCGGTTGCAAGCAGGTCTGCCCTCAACTCGTCAAGCATGACCATGCTCTATGCATATAGTTAAAATCTCCTGCTATGATAAAATAGTTATCTTCAAAGCTCAGTCGGGGGCTTAAAAAAAAGGGTTTCGAGCTTTGAAATGAAATTGTGATCTTCAATATTGTAGCCAAAATCTAATAGCCAATCCCCCAAAGTCAGAAATCAATTATTTCCTTTGGCAACAACACCCTAATTGCCAACTGTTATGCCCATTGCGACCTGTAACCGGACATGCATATTATGATGCCTCAAACCAAACAAGATAAAAGCAATTAGTTTCATAATTATAACAATTTTATTTCAATTCAAAAATTTTGTATTCAATTCAAAAAATAAACACTCCAATATATTTTCACAATATTCTAGCCAAAAAGCAACACCCTAATAGCCAACTGTTATGCCCACTACGACATGTAACCGCACATACATTTTATGACATCTCAAACAAAACAAGATAAAAACAATTAGTTTCATAATTATAACAATTCTATGACCTAAAGTATTCCAATTCAAAAATAAACATTTCCTCGGTTGCAAGCAGCTCTGCCCTCAACTCGTCATGCATGCCCATGCTCTATGCCTATAGTTAAAATCTCCTGCTATGATAAAATAGTTATCTTCAAAGCTCAGTCGGGGGTTTGCAAAAAGAGTTTCGAGCTTTCAAATGAAATTGTGATCTTCAATATTGTAGCCAAAATCGAATAGCCAATCCCCCAAAGTCAGAAATCAATTATTTCCTTTGGCAACAACACCCTAATTGCCAACTGTTATGCCCATTGTGACGTGTAACCGGACATGCATATTATGATGCCTCAAACCAAACAAGATAAAAGCAATTAGTTTCATAATTATTACAATTCTATGACCTAAAGTATTCCAATTCAAAAATAAACATTTCCTCGATTTCAAGCAGATCTGCCCTCAACTCGTTATGCATGCCCATGCTCTATGCCTATAGTTAAAATCTCCTGCTATGATAAAATAGTTATCTTCGAAGCTCAGTCGGGGGCTTGCAAAAAGAGTTTCGAGCTTTTAAATGAAATTGTGATCTTCAATAATGTAGTCAAAATCGAATAGCCTATCCCCCAAGGTCAGAAATCAATTATTTCCCTCGGCAACAACAACCTTATTGCCAACTGCTATGCTCACTACGGCATGTAACCGCACATACATTTTATGACATCTCAAACAAAACAAGATAAAAGCAATTAGTTTCATAATAATAACAATTTAATGACCTATAGTATTCAATTAAAAAAAAAAACACTTCAATATATTTTCACAATATTCTAGCCAAAAACGAATAGGCTATCTCACAATGTCAGAAATCAATTACTTTCATAATTATAACAATTCTATGACCTAAAGTATTCCAATTCAAAAAAATACACATATCCTGATAAAATAGTTATCTTCAGAACGCAGTCGGAGGCTATTCCAATTCAAAAAATAAACATTTCCTCGGTTGCAAGCAGGTCTGCCTTCAACTCGTCAAGCATGCCCATGCTCTATGCATATAGTTAAAATCTCCTGCTATGATAAAATAGTTATCTTCAAGGCTCAGTCGCTTTGAAATGAAATTGTGATCTTCAATATTGTAGTCAAAATCGAATAGCCTATCCCCCAAAGTCAGAAATCAATTATTTCCCTCGGCAACAACACCCTTAAATGCCAACTGTTGTGGCCATTGCGACATGTAACCGGACATACATTTTATGACATCTCAAACAAAACAAGATAAAAGCAATTAGTTTCATAATTATAACAATTGTATGACCTAAGGTATTCCAAATCAAAAAAATAAACATCCCAGTGTTAGGTTCCGTTAATATTTGATAATTGCAATCTTCAATATGGTAATCCAAAACGAATAGCCTATCCTCCAAAATCAGAAATCAATTATTTCCCTAGGCAACAACACCCTTAAATGACCAAAAACGAATAACCTATGCCCACTACGACATGTAAAAGCACATATATTTTATTACATCTCAAACAAAACAAGATTAAAGCAATTAGTTTCATAATTATAACAATTTTATGACCTATAGTATTCAATTCAAAAAAATAAACACTTCAATATATTTTTACAATATTGTAGCCAAAAACGAATAGCCTATCCCACAAAGTCAGAAATCAATTATTTCCCTCGACAGCAACACCCTAATAGCCAACTGTTATGCCCACTACGACATGTAACCGCACATACATTTTATGACATCTCAAACAAAACAAGATAAAAACAATTAGTTTCATAATTATAACAATTCTATGATCTAAAGTATTCCAATTCAAAAATAAACATTTCCTCGGTTGCAAGCAGCTCTGCCCTCAACTCGTCATGCATGCCCATGCTCTATGCCTATAGTTAAAATCTCCTGCTATGTATTTTATCATAGCTTCAAAGCTCAGTCGGGGGTTTGCAAAAAGAGTTTCGAGCTTTCAAATGAAATTGTGATCTTCAATATTGTAGCCAAAATCGAATAGCCAATCCCCCAAAGTCAGAAATCAATTATTTCCTTTGGCAACAACACCCTAATTGCCAACTGTTATGCCCATTGCGACATCTAACCGGTCATGCATGCCCATGCTCTATGTCTATAAAAAATAATCACCTCAATATATTTTCACAATATTCTACAACAACACCCTAATTGCCAACTGTTATGCCCACTACGACATGTAACCGCACATACATTTTATGACATCTAAAACAAAACAAGATAAAAGCAATTAGTTTCAAAATAATAACAATTTTATGACCTATAGTATTCATTTAAAAAAATAAACACTTCAATATATTTTCACAATATTGTAGCCAAAAACGGATAGCCTATCCCACAAAATCAGAAATCAATTATATCCTTTGGCAACAACACCCTAATTGCCCTCAACTCGTCATGCATGCCCATGCTCTATGCCTATAGTTAAAATCTCCTGCTATGATAAAATAGTTATCTTCAAAGCTCAGTCTGGGGCTTGCAAAAAGAATTTCGAGCTTTGAAATGAAATTGTGACCTTCAATATTGTAGCCAAAATCGAATAGCCTATCCCCCAAAGTCAGAAATCAATTATTTCCTTTGGCAACAACACCCTAACTGAAAACCGTTATGCCCATTGCGACATGTAACCGCACATACATTTTATGACACCTCAAACAAAACAAGATAAAAGTAATTAGTTTCATAATTATAACAATTTTATGACCTATAGTATCCAATTCAAAAAATAAACACTTCAATATATTTTCACAATATTCTAGCCAAAAATGAATAGCCTATCTCACAAAGTCAGAAATCAATTACTTTCATAATTATAACAATTTTAAATAATCCAATTCAAAAAAATACACATATCCTGATAAAATAGTTATCTTCAGAACGCAGTCGGAGGCTATTCCAATTCAAAAAATAAACATTTCCTCGGTTGCAAGCAGGTCTGCCATCAACTCGTCATGCATGCCCATGCTCTATGCGTATAGTCAAAATCTCCTGCTATGATAAAATAGTTATCTTCGAAGCTCAGTCGGGGGCTTGCAAAAAGAGTTTCGAGCTTTGAAATGAAATTGTGATCTTCAATATTGTAGCCAAAATCGAATAGCCAATCCCCCAAAGTCAGAAATCAATTATTTCCTTTGGCAACAACACCCTAATTGCCAGCTGTTATGCCCATTGCGACGTGTAACCGGACATGCATATTATGATGCCTCAAACCAAACAAGATAAAAGCAATTAGTTTCATAATTATAACAATTTTATTTCAATTCAAAAATTTTGTATTCAATTCAAAAAATAAACACTTCAATATATTTTCACAATATTCTAGCCAAAAACGAATAGCCTATCTCACAAAGTCAGAAATCAATTACCTTCATATTTATAACAATTTTATGACCTAAAGTATTCCAATTCAAAAAAATACACATATCCTGATAAAATAGTTATCTTCAGAACGCAGTCGGAGGCTATTCCAATTCAAAAAATAAACATTTCCTCGGTTGCAAGCAGCTCTGCCCTCAACTCGTCATGCATGCCCATGCTCTATGCCTATAGTTAAAATCTCCTGCTATGATAAAATAGTTATCTTCGAAGCTCAGTCGGGGGCTTGCAAAAAGAGTTTCGAGCTTTTAAATGAAATTGTGATCTTCAATATTGTAGTCAAACTCGAATAGCCTATCCCCCAAAGTCAGAAATCAATTATTTCCCTCGGCAACAACAACCTTATTGCCAACTGTTATGCTCACTACGGCATGTAACCGCACATATATTTTATGGCATCTCAAACAAAACAAGATAAAAGCAATTAGTTTCATAATAATAACAATTTAATGACCTATAGTATTCAATTCAAAAAAAAAAAAACACTTCAATATATTTTCACAATATTCTAGCCAAAAACGAATAGGCTATCTCACAATGTTAGAAATCAATTACTTTCATAATTATAACAATTCTATGACCTAAAGTATTCCAATTCAAAAAAATACACATATCCTGATAAAATAGTTATCTTCAGAACGCAGTCGGAGGCTATTCCAATTCAAAAAATAAACATTTCCTCGGTTGCAAGCAGGTCTGCCTTCAACTCGTCTAGCATGCCCATGCTCTATACATATAGTTAAAATCTCCTGCTATGATAAAATAGTTATCTTCAAAGCTCAGTTGCTTTGAAATGAAATTGTGATCTTCAATATTGTAGTCAAAATCGAATAGCCTATCCCCCAAAGTCAGAAATCAATTATTTCCCTCGGCAACAACACCCTTAAATGCCAACTGTTGTGGCCATTGCGACATGTAACCGGACATACATTTTATGACATCTCAAACAAAACAAGATAAGAGCAATTAGTTTCATAATTATAACAATTGTATGACCTAAGGTATTCCAAATCAAAATAATAAACATCCCAGTGTTAGGTTCCGTTAATATTTGATAATTGCAACCTTCAATATGGTAATCCAAAACGAATAGCCTATCCTCCAAAATCAGAAATCAATTATTTCCCTAGGCAACAACACCCTTAAATGACAACTGTTATGCCCATTGCGACATCTAACCGGTCATGCATGCCCATGCTCTATGTCTATAAAAAATAAACACCTCAATATATTTTCACAATATTCTACAACAACACCCTAATTGCCAACTGTTATGCCCACTACGACATGTAACCGCACATACATTTTATGACATCTAAGACAAAACAAGATAAAAGCAATTAGTTTCAAAATAATAACAATTTTATGACCTATAGTATTAATTTCAAAAAATAAATACTTCAATATATTTTCACAATATTGTAGCCAAAAACGGATAGCCTATCCCACAAAATCAGAAATCAATTATATCCTTTGGCAACAACACCCTAATTGCCCTCAACTCGTCATGCATGCCCATGCTCTATGCCTATAGTTAAAATCTCCTGCTACGATAAAATAGTTATCTTCAAAGCTCAGTCGGGGGCTTGCAAAAAGAATTTCGAGCTTTGAAATGAAATTGTGACCTTCAATATTGTAGCCAAAATCGAATAGCCTATCCCCCAAAGTCAGAAATCAATTATTTCCTTTGGCAACAACACCCTAACTGAAAACCGTTATGCCCATTGCGACATGTAACCGCACATACATTATATGACACCTTAAACAAAACAAGATAAAAGCAATTAGTTTCATAATTATAACAATTTTATGACCTATAGTATCCAATTCAAAAAATAAACACTTCAATATATTTTCACAATATTCTAGCCAAAAATGAATAGCCTATCTCACAAAGTCAGAAATCAATTACTTTCATAATTATAACAATTTTAAATAATCCAATTCAAAAAAATACACATATCCTGATAAAATAGTTATCTTCAGAACGCAGTCGGAGGCTATTCCAATTCAAAAAATAAACATTTCCTCGGTTACAAGCAGCTCTGCCCTGAACTCGTCATGCATGCCCATGCTCTTTGCGTATAGTCAAAATCTCCTGCTATGATAAAATAGTTATCTTCGGAGCTCAGTCGGGGGCTTGCAAAAAGAGTTTCGAGCTTTGAAATGAAAATGTGATCTTCAATATTGTAGCCAAAATCGAATAGCCAATCCCCCAAAGTCAGAAATCAATTATTTCCTTTGGCAACAACACCCTAATTGCCAACTGTTATGCCCATTGCGACGTGTAACCGGACATGCATATTATGATGTCTCAAACCAAACAAGATAAAAGCAATTAGTTTCATAATAATAACAATTTAATGACCTATAGTATTCAATTCAAAAAATAAACACTTCAATATATTTTCACAATATTCTAGCCAAAAACGAATAGTGATTTCACAAAGTCAGAAATCAATTACTTTCATAATTATAACAATTCTATGACCTAAAGTATTCCAATTCAAAAAAATACACATATCCTGATAAAATAGTTATCTTCAGAACGCAGTCGGAGGCTATTCCAATTCAAAAAATAAACATTTCCTCGGTTGCAAGCAGGTCTGCCTTCAACTCGTCAAGCATGCCCATGCTCTATGCATATAGTTAAAATCTCCTGCTATGATAAAATAGTTATCTTCAAAGCTCAGTCGCCTTGAAATGAAATTGTGATCTTCAATATTGTAGTCAAAATCGAATAGCCTATCTCCCAAAGTCAGAAATCAATTATTTCCCTCGGCAACAACACCCTTAAATGCCAACTGTTGTGGCCATTGCGACATCTAACCGGACATACATTTTATGACATCTCAAACAAAACAAGATAAAAGCAATGAGTTTCATAATTATAACAATTGTATGACCTAAGGTATTCCAAATCAAAAAAATAAACATCCCAGTGTTAGGTTCCGTTAATATTTGATAATTGCAATCTTCAATATGGTAATCCAAAACGAATAGCTCATCCTCCAAAGTCAGAAATCAGTTATTTCCCTAGGCAACAACACCCTTAAATGCCAACTGTTATGCCCATTGCGACATCTAACCGGTCATGCATGCCCATGCTCTATGTCTATAAAAAATAAACACCTCAATATATTTTCACAATATTCTACAACAACACCCTAATTGCCAACTGTTATGCCCACTACGACATGTAACCGCACATACATTTTATGACATCTAAAACAAAACAAGATAAAAGCAATTAGTTTCAAAATAATAACAATTTTATGACCTATAGTATTAATTTCAAAAAATAAACACTTCAATATATTTTCACAATATTGTAGCCAAAAACGGATAGCCTATCCCACAAAATCAGAAATCAATTATATCCTTTGGCAACAACACCCTAATTGCCCTCAACTCGTCATGCATGCCCATGCTCTATGCCTATAGTTAAAATCTCCTGCTACGATAAAATAGTTATCTTCAAAGCTCAGTCGGGGGCTTGCAAAAAGAATTTCGAGCTTTGAAATGAAATTGTGACCTTCAATATTGTAGCCAAAATCGAATAGCCTATCCCCCAAAGTCAGAAATCAATTATTTCCTTTGGCAACAACACCCTAACTGAAAACCGTTATGCCCATTGCGACATGTAACCGCACATACATTTTATGACACCTTAAACAAAACAAGATAAAAGCTATTAGTTTCATAATTATAACAATTTTATGACCTATAGTATCCAATTCAAAAAATAAACACTTCAATATATTTTCACAATATTCTAGCCAAAAATGAGAAGAAGAGCCTATCTCACAAAGTCAGAAATCAATTACTTTCATAATTATAAAAATTTTAAATAATCCAATTCAAAAAAATACACATATCCTGATAAAATAGTTATCTTCCGAACGCAGTCGGAGGCTATTCCAATTCAAAAAATAAACATTTCCTCGGTTACAAGCAGCTCTGCCCTGAACTCGTCATGCATGCCCATGCTCTTTGCGTATAGTCAAAATCTCCTGCTATGATAAAATAGTTATCTTCGAAGCTCAGTCGGGGCTTGCAAAAAGAGTTTCGAGCTTTGAAATGAAAATGTGATCTTCAATATTGTAGCCAAAATCGAATAGCCAATCCCCCAAAGTCAGAAATCAATTATTTCCTTTGGCAACAACACCCTAATTGCCAACTGTTATGCCCATTGCGACGTGTAACCGGACATGCATATTATGATGTCTCAAACCAAACAAGATAAAAGCAATTAGTTTCATAATAATAACAATTTAATGACCTATAGTATTCAATTCAAAAAATAAACACTTCAATATATTTTCACAATATTCTAGCCAAAAACGAATAGTGATTTCACAAAGTCAGAAATCAATTACTTTCATAATTATAACAATTCTATGACCTAAAGTGTTAGGTTCCGTTAATATTTGATAATTGCAATCTTCAATATGGTAATCCAAAACGAATAGCCTATCCCCCAAAGTCAGAAATCAATTATTTCCCTCGGCAACAATAACCTTATTGAGAACTGTTATGCTCACTACGGCATGTAACCGCACATACATTTTATGACACCTCAAACAAAACAAGATAAAAGCAATTAGTTTCATAATTATAACAATTGTATAACCTAAGGTATTCCAAATCAAAAAAATAAACATCCCAGTGTTAGGTTCCGTTAATATTTGATAATTGCAACCTTCAATATGGTAATCCAAAACGAATAGCCTGTCCTCCAAAATCAGAAATCAATTATTTCCCTAGGCAACAACACCCTTAAATGACAACTGTTATGCCCATTGCGACATCTAACCGGTCATGCATGTCCATGCTCTATGTCTATAAAAAATAAACACCTCAATATATTTTCACAATATTCTACAACAACACCCTAATTGCCAACTTTTATGCCCACTACGACATGTAACCGCACATACATTTTATGACATCTAACACAAAACAAGATAAAAGCAATTAGTTTCAAAATAATAACAATTTTATGACCTATAGTATTCATTTTAAAAAATAAACACTTCAATATATTTTCACAATATTGTAGCCAAAAACGGATAGCCTATCCCACAAAATCAGAAATCAATTATATCCTTTGGCAACAACACCTTAAGTGCCCTCAACTCGTCATGCATGCCCATGCTCTATGCCTATAGTTAAAATCTCCTGCTACGATAAAATAGTTATCTTCAAAGCTCAGTCGGGGGCTTGCAAAAAGAATTTCGAGCTTTGAAATGAAATTGTGACCTTCAATATTGTAGCCAAAATCGAATAGCTTATCCCCCAAAGTCAGAAATCAATTATTTCCTTTGGCAACAACACCCTAACTGAAAACCGTTATGCCCATTGCGACATGTAACCGCACATACATTTTATGACACCTTAAACAAAACAAGCAATTAGTTTCATAATTATAACAATTTTATGACCTATAGTATCCAATTCAAAAAATAAACACTTCAATATATTTTCACAATATTCTAGCCAAAAGTGAATAGCCTTTCTCACAAAGTCAGAAATCAATTACTTTCATAATTATAACAATTCTATGACCTAAAGTATTCCAATTCAAAAAAATACACATATCCTGATAAAATAGTTATCTTCAGAACGCAGTCGGAGGCTATTCCAATTCAAAAAATAAACATTTCCTCGGTTGCAAGCAGGTCTGCCTTCAGCTCGTCAAGCATGCCCATATAGTTAAAATCTCCTGCTATGTTAAAATAGTTATCTTCAAGGCTCAGTCGCTTTGAAATGAAATTGTGATCTTCAATATTGTAGTCAAAATCGAATAGCCTACCCCCCAAAGTCAGAAATCAATTATTTCCCTCGGCAACAACACCCTTAAATGCCAACTGTTGTGGCCATTGCGACATGTAACCGGACATACATTTTATGACATCTCAAACAAAACAAGATAAAAGCAATTAGTTTCATAATTATAACAATTGTATGACCTAAGGTATTCCAAATCAAAAAAATAAACATCCCAGTGTTAGGTTCCGTTAATATTTGATAATTGCAATCTTCAATATGGTAATCCAAAACGAATAGTATATCCTCCAAAATCAGAAATCAATTATTTCCCTAGGCAACAACACCCTTAAATGACCAAAAACGAATAACCTATGCCCACTACGACATGTAACCGCACATATATTTTATTACATCTCAAACAAAACAAGATTAAAGCAATTAGTTTCATAATTATAACAATTTTATGACGTATAGTATTCAATTCAAAAAAATAAACACTTCAATATATTTTTACAATATTGTAGCCAAAAACGAATAGCCTATCCCACAAAGTCAGAAATCAATTATTTCCCTCGACAGCAACACCCTAATAGCCAACTGTTATGCCCACTACGACATGTAACCGCACATACATTTTATGACATCTCAAACAAAACAAGATAAAAACAATTAGTTTCATAATTATAACAATTCTATGACCTAAAGTATTCCAATTCAAAAATAAACATTTCCTCGGTTGCAAGCAGCTCTGCCCTCAACACGTCATGCATGCCCATGCTCTATGCCTATAGTTAAAATCTCCTGCTATGTATTTTATCATAGCTTCAAAGCTCAGTCGGGGGTTTGCAAAAAGAGTTTCGAGCTTTCAAATGAAATTGTGATCTTCAATATTGTAGCCAAAATCGAATAGCCAATCCCCCAAAGTCAGAAATCAATTATTTCCTTTGGCAACAACACCCTAATTGCCAACTGTTATGCCCATTGCGACATCTAACCGGTCATGCATGCCCATGCTCTATGTCTATAAAAAATAATCACCTCAATATATTTTCACAATATTCTACAACAACACCCTAATTGCCAACTGTTATGCCCACTACGACATGTAACCGCACATACATTTTATGACATCTAAAACAAAACAAGATAAAAGCAATTAGTTTCAAAATAATAACAATTTTATGACCTATAGTATTCATTTCAAAAAATAAACACTTCAATATATTTTCACAATATTGTAGCCAAAAACGGATAGCCTATCCCACAAAATCAGAAATCAATTATATCCTTTGGCAACAACACCCTAATTGCCCTCAACTCGTCATGCATGCCCATGCTCTATGCCTATAGTTAAAATCTCCTGCTATGATAAAATAGTTATCTTCAAAGCTCAGTCTGGGGCTTGCAAAAAGAATTTCGAGCTTTGAAATGAAATTGTGACCTTCAATATTATAGCCAAAATCGAATAGCCTATCCCCCAAAGTCAGAAATCAATTATTTCCTTTGGCAACAGCACCCTAATTGCCAACTGTTATGCCCATTGCGACATCTAACCGGTCATGCATGCCCATGCTCTATGTCTATAAAAAATAATCACCTCAATATATTTTCACAATATTCTACAACAACACCCTAATTGCCAACTGTTATGCCCACTACGACATGTAACCGCACATAAATTTTATGACATCTAAAACAAAACAAGATAAAAGCAATTAGTTTCAAAATAATAACAATTTTATGACCTATAGTATTCATTTCAAAAAATAAACACTTCAATATATTTTCACAATATTGTAGCCAAAAACGGATAGCCTATCCCACAAAATCAGAAATCAATTATATCCTTTGGCAACAACACCCTAATTGCCCTCAACTCGTCATGCATGCCCATGCTCTATGCCTATAGTTAAAATCTCCTGCTATGATAAAATAGTTATCTTCAAAGCTCAGTCTGGGGCTTGCAAAAAGAATTTCGAGCTTTGAAATGAAATTGTGACCTTCAATATTGTAGCCAAAATCGAATAGCCTATCCCCCAAAGTCAGAAATCAATTATTTCCTTTGGCAACAACACCCTAACTGAAAACCGTTATGCCCATTGCGACATGTAACCGCACATACATTTTATGACACCTCAAACAAAACAAGATAAAAGCAATTAGTTTCATAATTATAACAATTTTATGACCTATAGTATCCAATTCAAAAAATAAACACTTCAATATATTTTCACAATATTCTAGCCAAAAATGAATAGCCTATCTCACAAAGTCAGAAATCAATTACTTTCATAATTATAACAATTTTAAATAATCCAATTCAAAAAAATACACATATCCTGATAAAATAGTTATCTTCAGAACGCAGTCGGAGGCTATTCCAATTCAAAAAATAAACATTTCCTCGGTTGCAAGCAGGTCTGCCTTCAACTCGTCAAGCATGCCCATGCTCTATGCGTATAGTCAAAATCTCCTGCTATGATAAAATAGTTATCTTCGAAGCTCAGTCGGGGGCTTGCAAAAAGAGTTTCGAGCTTTGAAATGAAAATGTGATCTTCAATATTGTAGCCAAGATCGAATAGCCAATCCCCCAAAGTCAGAAATCAATTATTTCCTTTGGCAA
This sequence comes from Eristalis tenax, assembly GCA_905231855.2. Taxonomy (NCBI): domain Eukaryota; kingdom Metazoa; phylum Arthropoda; class Insecta; order Diptera; family Syrphidae; genus Eristalis; species Eristalis tenax. The sequence continues at coordinate 20,428,225 of HG993125.1, read as the reverse complement.
CAACACCCTAATTGCCAACTGTTATGCCCATTGCGACGTGTAACCGGACATGCATATTATGATGTCTCAAACCAAACAAGATAGCAATTAGTTTCATAATAATAACAATTTAATGACCTATAGTATCCAATTCAAAAAATAAACACTTCAATATATTTTCACAATATTCTAGCCAAAAACGAATAGCCTATCTCACAAAGTCAGAAATCAATTACTTTCATAATTATAACAATTCTATGACCTAAAGTATTCCAATTCAAAAAAATACACATATCCTGATAAAATAGTTATCTTCAGAACGCAGTCGGAGGCTATTCCAATTCAAAAAATAAACATTTCCTCGGTTGCAAGCAGGTCTGCCTTCAACTCGTCAAGCATGCCCATATAGTTAAAATCTCCTGCTATGTTAAAATAGTTATCTTCAAGGCTCAGTCGCTTTGAAATGAAATTGTGATCTTCAATATTGTAGTCAAAATCGAATAGCCTATCCCCCAAAGTCAGAAATCAATTATTTCCCTCGGCAACAACACCCTTAAATGCCAACTGTTGTGGCCATTGCGACATGTAACCGGACATTCATTTTATGACATCTCAAACGAAACAAGATAAAAGCAATTAGTTTCATAATTATAACAATTGTATGACCTAAGGTATTCCAAATCAAAAAAATAAACATCCCAGTGTTAGGTTCCGTTAATATTTGATAATTGCAATCTTCAATATGGTAATCCAAAACGAATAGCCTATCCTCCAAAATCAGAAATCAATTATTTCCCTAGGCAACAACACCCTTAAATGACCAAAAACGAATAACCTATGCCCACTACGACATGTAACCGCACATATATTTTATTACATCTCAAACAAAACAAGATTAAAGCAATTAGTTTCATAATTATAACAATTTTATGACCTATAGTATTCAATTCAAAAAAATAAACACTTCAATATATTTTTACCATATTGTAGCCAAAAACGAATAGCCTATCCCACAAAGTCAGAAATCAATTATTTCCCTCGACAGCAACACCCTAATAGCCAACTGTTATGCCCACTACGACATGTAACCGCACATACATTTTATGACATCTCAAACAAAACAAGATAAAAACAATTAGTTTCATAATTATAACAATTCTATGACCTAAAGTATTCCAATTCAAAAATAATCATTTCCTCGGTTGCAAGCAGCTCTGCCCTCAACTCGTCATGCATGCCCATGCTCTATGCCTATAGTTAAAATCTCCTGCTATGTATTTTATCATAGCTTCAAAGCTCAGTCGGGGGTTTGCAAAAAGAGTTTTGAGCTTTCAAATGAAATTGTGATCTTCAATATTGTAGCCAAAATCGAATAGCCTATCCCCCAAAGTCAGAAATCAATTATTTCCTTTGGCAACAACACCCTAATTGCCAACTGTTATGCCCACTACGACATGTAACCGCACATACATTTTATGACATCTAAAACAAAACAAGATAAAAGCAATTAGTTTCAAAATAATAACAATTTTATGACCTATAGTATTCATTTCAAAAAATAAACACTTCAATATATTTTCACAATATTGTAGCCAAAAACGGATAGCCTATCCCACAAAATCAGAAATCAATTATATCCTTTGGCAACAACACCCTAATTGCCCTCAACTCGTCATGCATGCCCATGCTCTATGCCTATAGTTAAAATCTCCTGCTATGATAAAATAGTTATCTTCAAAGCTCAGTCTGGGGCTTGCAAAAAGAATTTCGAGCTTTGAAATGAAATTGTGACCTTCAATATTGTAGCCAAAATCGAATAGCCTATCCCCCAAAGTCAGAAATCAATTATTTCCTTTGGCAACAACACCCTAATTGCCAACTGTTATGCCCATTGTGAAGTGTAACCGGACATGCATATTATGATGCCTCAAACCAAACAAGATAAAAGCAAATAGTTTCATAATTATTACAATTCTATGACCTAAAGTATTCCAACTCAAAAATAAACATTTCCTCGGTTTCAAGCAGGTCTGCCCTCAACTCGTTATGCATGCCCACGCTCTATGCCTATAGTTAAAATCTCCTGCTATGATAAAATAGTTATCTTCGAAGCTCAGTCGGGGGCTTGCAAAAAGAGTTTCGAGCTTTTAAATGAAATTGTGATCTTCAATATTGTAGTCAAAATCGAATAGCCTATCCCCCAAAGTCAGAAATCAATTATTTCCCTCGGCAACAACAACCTTATTGCCAACTGTTATGCTCACTACGGCATGTAACCGCACATACATTTTATGACATCTCAAACAAAACAAGATAAAAGCAATTAGTTTCATAATAATAACAATTTAATGACCTATAGTATTCAATTCAAAAAAAAAAAAAAACACTTCAATATATTTTCACAATATTCTAGCCAAAAACGAATAGGCTATCTCACAATGTCAGAAATCAATTACTTTCATAATTATAACAATTCTATGACCTAAAGTATTCCAATTCAAAAAAATACACATATCCTGATAAAATAGTTATCTTCAGAACGCAGTCGGAGGCTATTCCAATTCAAAAAATAAACATTTCCTCGGTTGCAAGCAGGTCTGCCTTCAACTCGTCAAGCATGCCCATGCTCTATACATATAGTTAAAATCTCCTGCTATGATAAAATAGTTATCTTCAAAGCTCAGTTGCTTTGAAATGAAATTGTGATCTTCAATATTGTAGTCAAAATCGAATAGCCTATCCCCCAAAGTCAGAAATCAATTATTTCCCTAGGCAACAACACCCTTAAATGCCAACTGTTGTGGCCATTGCGACATGTAACCGGACATACATTTTATGACATCTCAAACAAAACAAGATAAAAGCAATTAGTTTCATAATTATAACAATTGTATGACCTAAGGTATTCCAAATCAAAAAAATAAACATCCCAGTGTTAGGTTCCGTTAATATTTGATAATTGCAACCTTCAATATGGTAATCCAAAACGAATAGCCTATCCTCCAAAATCAGAAATCAATTATTTCCCTAGGCAACAACACCCTTAATTGCCAACTGTTATGCCCACTACGACATGTAACCGCACATACATTTTATGACATCTAAAACAAAACAAGATAAAAGCAATTAGTTTCAAAATAATAACAATTTTATGACCTATAGTATTAATTTCAAAAAATAAACACTTCAATATATTTTCACAATATTGTAGCCAAAAACGGATAGCCTATCCCACAAAATCAGAAATCAATTATATCCTTTGGCAACAACACCCTAATTGCCCTCAACTCGTCATGCATGCCCATGCTCTATGCCTATAGTTAAAATCTCCTGCTACGATAAAATAGTTATCTTCAAAGCTCAGTCGGGGGCTTGCAAAAAGAATTTCGAGCTTTGAAATGAAATTGTGACCTTCAATATTGTAGCCAAAATCGAATAGCCTATCCCCCAAAGTCAGAAATCAATTATTTCCTTTGGCAACAACACCCTAACTGAAAACCGTTATGCCCATTGCGACATGTAACCGCACATACATTTTATAAAGATAAAAGCAATTAGTTTCATAATTATAACAATTTTATGAGCTATAGTATCCAATTCAAAAAATAAACACTTCAATATATTTTCACAATATTCTAGCCAAAAATGAATAGCCTATCTCACAAAGTCAGAAATCAATTACTTTCATAATTATAACAATTTTAAATAATCCAATTCAAAAAAATACACATATCCTGATAAAATAGTTATCTTCAGAACGCAGTCGGAGGCTATTCCAATTCAAAAAATAAACATTTCCTCGGTTACAAGCAGCTCTGCCCTGAACTCGTCATGCATGCCCATGCTCTTTGCGTATAGTCAAAATCTCCTGCTATGATAAAATAGTTATCTTCGGAGCTCAGTCGGGTGCTTGCAAAAAGAGTTTCGAGCTTTGAAATGAAAATGTGATCTTCAATATTGTAGCCAAAATCGAATAGCCAATCCCCCAAAGTCAGAAATCAATTATTTCCTTTGGCAACAACACCCTAATTGCCAACTGTTATGCCCATTGCGACGTGTAACCGGACATGCATATTATGATGTCTCAAACCAAACAAGATAAAAGCAATTAGTTTCATAATAATAACAATTTAATGACCTATAGTATTCAATTCAAAAAATAAACACTTCAATATATTTTCACAATATTCTAGCCAAAAACGAATAGCCTATCTCACAAAGTCAGAAATCAATTACTTTCATAATTATAACAATTCTATGACCTAAAGTATTCCAATTCAAAAAAATACACATATCCTGATAAAATAGTTATCTTCAGAACGCAGTCGGAGGCTATTCCAATTCAAAAAATAAACATTTCCTCGGTTGCAAGCAGCTCTGCCCTCAACTCGTCATGCATGCCCATGCTCTATGCCTATAGTTAAAATCTCCTGCTATGATAAAATAGTTATCTTCGAAGCTCAGTCGGGGGCTTGCAAAAAGAGTTTCGAGCTTTGAAATGAAATTGTGATCTTCAATATTGTAGCCAAAATCGAATAGCCAATCCCCCAAAGTCAGAAATCAATTATTTCCTTTGGCAACAACACCCTAATTGCCAACTGTTATGCCCATTGTGAAGTGTAACCGGACATGCATATTATGATGCCTCAAACCAAACAAGATAAAAGCAATTAGTTTCATAATTATTACGATTCTATGACCTAAAGTATTCCAATTCAAAAATAAACATTTCCTCGGTTTCAAGCAGGTCTGCCCTCAACTCGTTATGCATGCCCACGCTCTATGCGTATAGTTAAAATCTCCTGCTATGATCAAATAGTTATCTTCGAAGCTCAGTCGGGGGCTTGCAAAAAGAGTTTCGAGCTTTTAAATGAAATTGTGATCTTCAATATTGTAGTCAAAATCGAATAGCCTATCCCCCAAAGTCAGAAATCAATTATTTCCCTCGGCAACAACAACCTTATTGCCAACTGTTATGCTCACTACGGCATGTAACCGCACATACATTTTATGACATCTCAAACAAAACAAGATAAAAGCAATTAGTTTCATAATAATAACAATTTAATGACCTATAGTATTCAATTCAAAAAAAAAAAACACTTCAATATATTTTCACAATATTCTAGCCAAAAACGAATAGGCTATCTCACAATGTCAGAAATCAATTATTTTCATAAGTATAACAATTCTATGACCTAAAGTATTCCAATTCAAAAAAATACACATATCCTGATAAAATAGTTATCTTCAGAACGCAGTCGGAGGCTATTCCAATTCAAAAAATAAACATTTCCTCGGTTGCAAGCAGGTCTGCCTTCAACTCGTCAAGCATGCCCATGCTCTATACATATAGTTAAAATCTCCTGCTATGATAAAATAGTTATCTTCAAAGCTCAGTTGCTTTGAAATGAAATTGTGATCTTCAATATTGTAGTCAAAATCGAATAGCCTATCCCCCAAAGTCAGAAATCAATTATTTCCCTCGGCAACAACACCCTTAAATGCCAACTGTTGTGGCCATTGCGACATGTAACCGGACATACATTTTATGACATCTCAAACAAAACAAGATAAAAGCAATTAGTTTCATAATTATAACAATTGTATGACCTAAGGTATTCCAAATCAAAAAAATAAACATCCCAGTGTTAGGTTCCGTTAATATTTGATAATTGCAACCTTCAATATGGTAATCCAAAACGAATAGCCTATCCTCCAAAATCAGAAATCAATTATTTCCCTAGGCAACAACACCCTTAAATGACAACTGTTATGCCCATTGCGACATCTAACCGGTCATGCATGCCCATGCTCTATGTCTATAAAAAATAAACACCTCAATATATTTTCCCAATATTCTACAACAACACCCTAATTGCCAACTGTTATGCCCACTACGACATGTAACCGCACATACATTTTATGACATCTAAAACAAAACAAGATAAAAGCAATTAGTTTCAAAATAATAACAATTTTATGACCTATAGTATTAATTTCAAAAAATAAACACTTCAATATATTTTCACAATATTGTAGCCAAAAACGGATAGCCTATCCCACAAAATCAGAAATCAATTATATCCTTTGGCAACAACACCCTAATTGCCCTCAACTCGTCATGCATGCCCATGCTCTATGCCTATAGTTAAAATCTCCTGCTACGATAAAATAGTTATCTTCAAAGCTCAGTCGGGGGCTTGCAAAAAGAATTTCGAGCTTTGAAATGAAATTGTGACCTTCAATATTGTAGCCAAAATCGAATAGCCTATCCCCCAAAGTCAGAAATCAATTATTTCCTTTGGCAACAACACCCTAACTGAAAACCGTTATGCCCATTGCGACATGTAACCGCACATACATTTTATGACACCTTAAACAAAACAAGATAAAAGCAATTAGTTTCATAATTATAACAATTTTATGACCTATAGTATCCAATTCAAAAAATAAACACTTCAATATATTTTCACAATATTTTAGCCAAAAATGAATAGCCTATCTCACAAAGTCAGAAATCAATTACTTTCATAGTAGTTTCATAATTATAACAATTGTATGACCTAAGGTATTCCAAATCAAAAAATAAACATCCCAGTGTTAGGTTCCGTTAATATTTGATAATTGCAACCTTCAATATGGTAATCCAAAACGAATAGCCTATCCTCCAAAATCAGAAATCAATTATTTCCCTAGGCAACAACACCCTTAAATGACAACTGTTATGCCCATTGCGACATCTAACCGGTCATGCATGCCCATGCTCTATGTCTATAAAAAATAAACACCTCAATATATTTTCACAATATTCTACAACAACACCCTAATTGCCAACTGTTATGCCCACTACGACATGTAACCGCACATACATTTTATGACATCTAAAACAAAACAAGATAAAAGCAATTAGTTTCAAAATAATAACAATTTTATGACCTATAGTATTAATTTCAAAAAATAAACACTTCAATATATTTTCACAATATTGTAGCCAAAAACGAATAGCCTATCTCACAAAGTCAGAAATCAATTACTTTCATAATTATAACAATTCTATGACCTAAAGTATTCCAATTCAAAAAAATACACATATCCTGATAAAATAGTTATCTTCAGAACGCAGTCGGAGGCTATTCCAATTCAAAAAATAAACACTTCAATATATTTTCACAATATTCTAGCCAAAAACGAATAGCCTATCTCACAAAGTCAGAAATCAATTACTTTCATAATTATAACAATTCTATGACCTAAAGTATTCCAATTCAAAAAAATACACATATCCTGATAAAATAGTTATCTTCAGAACGCAGTCGGAGGCTATTCCAATTCAAAAAATAAACATTTCCTCGGTTGCAAGCAGGTCTGCCTTCAACTCGTCAAGCATGCCCATGCTCTATGCATATAGTTAAAATCTCCTGCAATGATAAAATAGTTATCTTCAAAGCTCAGTCGCCTTGAAATGTAATTGTGATCTTCAATATTGTAGTCAAAATCGAATAGCCTATCCCCCAAAGTCAGAAATCAGTTATTTCCCTCGGCAACAACACCCTGAAGTGCCAACTGTTGTGGCCATTGCGACATCTAACCGGACAAACATTTTATGACATCTCAAACAAAACAAGATAAAAGCAATGAGTTTCATAATTATAACAATTGTATGACCTAAGGTATTCCAAATCAAAAAAATAAACATCCCAGTGTTAGGTTCCGTTAATATTTGATAATTGCAATCTTCAATATGGTAATCCAAAACGAATAGCTCATCCTCCAAAGTCAGAAATCAGTTATTTCCCTAGGCAATAACACCCTTAAATGCCAACTGTTATGCCCATTGCGACATCTAACCGGTCATGCATGCCCATGCTCTATGCCTATAAAAAATAAACACCTCAATATATTTTTACAATAATCTACAACAACACCCTAATTGCCAACTGTTATGCCCACTACGACATGTAACCGCACATACATTTTATGACATCTAAAACAAAACAAGGTAAAAGCAATTAGTTTCATAATAATAACAATTTTATGACCTATAGTATCCAATTCAAAAAATAAACACTTCAATATATTTTCACAATATTCTAGCCAAAAACGAATAGGCTATCTCACAATGTCAGAAATCAATTACTTTCATAATTATAACAATTCTATGACCTAAAGTATTCCAATTCAAAAAAATACACATGTCCTGATAAAATAGTTATCTTCAGAACGCAGTCGGAGGCTATTCCAATTCAAAAAATAAACATTTCCTCGGTTGCAAGCAGGTCTGCCTTCAACTCGTCAAGCATGCCCATGCTCTATACATATAGTTAAAATCTCCTGCTATGATAAAATAGTTATCTTCAAAGCTCAGTTGCTTTGAAATGAAATTGTGATCTTCAATATTGTAGTCAAAATCGAATAGCCTATCCCCCAAAGTCAGAAATCAATTATTTCCCTCGGCAACAACACCCTTAAATGCCAACTGTTGTGGCCATTGCGACATGTAACCGGACATACATTTTATGACATCTCAAACAAAACAAGATAAAAGCAATTAGTTTCATAATTATAACAATTGTATGACCTAAGGTATTCCAAATCAAAAAAATAAACATCCCAGTGTTAGGTTCCGTTAATATTTGATAATTGCAATCTTCAATATGGTAATCCAAAACGAATAGCCTATCCCCCAAAGTCAGAAATCAATTATTTCCCTCGGCAACAATAACCTTATTGCCAACTGTTATGCTCACTACGGCATGTAACCGCACATACATTTTATGACACCTCAAACAAAACAAGATAAAAGCAATTAGTTTCATAATTATAACAATTGTATGACCTAAGGTATTCCAAATCAAAAAAATAAACATCCCAGTGTTAGGTTCCGTAAATATTTGATAATTGCAACCTTCAATATGGTAATCCAAAACGAATAGCCTGTCCTCCAAAATCAGAAATCAATTATTTCCCTAGGCAACAACACCCTTAATTGCCAACTGTTATGCCCACTACGACATGTAACCGCACATACATTTTATGACATCTAAAACAAAACAAGATAAAAGCAATTAGTTTCAAAATAATAACAATTTTATGACCTATAGTATTAATTTCAAAAAATAAACACTTCAATATATTTTCACAATATTGTAGCCAAAAACGGATAGCCTATCCCACAAAATCAGAAATCAATTATATCCTTTGGCAACAACACCCTAATTGCCCTCAACTCGTCATGCATGCCCATCCTCTATGCCTATAGTTAAAATCTCCTGCTACGATAAAATAGTTATCTTCAAAGCTCAGTCGGGGGCTTGCAAAAAGAATTTCGAGCTTTGAAATGAAATTGTGACCTTCAATATTGTAGCCAAAATCGAATAGCCTATCCCCCAAAGTCAGAAATCAATTATTTCCTTTGGCAACAACACCCTAACTGAAAACCGTTATGCCCATTGCGACATGTAACCGCACATACATTTTATGACACCTTAAACAAAACAAGATAAAAGCAATTAGTTTCATAATTATAACAAATTTATGACCTATAGTATCCAATTCAAAAAATAAACACTTCAATATATTTTCACAATATTCTAGCCAAAAATGAATAGCCTATCTCACAAAGTCAGAAATCAATTACTTTCATAATTATAACAATTCTATGACCTAAAGTATTCCAATTCAAAAAAATACACATATCCTGATAAAATAGTTATCTTCAGAACGCAGTCGGAGGCTATTCCAATTCAAAAAATAAACATTTCCTCGGTTACAAGCAGCTCTGCCCTGAACTCGTCATGCATGCCCATGCTCTTTGCGTATAGTCAAAATCTCCTGCTATGATAAAATAGTTATCTTCGGAGCTCAGTCGGGTGCTTGCAAAAAGAGTTTCGAGCTTTGAAATGAAAATGTGATCTTCAATATTGTAGCCAAAATCGAATAGCCAATCCCCCAAAGTCAGAAATCAATTATTTCCTTTGGCAACAACACCCTAATTGCCAACTGTTATGCCCATTGCGACGTGTAACCGGACATGCATATTATGATGTCTCAAACCAAACAAGATAAAAGCAATTAGTTTCATAATAATAACAATTTAATGACCTATAGTATTCAATTCAAAAAATAAACACTTCAATATATTTTCACAATATTCTAGCCAAAAACGAATAGCCTATCTCACAAAGTCAGAAATCAATTACTTTCATAATTATAACAATTCTATGACCTAAAGTATTCCAATTCAAAAAAATACACATATCCTGATAAAAAAGTTATCTTCAGAACGCAGTCGGAGGCTATTCCAATTCAAAAAATAAACATTTCCTCGGTTGCAAGCAGGTCTGCCTTCAACTCGTCAAGCATGCCCATGCTCTATGCATATAGTTAAAATCTCCTGCTATGATAAAATAGTTATCTTCAAAGCTCAGTCGCCTTGAAATGTAATTGTGATCTTCAATATTGTAGTCAAAATCGAATAGCCTATCCCCCAAAGTCAGAAATCAGTTATTTCCCTCGGCAACAACACCCTTAAATGCCAACTGTTGTGGCCATTGCGACATGTAACCGGACATACATTTTATGACATCTCAAACAAAACAAGATAAAAGCAATTAGTTTCATAATTATAACAATTGTATGACCTAAGGTATTCCAAATCAAAAAAATAAACATCCCAGTGTTAGGTTCCGTTAATATTTGATAATTGCAATCTTCAATATGGTAATCCAAAACGAATAGCCTATCCCCCAAAGTCAGAAATCAATTATTTCCCTCGGCAACAATAACCTTATTGCCAACTGTTATGCTCACTACGGCATGTAACCGCACATACATTTTATGACACCTCAAACAAAACAAGATAAAAGCAATTAGTTTCATAATTATAACAATTGTATGACCTAAGGTATTCCAAATCAAAAAAATAAACATCCCAGTGTTAGGTTCCGTAAATATTTGATAATTGCAACCTTCAATATGGTAATCCAAAACGAATAGCCTGTCCTCCAAAATCAGAAATCAATTATTTCCCTAGGCAACAACACCCTTAATTGCCAACTGTTATGCCCACTACGACATGTAACCGCACATACATTTTATGACATCTAAAACAAAACAAGATAAAAGCAATTAGTTTCAAAATAATAACAATTTTATGACCTATAGTATTAATTTCAAAAAATAAACACTTCAATATATTTTCACAATATTGTAGCCAAAAACGGATAGCCTATCCCACAAAATCAGAAATCAATTATATCCTTTGGCAACAACACCCTAATTGCCCTCAACTCGTCATGCATGCCCATCCTCTATGCCTATAGTTAAAATCTCCTGCTACGATAAAATAGTTATCTTCAAAGCTCAGTCGGGGGCTTGCAAAAAGAATTTCGAGCTTTGAAATGAAATTGTGACCTTCAATATTGTAGCCAAAATCGAATAGCCTATCCCCCAAAGTCAGAAATCAATTATTTCCTTTGGCAACAACACCCTAACTGAAAACCGTTATGCCCATTGCGACATGTAACCGCACATACATTTTATGACACCTTAAACAAAACAAGATAAAAGCAATTAGTTTCATAATTATAACAAATTTATGACCTATAGTATCCAATTCAAAAAATAAACACTTCAATATATTTTCACAATATTCTAGCCAAAAATGAATAGCCTATCTCACAAAGTCAGAAATCAATTACTTTCATAATTATAACAATTCTATGACCTAAAGTATTCCAATTCAAAAAAATACACATATCCTGATAAAATAGTTATCTTCAGAACGCAGTCGGAGGCTATTCCAATTCAAAAAATAAACATTTCCTCGGTTACAAGCAGCTCTGCCCTGAACTCGTCATGCATGCCCATGCTCTTTGCGTATAGTCAAAATCTCCTGCTATGATAAAATAGTTATCTTCGGAGCTCAGTCGGGTGCTTGCAAAAAGAGTTTCGAGCTTTGAAATGAAAATGTGATCTTCAATATTGTAGCCAAAATCGAATAGCCAATCCCCCAAAGTCAGAAATCAATTATTTCCTTTGGCAACAACACCCTAATTGCCAACTGTTATGCCCATTGCGACGTGTAACCGGACATGCATATTATGATGTCTCAAACCAAACAAGATAAAAGCAATTAGTTTCATAATAATAACAATTTAATGACCTATAGTATTCAATTCAAAAAATAAACACTTCAATATATTTTCACAATATTCTAGCCAAAAACGAATAGCCTATCTCACAAAGTCAGAAATCAATTACTTTCATAATTATAACAATTCTATGACCTAAAGTATTCCAATTCAAAAAAATACACATATCCTGATAAAAAAGTTATCTTCAGAACGCAGTCGGAGGCTATTCCAATTCAAAAAATAAACATTTCCTCGGTTGCAAGCAGGTCTGCCTTCAACTCGTCAAGCATGCCCATGCTCTATGCATATAGTTAAAATCTCCTGCTATGATAAAATAGTTATCTTCAAAGCTCAGTCGCCTTGAAATGTAATTGTGATCTTCAATATTGTAGTCAAAATCGAATAGCCTATCCCCCAAAGTCAGAAATCAGTTATTTCCCTCGGCAACAACACCCTTAAATGCCAACTGTTGTGGCCATTGCGACATGTAACCGGACATACATTTTATGACATCTCAAACAAAACAAGATAAAAGCAATTAGTTTCATAATTATAACAATTGTATGACCTAAGGTATTCCAAATCAAAAAAATAAACATCCCAGTGTTAGGTTCCGTTAATATTTGATAATTGCAATCTTCAATATGGTAATCCAAAACGAATAGCCTATCCCCCAAAGTCAGAAATCAATTATTTCCCTCGGCAACAATAACCTTATTGCCAACTGTTATGCTCACTACGGCATGTAACCGCACATACATTTTATGACACCTCAAACAAAACAAGATAAAAGCAATTAGTTTCATAATTATAACAATTGTATGACCTAAGGTATTCCAAATCAAAAAAATAAACATCCCAGTGTTAGGTTCCGTTAATATTTGATAATTGCAACCTTCAATATGGTAATCCAAAACGAATAGCCTGTCCTCCAAAATCAGAAATCAATTATTTCCCTAGGCAACAACACCCTTAATTGCCAACTGTTATGCCCACTACGACATGTAACCGCACATACATTTTATGACATCTAAAACAAAACAAGATAAAAGCAATTAGTTTCAAAATAATAACAATTTTATGACCTATAGTATTAATTTCAAAAAATAAACACTTCAATATATTTTCACAATATTGTAGCCAAAAACGGATAGCCTATCCCACAAAATCAGAAATCAATTATATCCTTTGGCAACAACACCCTAATTGCCCTCAACTCGTCATGCATGCCCATGCTCTATGCCTATAGTTAAAATCTCCTGCTACGATAAAATAGTTATCTTCAAAGCTCAGTCGGGGGCTTGCAAAAAGAATTTCGAGCTTTGAAATGAAATTGTGACCTTCAATATTGTAGCCAAAATCGAATAGCCTATCCCCCAAAGTCAGAAATCAATTATTTCCTTTGGCAACAACACCCTAACTGAAAACCGTTATGCCCATTGCGACATGTAACCGCACATACATTTTATGACACCTTAAACAAAACAAGATAAAAGCAATTAGTTTCATAATTATAACAAATTTATGACCTATAGTATCCAATTCAAAAAATAAACACTTCAATATATTTTCACAATATTCTAGCCAAAAATGAATAGCCTATCTCACAAAGTCAGAAATCAATTACTTTCATAATTATAACAATTCTATGACCTAAAGTATTCCAATTCAAAAAAATACACATATCCTGATAAAATAGTTATCTTCAGAACGCAGTCGGAGGCTATTCCAATTCAAAAAATAAACATTTCCTCGGTTACAAGCAGCTCTGCCCTGAACTCGTCATGCATGCCCATGCTCTTTGCGTATAGTCAAAATCTCCTGCTATGATAAAATAGTTATCTTCGGAGCTCAGTCGGGTGCTTGCAAAAAGAGTTTCGAGCTTTGAAATGAAAATGTGATCTTCAATATTGTAGCCAAAATCGAATAGCCAATCCCCCAAAGTCAGAAATCAATTATTTCCTTTGGCAACAACACCCTAATTGCCAACTGTTATGCCCATTGCGACGTGTAACCGGACATGCATATTATGATGTCTCAAACCAAACAAGATAAAAGCAATTAGTTTCATAATAATAACAATTTAATGACCTGTAGTATTCAATTCAAAAAATAAACACTTCAATATATTTTCACAATATTCTAGCCAAAAACGAATAGCCTATCTCACAAAGTCAGAAATCAATTACTTTCATAATTATAACAATTCTATGACCTAAAGTATTCCAATTCAAAAAAATACACATATCCTGATAAAATAGTTATCTTCAGAACGCAGTCGGAGGCTATTCCAATTCAAAAAATAAACATTTCCTCGGTTGCAAGCAGGTCTGCCTTCAACTCGTCAAGCATGCCCATGCTCTATGCATATAGTTAAAATCTCCTGCTATGATAAAATAGTTATCTTCAAAGCTCAGTCGCCTTGAAATGTAATTGTGATCTTCAATATTGTAGTCAAAATCGAATAGCCTATCCCCCAAAGTCAGAAATCAGTTATTTCCCTCGGCAACAACACCCTGAAATGCCAACTGTTGTGGCCATTGCGACATCTAACCGGACATACATTTTATGACATCTCAAACAAAACAAGATAAAAGCAATGAGTTTCATAATTATAACAATTGTATGACCTAAGGTATTCCAAATCAAAAAAATAAACATCCCAGTGTTAGGTTCCGTTAATATTTGATAATTGCAATCTTCAATATGGTAATCCAAAACGAATAGCTCATCCTCCAAAGTCAGAAATCAGTTATTTCCCTAGGCAACAACACCCTTAAATGCCAACTGTTATGCCCATTGCGACATCTAACCGGTCATGCATGCCCATGCTCTATGCCTATAAAAAATAAACACCTCAATATATTTTCACAATATTCTACAACAACACCCTAATTGCCAACTGTTATGCCCACTACGACATGTAACCGCACATACATTTTATGATATCTAAAACAAAACAAGATAAAAGCAATTAGTTTCATAATAATAACAATTTTATGACCTATAGTATCCAATTCAAAAAATAAACACTTCAATATATTTTCACAATATTCTAGCCAAAAACGAATAGGCTATCTCACAATGTCAGAAATCAATTACTTTCATAATTATAACAATTCTATGACCTAAAGTATTCCAATTCAAAAAAATACACATATCCTGATAAAATAGTTATCTTCAGAACGCAGTCGGAGGCGATTCCAATTCAAAAAATAAACATTTCCTCGGTTGCAAGCAGGTCTGCCTTCAACTCGTCAAGCATGCCCATGCTCTATACATATAGTTAAAATCTCCTGCTATGATAAAATAGTTATCTTCAAAGCTCAGTTGCTTTGAAATGAAATTGTGATCTTCAATATTGTAGTCAAAATCGAATAGCCTATCCCCCAAAGTCAGAAATCAATTATTTCCCTCGGCAACAACACCCTTAAATGCCAACTGTTATGCCCATTGCGACATGTAACCGGTCATGCATGCCCATGCTCTATGCCTATAGTTAAAATCTCCTGCTATGATGAAATAGTTATCTTCGAAGCTCAGTCGGGGGCTTGCAAAAAGAGTTTCGAGCTTTGAAATGAAATTGTGATCTTCAATATTGTAGTCAAAATCGAATAGCCTATCCCCAAAGTCAGAAATCAATTATTTCCCTCGGCAACAACACCCTTAAATGCCAACTGTTGTGGCCATTGCGACATGTAACCGGACATACATTTTATGACACCTCAAACAAAACAAGATAAAAGCAATTAGTTTCATAATAATAACAATTTAATGACCTATAGTATTCAATTAAAAAAAAAAAAAAACACTTCAATATATTTTCACAATATTCTAGCCAAAAACGAATAGGCTATCTCACAAAGTCAGAAATCAATTACTTTCATAATTATAACAATTCTATGACCTAAAGTATTCCAATTCAAAAAAATACACATATCCTGATAAAATAGTTATGTTCAGAACGCAGTCGGAGGCTATTCCAATTCAAAAAATAAACGTTTCCTCCTCATTTCCTAAATGCCAACTGTTGTGGCCATTGCGACATCTAACCGGACATACATTTTATGACATCTCAAACAAAACAAGATAAAAGCAATTAGTTTCATAATTATAACAATTGTATGACCTAAGGTATTCCAAATCAAAAAAATAAACATCCCAGTGTTAGGTTCCGTTAATATTTGATAATTGCAATCTTCAATATGGTAATCCAAAACGAATAGCCTATCCTCCAAAATCAGAAATCAATTATTTCCCTAATCAACAACACCCTTAAATGCCAACTGTTATGCCCATTGCGACATCTAACCGGTCATGCATGCCCATGCTCTATGTCTATAAAAAATAAACACCTCAATATATTTTCACAATATTCTACAACAACACCCTAATTGCCAACTGTTATGCCCACTACGACATGTAACCGCACATACATTTTATGAGATCTAAAACAAAACAAGATAAAAGCAATTAGTTTCAAAATAATAACAATTTTATGACCTATAGTATTCATTTCAAAAAATAAACACTTCAATATATTTTCACAATATTGTAGCCAAAAACGGATAGCCTATCCCACAAAGTCAGAAATCAATTATATCCTTTGGCAACAACACCCTAATTGCCGTCAACTCGTCATGCATGCCCATGCTCTATGCCTATAGTTAAAATCTCCTGCTATGATAAAATAGTTATCTTCAAAGCTCAGTCGGGGGCTTGCAAAAAGAATTTCGAGCTTTGAAATGAAATTGTGATTTTCAATATTGTAGCCAAAATCGAATAGCCTATCCCCCAAAGTCAGAAATCAATTATTTCCCTCGACAGCAACACCCTAATAGCCAACTGTTATGCCCACTACGACATGTAACCGCACATACATTTTATGACATCTCAAACAAAACAAGATAAAAACAATTAGTTTCATAATTATAACAATTCTATGACCTAAAGTATTCCAATTCAAAAATAAACATTTCCTAGGTTGCAAGCAGCTCTGCCCTCAACTCGTCATGCATGCCCATGCTCTATGCGTATAGTCAAAATCTCCTGCTATGATGAAATAGTTATCTTCGAAGCTCAGTCGGGGGCTTGCAAAAAGAGTTTCGAGCTTTGAAATGAAATTGTGATCTTCAATATTGTAGCCAAAATCGAATAGCCAATCCCCCAAAGTCAGAAATCAATTATTTCCTTTGGCAACAACACCCTAATTGCCAACTGTTATGCCCATTGTGACGTGTAACCGGACATGCATATTATGATGCCTCAAACCAAACAAGATAAAAGCAATTAGTTTCAAAATTATTACAATTCTATGACCTAAAGTATTCCAATTCAAAAATAAACATTTCCTCGGTTTCAAGCAGGTCTGCCCTCAACTCGTTATGCATGCCCATGCTCTATGCCTATAGTTAAAATCTCCTGCTATGATAAAATAGTTATCTTCAAAGCTCAGTCGCCTTGAAATGTAATTGTGATCTTCAATATTGTAGTCAAAATCGAATAGCCTATCCCCCAAAGTCAGAAATCAGTTATTTCCCTCGGCAACAACACCCTTAAATGCCAACTGTTGTGGCCATTGCGACATGTAACCGGACATACATTTTATGACATCTCAAACAAAACAAGATAAAAGCAATTAGTTTCATAATTATAACAATTGTATGACCTAAGGTATTCCAAATCAAAAAAATAAACATCCCAGTGTTAGGTTCCGTTAATATTTGATAATTGCAATCTTCAATATGGTAATCCAAAACGAATAGCCTATCCCCCAAAGTCAGAAATCAATTATTTCCCTCGGCAACAACACCCTTAAATGCCAACTGTTGTGGCCATTGCGACATGTAACCGGACATACATTTTATGACACCTCAAACAAAACAAGATAAAAGCAATTAGTTTCATAATAATAACAATTTAATGACCTATAGTATTCAATTAAAAAAAAACACTTTAATATATTTTCACAATATTCTAGCCAAACACGAATAGGCTATCTCACAAAGTCAGAGATCAATTACTTTCATAATTATAACAATTCTATGACCTAAAGTATTCCAATTCAAAAAAATACACATATCCTGATAAAATAGTTATATTCAGAACGCAGTCGGAGGCTATTCCAATTCAAAAAATAAACATTTCCTCGGTTGCAAGCAGGTCTGCCTTCAACTCGTCAAGCATGCCCATGCTCTATGCATATAGTTAAAATCTCCTGCTATGATAAAATAGTTATCTTCAAAGCTCAGTCGCCTTGAAATGTAATTGTGATCTTCAATATTGTAGTCAAAATCGAATAGCCTATCCCCCAAAGTCAGAAATCAGTTATTTCCCTCGGCAACAACACCCTGAAATGCCAACTGTTGTGGCCATTGCGACATCTAACCGGACATACATTTTATGACATCTCAAACAAAACAAGATAAAAGCAATGAGTTTCATAATTATAACAATTGTATGACCTAAGGTATTCCAAATCAAAAAAATAAACATCCCAGTGTTAGGTTCCGTTAATATTTGATAATTGCAATCTTCAATATGGTAATCCAAAACGAATAGCTCATCCTCCAAAGTCAGAAATCAGTTATTTCCCTAGGCAACAACACCCTTAAATGCCAACTGTTATGCCCATTGCGACATCTAACCGGTCATGCATGCCCATGCTCTATGCCTATAAAAAATAAACACCTCAATATATTTTCACAATATTCTACAACAACACCCTAATTGCCAACTGTTATGCCCACTACGAAATGTAACCGCACATACATTTTATGATATCTAAAACAAAACAAGATAAAAGCAATTAGTTTCATAATAATAACAATTTTATGGCCTATAGTATCCAATTCAAAAAATAAACACTTCAATATATTTTCACAATATTCTAGCCAAAAACGAATAGGCTATCTCACAATGTCAGAAATCAATTACTTTCATAATTATAACAATTCTATGACCTAAAGTATTCCAATTCAAAAAAATACACATATCCTGATAAAATAGTTATCTTCAGAACGCAGTCGGAGGCGATTCCAATTCAAAAAATAAACATTTCCTCGGTTGCAAGCAGGTCTGCCTTCAACTCGTCAAGCATGCCCATGCTCTATACATATAGTTAAAATCTCCTGCTATGATAAAATAGTTATCTTCAAAGCTCAGTTGCTTTGAAATGAAATTGTGATCTTCAATATTGTAGTCAAAATCGAATAGCCTATCCCCCAAAGTCAGAAATCAATTATTTCCCTCGGCAACAACACCCTTAAATGCCAACTGTTGTGGCCATTGCGACATGTAACCGGACATACATTTTATGACATCTCAAACAAAACAAGATAAAAGCAATTAGTTTCATAATTATAACAATTGTATGACCTAAGGTATTCCAAATCAAAAAAATAAACATCCCAGTGTTAGGTTCCGTTAATATTTGATAATTGCAATCTTCAATATGGTAATCCAAAACGAATAGCCTATCCCCCAAAGTCAGAAATCAATTATTTCCCTCGACAGCAACACCCTAATAGCCAACTGTTATGCCCACTACGACATGTAACCGCACATACATTTTATGACATCTCAAACAAAACAAGATAAAAACAATTAGTTTCATAATTATAACAATTCTATGACCTAAAGTATTCCAATTCAAAAATAAACATTTCCTAGGTTGCAAGCAGCTCTGCCCTCAACTCGTCATGCATGCCCATGCTCTATGCGTATAGTCAAAATCTCCTGCTATGATGAAATAGTTATCTTCGAAGCTCAGTCGGGGGCTTGTAAAAAGAGTTTCGAGCTTTGAAATGAAATTGTGATCTTCAATATTGTAGCCAAAATCGAATAGCCAATCCCCCAAAGTCAGAAATCAATTATTTCCTTTGGCAACAACACCCTAATTGCCAACTGTTATGCCCATTGTGACGTGTAACCGGACATGCATATTATGATGCCTCAAACCAAACAAGATAAAAGCAATTAGTTTCATAATTATTACAATTCTATGACCTAAAGTATTCCAATTCAAAAATAAACATTTCCTCGGTTTCAAGCAGGTCTGCCCTCAACTCGTTATGCATGCCCATGCTCTATGCCTATAGTTAAAATCTCCTGCTATGATAAAATAGTTATCTTCAAAGCTCAGTCGCTTTGAAATGAAATTGTGATCTTCAATATTGTAGTCAAAATCGAATAGCCTATCCCCAAAGTCAGAAATCAATTATTTCCCTCGGCAACAACACCCTTAAATGCCAACTGTTGTGGCCATTGCGACATGTAACCGGACATACATTTTATGACACCTCAAACAAAACAAGATAAAAGCAATTAGTTTCATAATAATAACAATTTAATGACCTATAGTATTCAATTAAAAAAAAAACACTTTAATATATTTTCACAATATTCTAGCCAAAAACGAATAGGCTATCTCACAAAGTCAGAAATCAATTACTTTCATAATTATAACAATTCTATGACCTAAAGTATTCCAATTCAAAAAAATACACATATCCTGATAAAATAGTTATGTTCAGAACGCAGTCGGAGGCTATTCCAATTCAAAAAATAAACATTTCCTCGGTTGCAAGCAGGTCTGCCTTCAACTCGTCAAGCATGCCCATGCTCTATGCATATAGTTAAAATCTCCTGCTATGATAAAATAGTTATCTTCAAAGCTCAGTCGCCTTGAAATGTAATTGTGATCTTCAATATTGTAGTCAAAATCGAATAGCCTATCCCCCAAAGTCAGAAATCAGTTATTTCCCTCGGCAACACCCTGAAATGCCAACTGTTGTGGCCATTGCGACATCTAACCGGACATACATTTTATGACATCTCAAACAAAACAAGATAAAAGCAATGAGTTTCATAATTATAACAATTGTATGACCTAAGGTATTCCAAATCAAAAAAATAAACATCCCAGTGTTAGGTTCCGTTAATATTTGATAATTGCAATCTTCAATATGGTAATCCAAAACGAATAGCTCATCCTCCAAAGTCAGAAATCAGTTATTTCCCTAGGCAACAACACCCTTAAATGCCAACTGTTATGCCCATTGCGACATCTAACCGGTCATGCATGCCCATGCTCTATGCCTATAAAAAATAAACACCTCAATATATTTTCACAATATTCTACAACAACACCCTAATTGCCAACTGTTATGCCCACTACGACATGTAACCGCACATACATTTTATGATATCTAAAACAAAACAAGATAAAAGCAATTAGTTTCATAATAATAACAATTTTATAGCCTATAGTATCCAATTCAAAAAATAAACACTTCAATATATTTTCACAATATTCTAGCCAAAAACGAATAGGCTATCTCACAATGTCAGAAATCAATTACTTTCATAATTATAACAATTCTATGACCTAAAGTATTCCAATTCAAAAAAATACACATATCCTGATAAAATAGTTATCTTCAGAACGCAGTCGGAGGCGATTCCAATTCAAAAAATAAACATTTCCTCGGTTGCAAGCAGGTCTGCCTTCAACTCGTCAAGCATGCCCATGCTCTATACATATAGTTAAAATCTCCTGCTATGATAAAATAGTTATCTTCAAAGCTCAGTTGCTTTGAAATGAAATTGTGATCTTCAATATTGTAGTCAAAATCGAATAGCCTATCCCCCAAAGTCAGAAATCAATTATTTCCCTCGGCAACAACACCCTTAAATGCCAACTGTTGTGGCCATTGCGACATGTAACCGGACATACATTTTATGACATCTCAAACAAAACAAGATAAAAGCAATTAGTTTCATAATTATAACAATTGTATGACCTAAGGTATTCCAAATCAAAAAAATAAACATCCCAGTGTTAGGTTCCGTTAATATTTGATAATTGCAATCTTCAATATCGTAATCCAAAACGAATAGCCTATCCCCCAAAGTCAGAAATCAATTATTTCCCTCGGCAACAATAACCTTATTGCCAACTGTTATGCTCACTACGGCATGTAACCGCACATACATTTTATGACACCTCAAACAAAACAAGATAAAAGCAATTAGTTTCATAATTATAACAATTGTATGACCTAAGGTATTCCAAATCAAAAAAATAAACATCCCAGTGTTAGGTTCCGTTAATATTTGATAATTGCAACCTTCAATATGGTAATCCAAAACGAATAGCCTGTCCTCCAAAATCAGAAATCAATTATTTCCCTAGGCAACAACACCCTTAATTGCCAACTGTTATGCCCACTACGACATGTAACCGCACATACATTTTATGACATCTAAAACAAAACAAGATAAAAGCAATTAGTTTTAAAATAATAACAATTTTATGACCTATAGTATTCATTTTAAAAAATAAACACTTCAATATATTTTCACAATATTGTAGCCAAAAACGGATAGCCTATCCCACAAAATCAGAAATCAATTATATCCTTTGGCAACAACACCTTAAGTGCCCTCAACTCGTCATGCATGCCCATGCTCTATGCCTATAGTTAAAATCTCCTGCTACGATAAAATAGTTATCTTCAAAGCTCAGTCGGGGGCTTGCAAAAAGAATTTCGAGCTTTGAAATGAAATTGTGACCTTCAATATTGTAGCCAAAATCGAATAGCCTATCCCCCAAAGTCAGAAATCAATTATTTCCTTTGGCAACAACACCCTAACTGAAAACCGTTATGCCCATTGCGACATGTAACCGCACATACATTTTATAAAGATAAAAGCAATTAGTTTCATAATTATAACAATTTTATGACCTATAGTATCCAATTCAAAAAATAAACACTTCAATATATTTTCACAATATTCTAGCCAAAAATGAATAGCCTATCTCACAAAGTCAGAAATCAATTACTTTCATAATTATAACAATTTTAAATAATCCAATTCAAAAAAATACACATATCCTGATAAAATAGTTATCTTCAGAACGCAGTCGGAGGCTATTCCAATTCAAAAAATAAACATTTCCTCGGTTACAAGCAGCTCTGCCCTGAACTCGTCATGCATGCCCATGCTCTTTGCGTATAGTCAAAATCTCCTGCTATGATAAAATAGTTATCTTCGGAGCTCAGTCGGGTGCTTGCAAAAAGAGTTTCGAGCTTTGAAATGAAAATGTGATCTTCAATATTGTAGCCAAAATCGAATAGCCAATCCCCCAAAGTCAGAAATCAATTATTTCCTTTGGCAACAACACCCTAATTGCCAACTGTTATGCCCATTGCGACGTGTAACCGGACATGCATATTATGATGTCTCAAACCAAACAAGATAAAAGCAATTAGTTTCATAATAATAACAATTTAATGACCTATAGTATTCAATTCAAAAAATAAACACTTCAATATATTTTCACAATATTCTAGCCAAAAGCGAATAGCCTATCTCACAAAGTCAGAAATCAATTACTTTCATAATTATAACAATTCTATGACCTAAAGTATTCCAATTCAAAAAAATACACATATCCTGATAAAATAGTTATCTTCAGAACGCAGTCGGAGGCTATTCCAATTCAAAAAATAAACATTTCCTCGGTTGCAAGCAGCTCTGCCCTCAACTCGTCATGCATGCCCATGCTCTATGCCTATAGTTAAAATCTCCTGCTATGATAAAATAGTTATCTTCGAAGCTCAGTCGGGGGCTTGCAAAAAGAGTTTCGAGCTTTGAAATGAAATTGTGATCTTCAATATTGTAGCCAAAATCGAATAGCCAATCCCCCAAAGTCAGAAATCAATTATTTCCTTTGGCAACAACACCCTAATTGCCAACTGTTATGCCCATTGTGAAGTGTAACCGGACATGCATATTATGATGTTTCATAATTATTACAATTCTATGACCTAAAGTATTCCAATTCAAAAATAAACATTTCCTCGGTTTCAAGCAGGTCTGCCCTCAACTCGTTATGCATGCCCACGCTCTATGCCTATAGTTAAAATCTCCTGCTATGATCAAATAGTTATCTTCGAAGCTCAGTCGGGGGCTTGCAAAAAGAGTTTCGAGCTTTTAAATGAAATTGTGATCTTCAATATTGTAGTCAAAATCGAATAGCCTATCCCCCAAAGTCAGAAATCAATTATTTCCCTCGGCAACAACAACCTTATTGCCAACTGTTATGCTCACTACGGCATGTAACCGCACATACATTTTATGACATCTCAAACAAAACAAGATAAAAGCAATTAGTTTCATAATAATAACAATTTAATGACCTATAGTATTCAATTCAAAAAAAAAAAAAACACTTCAATATATTTTCACAATATTCTAGCCAAAAACGAATAGGCTATCTCACAATGTCAGAAATCAATTACTTTCATAATTATAACAATTCTATGACCTAAAGTATTCCAATTCAAAAAAATACACATATCCTGATAAAATAGTTATCTTCAGAACGCAGTCGGAGGCTATTCCAGTTCAAAAAATAAACATTTCCTCGGTTGCAAGCAGGTCTGCCTTCAACTCGTCAAGCATGCCCATGCTCTATACATATAGTTAAAATCTCCTGCTATGATAAAATAGTTATCTTCAAAGCTCAGTTGCTTTGAAATGAAATTGTGATCTTCAATATTGTAGTCAAAATCGAATAGCCTATCCCCCAAAGTCAGAAATCAATTATTTCCCTCGGCAACAACACCCTTAAATGCCAACTGTTGTGGCCATTGCGACATGTAACCGGACATACATTTTATGACATCTCAAACAAAACAAGATAAAAGCAATTAGTTTCATAATTATAACAATTGTATGACCTAAGGTATTCCAAATCAAAAAAATAAACATCCCAGTGTTAGGTTCCGTTAATATTTGATAATTGCAACCTTCAATATGGTAATCCAAAACGAATAGCCTATCCTCCAAAATCAGAAATCAATTATTTCCCTAGGCAACAACACCCTTAAATGACAACTGTTATGCCCATTGCGACATCTAACCGGTCATGCATGCCCATGCTCTATGTCTATAAAAAATAAACACCTCAATATATTTTCCCAATATTCTACAACAACACCCTAATTGCCAACTGTTATGCCCACTACGACATGTAACCGCACATACATTTTATGACATCTAAAACAAAACAAGATAAAAGCAATTAGTTTCAAAATAATAACAATTTTATGACCTATAGTATTAATTTCAAAAAATAAACACTTCAATATATTTTCACAATATTGTAGCCAAAAACGGATAGCCTATCCCACAAAATCAGAAATCAATTATATCCTTTGGCAACAACACCCTAATTGCCCTCAACTCGTCATGCATGCCCATGCTCTATGCCTATAGTTAAAATCTCCTGCTACGATAAAATAGTTATCTTCAAAGCTCAGTCGGGGGCTTGCAAAAAGAATTTCGAGCTTTGAAATGAAATTGTGACCTTCAATATTGTAGCCAAAATCGAATAGCCTATCCCCCAAAGTCAGAAATCAATTATTTCCTTTGGCAACAACACCCTAACTGAAAACCGTTATGCCCATTGCGACATGTAACCGCACATACATTTTATGACACCTTAAACAAAACAAGATAAAAGCAATTAGTTTCATAATTATAACAATTTTATGACCTATAGTATCCAATTCAAAAAATAAACACTTCAATATATTTTCACAATATTCTAGCCAAAAATGAATAGCCTATCTCACAAAGTCAGAAATCAATTACTTTCATAATTATAACAATTTTAAATAATCCAATTCAAAAAAATACACATATCCTGATAAAATAGTTATCTTCAGAACGCAGTCGGAGGCTATTCCAATTCAAAAAATAAACATTTCCTCGGTTACAAGCAGCTCTGCCCTGAACTCGTCATGCATGCCCATGCTCTTTGCGTATAGTCAAAATCTCCTGCTATGATAAAATAGTTATCTTCGGAGCTCAGTCGGGTGCTTGCAAAAAGAGTTTCGAGCTTTGAAATGAAAATGTGATCTTCAATATTGTAGCCAAAATCGAATAGCCAATCCCCCAAAGTCAGAAATCAATTATTTCCTTTGGCAACAACACCCTAATTGCCAACTGTTATGCCCATTGCGACGTGTAACCGGACATGCATATTATGATGTCTCAAACCAAACAAGATAAAAGCAATTAGTTTCATAATAATAACAATTTTATGACCTATAGTATCCAATTCAAAAAATAAACACTTCAATATATTTTCACAATATTCTAGCCAAAAACGAATAGGCTATCTCACAATGTCAGAAATCAATTACTTTCATAATTATAACAATTCTATGACCTAAAGTATTCCAATTCAAAAAAATACACATGTCCTGATAAAATAGTTATCTTCAGAACGCAGTCGGAGGCTATTCCAGTTCAAAAAATAAACATTTCCTCGGTTGCAAGCAGGTCTGCCTTCAACTCGTCAAGCATGCCCATGCTCTATACATATAGTTAAAATCTCCTGCTATGATAAAATAGTTATCTTCAAAGCTCAGTTGCTTTGAAATGAAATTGTGATCTTCAATATTGTAGTCAAAATCGAATAGCCTATCCCCCAAAGTCAGAAATCAATTATTTCCCTCGGCAACAACACCCTTAAATGCCAACTGTTGTGGCCATTGCGACATGTAACCGGACATACATTTTATGACATCTCAAACAAAACAAGATAAAAGCAATTAGTTTCATAATTATAACAATTGTATGACCTAAGGTATTCCAAATCAAAAAAATAAACATCCCAGTGTTAGGTTCCGTTAATATTTGATAATTGCAATCTTCAATATGGTAATCCAAAACGAATAGCCTATCCCCCAAAGTCAGAAATCAATTATTTCCCTCGGCAACAATAACCTTATTGCCAACTGTTATGCTCACTACGGCATGTAACCGCACATACATTTTATGACACCTCAAACAAAACAAGATAAAAGCAATTAGTTTCATAATTATAACAATTGTATGACCTAAGGTATTCCAAATCAAAAAAATAAACATCCCAGTGTTAGGTTCCGTTAATATTTGATAATTGCAACCTTCAATATGGTAATCCAAAACGAATAGCCTGTCCTCCAAAATCAGAAATCAATTATTTCCCTAGGCAACAACACCCTTAATTGCCAACTGTTATGCCCACTACGACATGTAACCGCACATACATTTTATGACATCTAAAACAAAACAAGATAAAAGCAATTAGTTTCAAAATAATAACAATTTTATGACCTATAGTATTAATTTCAAAAAATAAACACTTCAATATATTTTCACAATATTGTAGCCAAAAACGGATAGCCTATCCCACAAAATCAGAAATCAATTATATCCTTTGGCAACAACACCCTAATTGCCCTCAACTCGTCATGCATGCCCATGCTCTATGCCTATAGTTAAAATCTCCTGCTACGATAAAATAGTTATCTTCAAAGCTCAGTCGGGGGCTTGCAAAAAGAATTTCGAGCTTTGAAATGAAATTGTGACCTTCAATATTGTAGCCAAAATCGAATAGCCTATCCCCCAAAGTCAGAAATCAATTATTTCCTTTGGCAACAACACCCTAACTGAAAACCGTTATGCCCATTGCGACATGTAACCGCACATACATTTTATGACACCTTAAACAAAACAAGATAAAAGCAATTAGTTTCATAATTATAACAATTTTATGACCTATAGTATCCAATTCAAAAAATAAACACTTCAATATATTTTCACAATATTCTAGCCAAAAATGAATAGCCTATCTCACAAAGTCAGAAATCAATTACTTTCATAATTATAACAATTTTAAATAATCCAATTCAAAAAAATACACATATCCTGATAAAATAGTTATCTTCAGAACGCAGTCGGAGGCTATTCCAATTCAAAAAATAAACATTTCCTCGGTTACAAGCAGCTCTGCCCTGAACTCGTCATGCATGCCCATGCTCTTTGCGTATAGTCAAAATCTCCTGCTATGATAAAATAGTTATCTTCGGAGCTCAGTCGGGTGCTTGCAAAAAGAGTTTCGAGCTTTGAAATGAAAATGTGATCTTCAATATTGTAGCCAAAATCGAATAGCCAATCCCCCAAAGTCAGAAATCAATTATTTCCTTTGGCAACAACACCCTAATTGCCAACTGTTATGCCCATTGCGACGTGTAACCGGACATGCATATTATGATGTCTCAAACCAAACAAGATAAAAGCAATTAGTTTCATAATAATAACAATTTAATGACCTATAGTATTCAATTCAAAAAATAAACACTTCAATATATTTTCACAATATTCTAGCCAAAAACGAATAGCCTATCTCACAAAGTCAGAAATCAATTACTTTCATAATTATAACAATTCTATGACCTAAAGTATTCCAATTCAAAAAAATACACATATCCTGATAAAATAGTTATCTTCAGAACGCAGTCGGAGGCTATTCCAATTCAAAAAATAAACATTTCCTCGGTTACAAGCAGCTCTGCCCTGAACTCGTCAAGCATGCCCATGCTCTATGCATATAGTTAAAATCTCCTGCTATGATAAAATAGTTATCTTCAAAGCTCAGTCGCCTTGAAATGTAATTGTGATCTTCAATATTGTAGTCAAAATCGAATAGCCTATCCCCCAAAGTCAGAAATCAGTTATTTCCCTCGGCAACAACACCCTAATTGCCAACTGTTATGCCCACTACGACATGTAACCGCACATACATTTTATGACATCTAAAACAAAACAAGGTAAAAGCAATTAGTTTCATAATAATAACAATTTTATGACCTATAGTATCCAATTCAAAAAATAAACACTTCAATATATTTTCACAATATTCTAGCCAAAAACGAATAGGCTATCTCACAATGTCAGAAATCAATTACTTTCATAATTATAACAATTCTATGACCTAAAGTATTCCAATTCAAAAAAATACACATGTCCTGATAAAATAGTTATCTTCAGAACGCAGTCGGAGGCTATTCCAATTCAAAAAATAAACATTTCCTCGGTTGCAAGCAGGTCTGCCTTCAACTCGTCAAGCATGCCCATGCTCTATACATATAGTTAAAATCTCCTGCTATGATAAAATAGTTATCTTCAAAGCTCAGTTGCTTTGAAATGAAATTGTGATCTTCAATATTGTAGTCAAAATCGAATAGCCTATCCCCCAAAGTCAGAAATCAATTATTTCCCTCGGCAACAACACCCTTAAATGCCAACTGTTGTGGCCATTGCGACATGTAACCGGACATACATTTTATGACATCTCAAACAAAACAAGATAAAAGCAATTAGTTTCATAATTATAACAATTGTATGACCTAAGGTATTCCAAATCAAAAAAATAAACATCCCAGTGTTAGGTTCCGTTAATATTTGATAATTGCAATCTTCAATATGGTAATCCAAAACGAATAGCCTATCCCCCAAAGTCAGAAATCAATTATTTCCCTCGGCAACAATAACCTTATTGCCAACTGTTATGCTCACTACGGCATGTAACCGCACATACATTTTATGACACCTCAAACAAAACAAGATAAAAGCAATTAGTTTCATAATTATAACAATTGTATGACCTAAGGTATTCCAAATCAAAAAAATAAACATCCCAGTGTTAGGTTCCGTTAATATTTGATAATTGCAACCTTCAATATGGTAATCCAAAACGAATAGCCTGTCCTCCAAAATCAGAAATCAATTATTTCCCTAGGCAACAACACCCTTAATTGCCAACTGTTATGCCCACTACGACATGTAACCGCACATACATTTTATGACATCTAAAACAAAACAAGATAAAAGCAATTAGTTTCAAAATAATAACAATTTTATGACCTATAGTATTAATTTCAAAAAATAAACACTTCAATATATTTTCACAATATTGTAGCCAAAAACGGATAGCCTATCCCACAAAATCAGAAATCAATTATATCCTTTGGCAACAACACCCTAATTGCCCTCAACTCGTCATGCATGCCCATGCTCTATGCCTATAGTTAAAATCTCCTGCTACGATAAAATAGTTATCTTCAAAGCTCAGTCGGGGGCTTGCAAAAAGAATTTCGAGCTTTGAAATGAAATTGTGACCTTCAATATTGTAGCCAAAATCGAATAGCCTATCCCCCAAAGTCAGAAATCAATTATTTCCTTTGGCAACAACACCCTAACTGAAAACCGTTATGCCCATTGCGACATGTAACCGCACATACATTTTATGACACCTTAAACAAAACAAGATAAAAGCAATTAGTTTCATAATTATAACAATTTTATGACCTATAGTATCCAATTCAAAAAATAAACACTTCAATATATTTTCACAATATTCTAGCCAAAAATGAATAGCCTATCTCACAAAGTCAGAAATCAATTACTTTCATAATTATAACAATTTTAAATAATCCAATTCAAAAAAATACACATATCCTGATAAAATAGTTATCTTCAGAACGCAGTCGGAGGCTATTCCAATTCAAAAAATAAACATTTCCTCGGTTACAAGCAGCTCTGCCCTGAACTCGTCATGCATGCCCATGCTCTTTGCGTATAGTCAAAATCTCCTGCTATGATAAAATAGTTATCTTCGGAGCTCAGTCGGGTGCTTGCAAAAAGAGTTTCGAGCTTTGAAATGAAAATGTGATCTTCAATATTGTAGCCAAAATCGAATAGCCAATCCCCCAAAGTCAGAAATCAATTATTTCCTTTGGCAACAACACCCTAATTGCCAACTGTTATGCCCATTGCGACGTGTAACCGGACATGCATATTATGATGTCTCAAACCAAACAAGATAAAAGCAATTAGTTTCATAATAATAACAATTTAATGACCTATAGTATTCAATTCAAAAAATAAACACTTCAATATATTTTCACAATATTCTAGCCAAAAACGAATAGCCTATCTCACAAAGTCAGAAATCAATTACTTTCATAATTATAACAATTCTATGACCTAAAGTATTCCAATTCAAAAAAATACACATATCCTGATAAAATAGTTATCTTCAGAACGCAGTCGGAGGCTATTCCAATTCAAAAAATAAACATTTCCTCGGTTACAAGCAGCTCTGCCCTGAACTCGTCAAGCATGCCCATGCTCTATGCATATAGTTAAAATCTCCTGCTATGATAAAATAGTTATCTTCAAAGCTCAGTCGCCTTGAAATGTAATTGTGATCTTCAATATTGTAGTCAAAATCGAATAGCCTATCCCCCAAAGTCAGAAATCAGTTATTTCCCTCGGCAACAACACCCTAATTGCCAACTGTTATGCCCACTACGACATGTAACCGCACATACATTTTATGACATCTAAAACAAAACAAGGTAAAAGCAATTAGTTTCATAATAATAACAATTTTATGACCTATAGTATCCAATTCAAAAAATAAACACTTCAATATATTTTCACAATATTCTAGCCAAAAACGAATAGGCTATCTCACAATGTCAGAAATCAATTACTTTCATAATTATAACAATTCTATGACCTAAAGTATTCCAATTCAAAAAAATACACATGTCCTGATAAAATAGTTATCTTCAGAACGCAGTCGGAGGCTATTCCAATTCAAAAAATAAACATTTCCTCGGTTGCAAGCAGGTCTGCCTTCAACTCGTCAAGCATGCCCATGCTCTATACATATAGTTAAAATCTCCTGCTATGATAAAATAGTTATCTTCAAAGCTCAGTTGCTTTGAAATGAAATTGTGATCTTCAATATTGTAGTCAAAATCGAATAGCCTATCCCCCAAAGTCAGAAATCAATTATTTCCCTCGGCAACAACACCCTTAAATGCCAACTGTTGTGGCCATTGCGACATGTAACCGGACATACATTTTATGACATCTCAAACAAAACAAGATAAAAGCAATTAGTTTCATAATTATAACAATTGTATGACCTAAGGTATTCCAAATCAAAAAAATAAACATCCCAGTGTTAGGTTCCGTTAATATTTGATAATTGCAATCTTCAATATGGTAATCCAAAACGAATAGCCTATCCCCCAAAGTCAGAAATCAATTATTTCCCTCGGCAACAATAACCTTATTGCCAACTGTTATGCTCACTACGGCATGTAACCGCACATACATTTTATGACACCTCAAACAAAACAAGATAAAAGCAATTAGTTTCATAATTATAACAATTGTATGACCTAAGGTATTCCAAATCAAAAAAATAAACATCCCAGTGTTAGGTTCCGTTAATATTTGATAATTGCAACCTTCAATATGGTAATCCAAAACGAATAGCCTGTCCTCCAAAATCAGAAATCAATTATTTCCCTAGGCAACAACACCCTTAATTGCCAACTGTTATGCCCACTACGACATGTAACCGCACATACATTTTATGACATCTAAAACAAAACAAGATAAAAGCAATTAGTTTCAAAATAATAACAATTTTATGACCTATAGTATTAATTTCAAAAAATAAACACTTCAATATATTTTCACAATATTGTAGCCAAAAACGGATAGCCTATCCCACAAAATCAGAAATCAATTATATCCTTTGGCAACAACACCCTAATTGCCCTCAACTCGTCATGCATGCCCATGCTCTATGCCTATAGTTAAAATCTCCTGCTACGATAAAATAGTTATCTTCAAAGCTCAGTCGGGGGCTTGCAAAAAGAATTTCGAGCTTTGAAATGAAATTGTGACCTTCAATATTGTAGCCAAAATCGAATAGCTTATCCCCCAAAGTCAGAAATCAATTATTTCCTTTGGCAACAACACCCTAACTGAAAACCGTTATGCCCATTGCGACATGTAACCGCACATACATTTTATGACACCTTAAACAAAACAAGATAAAAGCAATTAGTTTCATAATTATAACAAATTTATGACCTATAGTATCCAATTCAAAAAATAAACACTTCAATATATTTTCACAATATTCTAGCCAAAAATGAATAGCCTATCTCACAAAGTCAGAAATCAATTACTTTCATAATTATAACAATTTTAAATAATCCAATTCAAAAAAATACACATATCCTGATAAAATAGTTATCTTCAGAACGCAGTCGGAGGCTATTCCAATTCAAAAAATAAACATTTCCTCGGTTACAAGCAGCTCTGCCCTGAACTCGTCATGCATGCCCATGCTCTTTGCGTATAGTCAAAATCTCCTGCTATGATAAAATAGTTATCTTCGGAGCTCAGTCGGGTGCTTGCAAAAAGAGTTTCGAGCTTTGAAATGAAAATGTGATCTTCAATATTGTAGCCAAAATCGAATAGCCAATCCCCCAAAGTCAGAAATCAATTATTTCCTTTGGCAACAACACCCTAATTGCCAACTGTTATGCCCATTGCGACGTGTAACCGGACATGCATATTATGATGTCTCAAACCAAACAAGATAAAAGCAATTAGTTTCATAATAATAACAATTTAATGACCTATAGTATTCAATTCAAAAAATAAACACTTCAATATATTTTCACAATATTCTAGCCAAAAACGAATAGCCTATCTCACAAAGTCAGAAATCAATTACTTTCATAATTATAACAATTCTATGACCTAAAGTATTCCAATTCAAAAAAATACACATATCCTGATAAAATAGTTATCTTCAGAACGCAGTCGGAGGCTATTCCAATTCAAAAAATAAACATTTCCTCGGTTGCAAGCAGGTCTGCCTTCAACTCGTCAAGCATGCCCATGCTCTATGCATATAGTTAAAATCTCCTGCTATGATAAAATAGTTATCTTCAAAGCTCAGTCGCCTTGAAATGTAATTGTGATCTTCAATATTGTAGTCAAAATCGAATAGCCTATCCCCCAAAGTCAGAAATCAGCTATTTCCCTCGGCAACAACACCCTGAAATGCCAACTGTTGTGGCCATTGCGACATCTAACCGGACATACATTTTATGACATCTCAAACAAAACAAGATAAAAGCAATGAGTTTCATAATTATAACAATTGTATGACCTAAGGTATTCCAAATCAAAAAAATAAACATCCCAGTGTTAGGTTCCGTTAATATTTGATAATTGCAATCTTCAATACGGTAATCCAAAACGAATAGCTCATCCTCCAAAGTCAGAAATCAGTTATTTCCCTAGGCAACAACACCCTTAAATGCCAACTGTTATGCCCATTGCGACATCTAACCGGTCATGCATGCCCATGCTCTATGCCTATAAAAAATAAACACCTCAATATATTTTCACAATATTCTACAACAACACCCTAATTGCCAACTGTTATGCCCACTACGACATGTAACCGCACATACATTTTATGATATCTAAAACAAAACAAGATAAAAGCAATTAGTTTCATAATAATAACAATTTTATGACCTATAGTATCCAATTCAAAAAATAAACACTTCAATATATTTTCACAATATTCTAGCCAAAAACGAATAGGCTATCTCACAATGTCAGAAATCAATTACTTTCATAATTATAACAATTCTATGACCTAAAGTATTCCAATTCAAAAAAATACACATATCCTGATAAAATAGTTATCTTCAGAACGCAGTCGGAGGCGATTCCAATTCAAAAAATAAACATTTCCTCGGTTGCAAGCAGGTCTGCCTTCAACTCGTCAAGCATGCCCATGCTCTATACATATAGTTAAAATCTCCTGCTATGATAAAATAGTTATCTTCAAAGCTCAGTTGCTTTGAAATGAAATTGTGATCTTCAATATTGTAGTCAAAATCGAATAGCCTATCCCCCAAAGTCAGAAATCAATTATTTCCCTCGGCAACAACACCCTTAAATGCCAACTGTTGTGGCCATTGCGACATGTAACCGGACATACATTTTATGACATCTCAAACAAAACAAGATAAAAGCAATTAGTTTCATAATTATAACAATTGTATGACCTAAGGTATTCCAAATCAAAAAAATAAACATCCCAGTGTTAGGTTCCGTTAATATTTGATAATTGCAATCTTCAATATGGTAATCCAAAACGAATAGCCTATCCCCCAAAGTCAGAAATCAATTATTTCCCTCGGCAACAATAACCTTATTGCCAACTGTTATGCTCACTACGGCATGTAACCGCACATACATTTTATGACACCTCAAACAAAACAAGATAAAAGCAATTAGTTTCATAATTATAACAATTGTATGACCTAAGGTATTCCAAATCAAAAAAATAAACATCCCAGTGTTAGGTTCCGTTAATATTTGATAATTGCAACCTTCAATATGGTAATCCAAAACGAATAGCCTGTCCTCCAAAATCAGAAATCAATTATTTCCCTAGGCAACAACACCCTTAATTGCCAACTGTTATGCCCACTACGACATGTAACCGCACATACATTTTATGACATCTAAAACAAAACAAGATAAAAGCAATTAGTTTCAAAATAATAACAATTTTATGACCTATAGTATTCATTTTAAAAAATAAACACTTCAATATATTTTCACAATATTGTAGCCAAAAACGGATAGCCTATCCCACAAAATCAGAAATCAATTATATCCTTTGGCAACAACACCTTAAGTGCCCTCAACTCGTCATGCATGCCCATGCTCTATGCCTATAGTTAAAATCTCCTGCTACGATAAAATAGTTATCTTCAAAGCTCAGTCGGGGGCTTGCAAAAAGAATTTCGAGCTTTGAAATGAAATTGTGACCTTCAATATTGTAGCCAAAATCGAATAGCTTATCCCCCAAAGTCAGAAATCAATTATTTCCTTTGGCAACAACACCCTAACTGAAAACCGTTATGCCCATTGCGACATGTAACCGCACATACATTTTATGACACCTTAAACAAAACAAGATAAAAGCAATTAGTTTCATAATTATAACAATTTTATGACCTATAGTATCCAATTCAAAAAATAAACACTTCAATATATTTTCACAATATTCTAGCCAAAAATGAATAGCCTTTCTCACAAAGTCAGAAATCAATTACTTTCATAATTATAACAATTTTAAATAATCCAATTCAAAAAAATACACATATCCTGATAAAATAGTTATCTTCAGAACGCAGTCGGAGGCTATTCCAATTCAAAAAATAAACATTTCCTCGGTTACAAGCAGCTCTTCCCTGAACTCGTCATGCATGCCCATGCTCTTTGCGTATAGTCAAAATCTCCTGCTATGATAAAATAGTTATCTTCGGAGCTCAGTCGGGTGCTTGCAAAAAGAGTTTCGAGCTTTGAAATGAAAATGTGATCTTCAATATTGTAGCCAAAATCGAATAGCCTATCTCACAAAGTCAGAAATCAATTACTTTCATAATTATAACAATTCTATGACCTAAAGTATTCCAATTCAAAAAAATACACATATCCTGATAAAATAGTTATCTTCAGAACGCAGTCGGAGGCTATTCCAATTCAAAAAATAAACATTTCCTCGGTTGCAAGCAGGTCTGCCTTCAACTCGTCAAGCATGCCCATGCTCTATGCCTATAGTTAAAATCTCCTGCTATGATAAAATAGTTATCTTCAAAGCTCAGTCGCCTTGAAATGTAATTGTGATCTTCAATATTGTAGTCAAAATCGAATAGCCTATCCCCCAAAGTCAGAAATCAATTATTTCCCTCGGCAACAACACCCTTAAATGCCAACTGTTATGCCCATTGCGACATGTAACCGGTCATGCATGCCCATGCTCTATGCCTATAGTTAAAATCTCCTGCTATGATGAAATAGTTATCTTCGAAGCTCAGTCGGGGGCTTGCAAAAAGAGTTTCGAGCTTTGAAATGAAATTGTGATCTTCAATATTGTACTCAAAATCGAATAGCCTATCCCCCAAAGTCAGAAATCAATTATTTCCCTCGGCAACAACACCCTTAAATGCCAACTGTTGTGGCCATTGCGACATGTAACCGGACATACATTTTATGACACCTCAAACAAAACAAGATAAAAGCAATTAGTTTCATAATAATAACAATTTAATGACCTATAGTATTCAATTAAAAAAAAAAAAAAACACTTCAATATATTTTCACAATATTCTAGCCAAAAACGAATAGGCTATCTCACAAAGTCAGAAATCAATTACTTTCATAATTATAACAATTCTATGACCTAAAGTATTCCAATTCAAAAAAATACACATATCCTGATAAGATAGTTATGTTCAGAACGCAGTCGGAGGCTATTCCAATTCAAAAAATAAACATTTCCTCCTCATTTCCTAAATGCCAACTGTTGTGGCCATTGCGACATCTAACCGGACATACATTTTATGACATCTCAAACAAAACAAGATAAAAGCAATTAGTTTCATAATTATAACAATTGTATGACCTAAGGTATTCCAAATCAAAAAAATAAACATCCCAGTGTTAGGTTCCGTTAATATTTGATAATTGCAATCTTCAATATGGTAATCCAAAACGAATAGCCTATCCTCCAAAATCAGAAATCAATTATTTCCCTAATCAACAACACCCTTAAATGCCAACTGTTATGCCCATTGCGACATCTAACCGGTCATGCATGCCCATGCTCTATGTCTATAAAAAATAAACACCTCAATATATTTTCACAATATTCTACAACAACACCCTAATTGCCAACTGTTATGCCCACTACGACATGTAACCGCACATACATTTTATGAGATCTAAAACAAAACAAGATAAAAGCAATTAGTTTCAAAATAATAACAATTTTATGACCTATAGTATTCATTTCAAAAAATAAACACTTCAATATATTTTCACAATATTGTAGCCAAAAACGGATAGCCTATCCCACAAAGTCAGAAATCAATTATATCCTTTGGCAACAACACCCTAATTGCCCTCAACTCGTCATGCATGCCCATGCTCTATGCCTATAGTTAAAATCTCCTGCTATGATAAAATAGTTATCTTCAAAGCTCAGTCGGGGGCTTGCAAAAAGAATTTCGAGCTTTGAAATGAAATTGTGATTTTCAATATTGTAGCCAAAATCGAATAGCCTATCCCCCAAAGTCAGAAATCAATTATTTCCCTCGACAGCAACACCCTAATAGCCAACTGTTATGCCCACTACGACATGTAACCGCACATACATTTTATGACATCTCAAACAAAACAAGATAAAAACAATTAGTTTCATAATTATAACAATTCTATGACCTAAAGTATTCCAATTCAAAAATAAACATTTCCTCGGTTTCAAGCAGGTCTGCCCTCAACTCGTTATGCATGCCCATGCTCTATGCCTATAGTTAAAATCTCCTGCTATGATAAAATAGTTATCTTCAAAGCTCAGTCGGGGGCTTGCAAAAAGAATTTCGAGCTTTGAAATGAAAATGTGATCTTCAAGATTGTAGCCAAAATCGAATAGCCAATCCCCCAAAGTCAGAAATCAATTATTTCCTTTGGCAACAACACCCTAATTGCCAACTGTTATGCCCATTGTGACGTGTAACCGGACATGCATATTATGATGCCTCAAACAAAACAAGATAAAAGCAATTAGTTTCATAATTATTACAATTCTATGACCTAAAGTATTCCAATTCAAAAATAAACATTTCCTCGGTTTCAAGCAGGTCTGCCCTCAACTCGTTATGCATGCCCATGCTCTATGCCTATAGTTAAAATCTCCTGCTATGATAAAATAGTTATCTTCAAAGCTCAGTCGCTTTGAAATGAAATTGTGATCTTCAATATTGTAGTCAAAATCGAATAGCCTATCCCCAAAGTCAGAAATCAATTATTTCCCTCGGCAACAACACCCTTAAATGCCAACTGTTGTGGCCATTGCGACATGTAACCGGACATACATTTTATGACACCTCAAACAAAACAAGATAAAAGCAATTAGTTTCATAATAATAACAATTTAATGACCTATAGTATTCAATTAAAAAAAACACTTTAATATATTTTCACAATATTCTAGCCAAAAACGAATAGGCTATCTCACAAAGTCAGAAATCAATTACTTTCATAATTATAACAATTCTATGACCTAAAGTATTCCAATTCAAAAAAATACACATATCCTGATAAAATAGTTATGTTCAGAACGCAGTCGGAGGCTATTCCAATTCAAAAAATAAACATTTCCTCGGTTGCAAGCAGGTCTGCCTTCAACTCGTCAAGCATGCCCATGCTCTATGCATATAGTTAAAATCTCCTGCTATGATAAAATAGTTATCTTCAAAGCTCAGTCGCCTTGAAATGTAATTGTGATCTTCAATATTGTAGTCAAAATCGAATAGCCTATCCCCCAAAGTCAGAAATCAGTTATTTCCCTCGGCAACAACACCCTGAAATGCCAACTGTTGTGGCCATTGCGACATCTAACCGGACATACATTTTATGACATCTCAAACAAAACAAGATAAAAGCAATGAGTTTCATAATTATAACAATTGTATGACCTAAGGTATTCCAAATCAAAAAAATAAACATCCCAGTGTTAGGTTCCGTTAATATTTGATAATTGCAATCTTCAATATGGTAATCCAAAACGAATAGCTCATCCTCCAAAGTCAGAAATCAGTTATTTCCCTAGGCAACAACACCCTTAAATGCCAACTGTTATGCCCATTGCGACATCTAACCGGTCATGCATGCCCATGCTCTATGCCTATAAAAAATAAACACCTCAATATATTTTCACAATATTCTACAACAACACCCTAATTGCCAACTGTTATGCCCACTACGACATGTAACCGCACATACATTTTATGATATCTAAAACAAAACAAGATAAAAGCAATTAGTTTCATAATAATAACAATTTTATGGCCTATAGTATCCAATTCAAAAAATAAACACTTCAATATATTTTCACAATATTCTAGCCAAAAACGAATAGGCTATCTCACAATGTCAGAAATCAATTACTTTCATAATTATAACAATTCTATGACCTAAAGTATTCCAATTCAAAAAAATACACATATCCTGATAAAATAGTTATCTTCAGAACGCAGTCGGAGGCGATTCCAATTCAAAAAATAAACATTTCCTCGGTTGCAAGCAGGTCTGCCTTCAACTCGTCAAGCATGCCCATGCTCTATACATATAGTTAAAATCTCCTGCTATGATAAAATAGTTATCTTCAAAGCTCAGTTGCTTTGAAATGAAATTGTGATCTTCAATATTGTAGTCAAAATCGAATAGCCTATCCCCCAAAGTCAGAAATCAATTATTTCCCTCGGCAACAACACCCTTAAATGCCAACTGTTGTGGCCATTGCGACATGTAACCGGACATACATTTTATGACATCTCAAACAAAACAAGATAAAAGCAATTAGTTTCATAATTATAACAATTGTATGACCTAAGGTATTCCAAATCAAAAAAATAAACATCCCAGTGTTAGGTTCCGTTAATATTTGATAATTGAAATCTTCAATATGGTAATCCAAAACGAATAGCCTATCCCCCAAAGTCAGAAATCAATTATTTCCCTCGGCAACAATAACCTTATTGCCAACTGTTATGCTCACTACGGCATGTAACCGCACATACATTTTATGACACCTCAAACAAAACAAGATAAAAGCAATTAGTTTCATAATTATAACAATTGTATGACCTAAGGTATTCCAAATCAAAAAAATAAACATCCCAGTGTTAGGTTCCGTTAATATTTGATAATTGCAACCTTCAATATGGTAATCCAAAACGAATAGCCTGTCCTCCAAAATCAGAAATCAATTATTTCCCTAGGCAACAACACCCTTAATTGCCAACTGTTATGCCCACTACGACATGTAACCGCACATACATTTTATGACATCTAAAACAAAACAAGATAAAAGCAATTAGTTTCAAAATAATAACAATTTTATGACCTATAGTATTCATTTTAAAAAATAAACACTTCAATATATTTTCACAATATTGTAGCCAAAAACGGATAGCCTATCCCACAAAATCAGAAATCAATTATATCCTTTGGCAACAACACCTTAAGTGCCCTCAACTCGTCATGCATGCCCATGCTCTATGCCTATAGTTAAAATCTCCTGCTACGATAAAATAGTTATCTTCAAAGCTCAGTCGGGGGCTTGCAAAAAGAATTTCGAGCTTTGAAATGAAATTGTGACCTTCAATATTGTAGCCAAAATCGAATAGCTTATCCCCCAAAGTCAGAAATCAATTATTTCCTTTGGCAACAACACCCTAACTGAAAACCGTTATGCCCATTGCGACATGTAACCGCACATACATTTTATGACACCTTAAACAAAACAAGATAAAAGCAATTAGTTTCATAATTATAACAATTTTATGACCTATAGTATCCAATTCAAAAAATAAACACTTCAATATATTTTCACAATATTCTAGCCAAAAATGAATAGCCTTTCTCACAAAGTCAGAAATCAATTACTTTCATAATTATAACAATTTTAAATAATCCAATTCAAAAAAATACACATATCCTGATAAAATAGTTATCTTCAGAACGCAGTCGGAGGCTATTCCAATTCAAAAAATAAACATTTCCTCGGTTACAAGCAGCTCTGCCCTGAACTCGTCATGCATGCCCATGCTCTTTGCGTATAGTCAAAATCTCCTGCTATGATAAAATAGTTATCTTCGGAGCTCAGTCGGGTGCTTGCAAAAAGAGTTTCGAGCTTTGAAATGAAAATGTGATCTTCAATATTGTAGCCAAAATCGAATAGCCTATCTCACAAAGTCAGAAATCAATTACTTTCATAATTATAACAATTCTATGACCTAAAGTATTCCAATTCAAAAAAATACACATATCCTGATAAAATAGTTATCTTCAGAACGCAGTCGGAGGCTATTCCAATTCAAAAAATAAACATTTCCTCGGTTGCAAGCAGGTCTGCCTTCAACTCGTCAAGCATGCCCATGCTCTATGCCTATAGTTAAAATCTCCTGCTATGATAAAATAGTTATCTTCAAAGCTCAGTCGCCTTGAAATGTAATTGTGATCTTCAATATTGTAGTCAAAATCGAATAGCCTATCCCCCAAAGTCAGAAATCAATTATTTCCCTCGGCAACAACAACCTTAAATGCCAACTGTTATGCCCATTGCGACATGTAACCGGTCATGCATGCCCATGCTCTATGCCTATAGTTAAAATCTCCTGCTATGATGAAATAGTTATCTTCGAAGCTCAGTCGGGGGCTTGCAAAAAGAGTTTCGAGCTTTGAAATGAAATTGTGATCTTCAATATTGTAGTCAAAATCGAATAGCCTATCCCCCAAAGTCAGAAATCAATTATTTCCCTCGGCAACAACACCCTTAAATGCCAACTGTTGTGGCCATTGCGACATGTAACCGGACATACATTTTATGACACCTCAAACAAAACAAGATAAAAGCAATTAGTTTCATAATAATAACAATTTAATGACCTAAAGTATTCAATTACAAAAAAAAAAAAACACTTCAATATATTTTCACAATATTCTAGCCAAAAACGAATAGGCTATCTCACAAAGTCAGAAATCAATTACTTTCATAATTATAACAATTCTATGACCTAAAGTATTCCAATTCAAAAAAATACACATATCCTGATAAAATAGTTATGTTCAGAACGCAGTCGGAGGCTATTCCAATTCAAAAAATAAACATTTCCTCCTCATTTCCTAAATGCCAACTGTTGTGGCCATTGCGACATCTAACCGGACATACATTTTATGACATCTCAAACAAAACAAGATAAAAGCAATTAGTTTCATAATTATAACAATTGTATGACCTAAGGTATTCCAAATCAAAAAAATAAACATCCCAGTGTTAGGTTCCGTTAATATTTGATAATTGCAATCTTCAATATGGTAATCCAAAACGAATAGCCTATCCTCCAAAATCAGAAATCAATTATTTCCCTAATCAACAACACCCTTAAATGCCAACTGTTATGCCCATTGCGACATCTAACCGGTCATGCATGCCCATGCTCTATGTCTATAAAAAATAAACACCTCAATATATTTTCACAATATTCTACAACAACACCCTAATTGCCAACTGTTATGCCCACTACGACATGTAACCGCACATACATTTTATGAGATCTAAAACAAAACAAGATAAAAGCAATTAGTTTCAAAATAATAACAATTTTATGACCTATAGGTCAAAATCTCCTGCTATGATGAAATAGTTATCTTCGAAGCTCAGTCGGGGGCTTGCAAAAAGAGTTTCGAGCTTTGAAATGAAATTGTGATTTTCAATATTGTAGCCAAAATCGAATAGACAATCCCCCAAAGTCAGAAATCAATTATTTCCTTTGGCAACAACACCCTAATTGCCAACTGTTATGCCCATTGTGACGTGTAACCGGACATGCATATTATGATGCCTCAAACCAAACAAGATAAAAGCAATTAGTTTCATAATTATTACAATTCTATGACCTAAAGTATTCCAATTCAAAAATAAACATTTCCTCGGTTTCAAGCAGGTCTGCCCTCAACTCGTTATGCATGCCCATGCTCTATGCCTATAGTTAAAATCTCCTGCTATGATAAAATAGTTATCTTCAAAGCTCAGTCGCTTTGAAATGAAATTGTGATCTTCAATATTGTAGTCAAAATCGAATAGCCTATCCCCCAAAATCAGAAATCAATTATTTCCCTCGGCAACAACACCCTTAAATGCCAACTGTTGTGGCCATTGCGACATGTAACCGGACATACATTTTATGACATCTCAAACAAAACAAGATAAAAGCAATTAGTTTCATAATTATTACAATTGTATGACCTAAGGTATTCCAAATCAAAAAAATAAACATCCCAGTGTTAGGTTCCGTTAATATTTGATAATTGCAATCTTCAATATGGTAATCCAAAACGAATAGCCTATCCTCCAAAATCAGAAATCAATTATTTCCCTAATCAACAACACCCTTAAATGCCAACTGTTATGCCCATTGCGACATCTAACCGGTCATGCATGCCCATGCTCTATGTCTATAAAAAATAAACACCTCAATATATTTTCACAATATTCTACAACAACACCCTAATTGCCAACTGTTATGCCCACTACGACATGTAACCGCACATACATTTTATGAGATCTAAAACAAAACAAGATAAAAGCAATTAGTTTCAAAATAATAACAATTTTATGACCTATAGTATTCATTTCAAAAAATAAACACTTCAATATATTTTCACAATATTGTAGCCAAAAACGGATAGCCTATCCCACAAAGTCAGAAATCAATTATATCCTTTGGCAACAACACCCTAATT
Source organism: Eristalis tenax (assembly GCA_905231855.2). Taxonomy (NCBI): domain Eukaryota; kingdom Metazoa; phylum Arthropoda; class Insecta; order Diptera; family Syrphidae; genus Eristalis; species Eristalis tenax. The sequence continues at coordinate 20,383,982 of HG993125.1, read as the reverse complement.
GCCCTCAACTCGTCATGCATGCCCATGCTCTATGCCTATAGTTAAAATCTCCTGCTATGATAAAATAGTTATCTTCAAAGCTCAGTCGCCTTGAAATGTAATTGTGATCTTCAATATTGTAGTCAAAATCGAATAGCCTATCCCCCAAAGTCAGAAATCAATTATTTCCCTCGGCAACAACACCCTTAAATGCCAACTGTTGTGCCCATTGCGACATGTAACCGGACATACATTTTATGACATCTCAAACAAAACAAGATAAAAGCAATTAGTTTCATAATTATAACAATTGTATGACCTAAGGTATTCCAAATCAAAAAAATAAACATCCCAGTGTTAGGTTCCGTTAATATTTGATAATTGCAATCTTCAATATTGTAATCCAAAACGAATAGCTCATCTTCCAAAGTCAGAAATCAATTATTTCCCTAGGCAACAACACCCTTAAATGCCAACTGTTATGCCCATTGCGACATCTAACCGGTCATGCATGCCCATGCTCTATGCCTATAAAAAATAAACACCTCAATATATTTTCACAATATTCTACAACAACACCCTAATTGCCAACTGTTATGCCCACTACGACATGTAACCGCACATACATTTAATGACATCTAAAACAAAACAAGATAAAAGCAATAAGTTTCATAATAATAACAATTTTATGACCTATAGTATTCATTTCAAAAAATAAACACTTCAATATATTTTCACAATATTGTAGCCAAAAACGGATAGCCTATCCCACAAAGTCAGAAATCAATTATATCCTTTGGCAACAACACCCTAATTGCCCTCAACTCGTCATGCATGCCCATGCTCTATGCCTATAGTTAAAATCTCCTGCTATGATAAAATAGTTATCTTCAAAGCTCAGTCGCCTTGAAATGTAATTGTGATCTTCAATATTGTAGTCAAAATCGAATAGCCTATCCCCCAAAGTCAGAAATCAATTATTTCCCTCGGCAACAACACCCTTAAATGCCAACTGTTGTGCCCATTGCGACATGTAACCGGACATACATTTTATGACATCTCAAACAAAACAAGATAAAAGCAATTAGTTTCATAATTATAACAATTGTATGACCTAAGGTATTCCAAATCAAAAAAATAAACATCCCAGTGTTAGGTTCCGTTAATATTTGATAATTGCAATCTTCAAAATTGTAATCCAAAACGAATAGCTCATCCTCCAAAGTCAGAAATCAATTATTTCCCTAGGCAACAACACCCTTAAATGCCAACTGTTATGCCCATTGCGACATCTAACCGGTCATGCATGCCCATGCTCTATGCCTATAAAAAATAAACACCTCAATATATTTTCACAATATTCTACAACAACACCCTAATTGCCAACTGTTATGCCCACTACGACATGTAACCGCAAATACATTTTATGACATCTAAAACAAAACAAGATAAAAGCAATTAGTTTCATAATAATAACAATTTTATGACCTATAGTATTCATTTCAAAAAATAAACACTTCAATATATTTTCACAATATTGTAGCCAAAAACGGATAGCCTATCCCACAAAGTCAGAAATCAATTATATCCTTTGGCAACAACACCCTAATTGCCCTCAACTCGTCATGCATGCCCATGCTCTATGCCTATAGTTAAAATCTCCTGCTATGATAAAATAGTTATCTTCAAAGCTCAGTCGGGGGCTTGCAAAAAGAATTTCGAGCTTTGAAATGAAATTGTGATCTTCAATATTGTAGCCAAAATCGAATAGCCTATCCCCCAAAGTCAGAAATCAATTATTTCCCTCGACAGCAACACCCTAATAGCCAACTGTTATGCCCACTACGACATGTAACCGCACATACATTTTATGACATCTCAAACAAAACAAGATAAAAACAATTAGTTTCATAATTATAACAATTCTATGACCTAAAGTATTCCAATTCAAAAATAAACATTTCCTAGGTTGCAAGCAGCTCTGCCCTCAACTCGTCATGCATGCCCATGCTCTATGCGTATAGTCAAAATCTCCTGCTATGATAAAATAGTTATCTTCGAAGCTCAGTCGGGGGCTTGCAAAAAGAGTTTCGAGCTTTGAAATGAAATTGTGATCTTCAATATTGTAGCCAAAATCGAATAGCCAATCCCCCAAAGTCAGAAATCAATTATTTCCTTTGGCAACAACACCCTAATTGCCAACTGTTATGCCCATTGTGACGTGTAACCGGACATGCATATTATGATGCCTCAAACCAAACAAGATAAAAGCAATTAGTTTCATAATTATTACAATTCTATGACCTAAAGTATTCCAATTCAAAAATAAACATTTCCTCGGTTTCAAGCAGGTCTGCCCTCAACTCGTTATGCATGCCCATGCTCTATGCCTATAGTTAAAATCTCCTGCTATGATAAAATAGTTATCTTCAAAGCTCAGTCGCTTTGAAATGAAATTGTGATCTTCAATATTGTAGTCAAAATCGAATAGCCTATCCCCCAAAGTCAGAAATCAATTATTTCCCTCGGCAACAACACCCTTAAATGCCAACTGTTATGCCCATTGCGACATCTAACCGGTCATGCATGCCCATGCTCTATGTCTATAAAAAATAAACACCTCAATATATTTTCACAATATTCTACAACAACACCCTAATTGCCAACTGTTATGCCCACTACGACATGTAACCGCACATACATTTTATGAGATCTAAAACAAAACAAGATAAAAGCAATTAGTTTCAAAATAATAACAATTTTATGACCTATAGTATTCATTTCAAAAAATAAACACTTCAATATATTTTCACAATATTGTAGCCAAAAACGGATAGCCTATCCCACAAAGTCAGAAATCAATTATATCCTTTGGCAACAACACCCTAATTGCCCTCAACTCGTCATGCATGCCCATGCTCTATGCCTATAGTTAAAATCTTCTGCTATGATAAAATAGTTATCTTCAAAGCTCAGTCGGGGGCTTGCAAAAAGAATTTCGAGCTTTGAAATGAAATTGTGATCTTCAATATTGTAGCCAAAATCGAATAGCCTGTCCCCCAAAGTCAGAAATCAATTATTTCCCTCGACAGCAACACCCTAATAGCCAACTGTTATGCCCACTACGACATGTAACCGCACATACATTTTATGAGATCTAAAACAAAACAAGATAAAAGCAATTAGTTTCATAATAATAACAATTTAATGACCTATAGTATTCATTTCAAAAAATAAACACTTCAATATATTTTCACAATATTGTAGCCAAAAACGGATAGCCTATCCCACAAAGTCAGAAATCAATTATATCCTTTGGCAACAACACCCTAATTGCCCTCAACTCGTCATGCATGCCCATGCTCTATGCCTATAGTTAAAATCTCCTGCTATGATAAAATAGTTATCTTCAAAGCTCAGTCGCCTTGAAATGTAATTGTGATCTTCAATATTGTAGTCAAAATCGAATAGCCTATCCCCCAAAGTCAGAAATCAATTATTTCCCTCGGCAACAACACCCTTAAATGCCAACTGTTGTGCCCATTGCGACATGTAACCGGACATACATTTTATGACATCTCAAACAAAACAAGATAAAAGCAATTAGTTTCATAATTATAACAATTGTATGACCTAAGGTATTCCAAATCAAAAAAATAAACATCCCAGTGTTAGGTTCCGTTAATATTTGATAATTGCAATCTTCAATATTGTAATCCAAAACGAATAGCTCATCCTCCAAAGTCAGAAATCAATTATTTCCCTAGGCAACAACACCCTTAAATGCCAACTGTTATGCCCATTGCGACATCTAACCGGTCATGCATGCCCATGCTCTATGCCTATAAAAAATAAACACCTCAATATATTTTCACAATATTCTACAACAACACCCTAATTGCCAACTGTTATGCCCACTACGACATGTAACCGCACATACATTTAATGACATCTAAAACAAAACAAGATAAAAGCAATAAGTTTCATAATAATAACAATTTTATGACCTATAGTATTCATTTCAAAAAATAAACACTTCAATATATTTTCACAATATTGTAGCCAAAAACGGATAGCCTATCCCACAAAGTCAGAAATCAATTATATCCTTTGGCAACAACACCCTAATTGCCCTCAACTCGTCATGCATGCCCATGCTCTATGCCTATAGTTAAAATCTCCTGCTATGATAAAATAGTTATCTTCAAAGCTCAGTCGCCTTGAAATGTAATTGTGATCTTCAATATTGTAGTCAAAATCGAATAGCCTATCCCCCAAAGTCAGAAATCAATTATTTCCCTCGGCAACAACACCCTTAAATGCCAACTGTTGTGCCCATTGCGACATGTAACCGGACATACATTTTATGACATCTCAAACAAAACAAGATAAAAGCAATTAGTTTCATAATTATAACAATTGTATGACCTAAGGTATTCCAAATCAAAAAAATAAACATCCCAGTGTTAGGTTCCGTTAATATTTGATAATTGCAATCTTCAAAATTGTAATCCAAAACGAATAGCTCATCCTCCAAAGTCAGAAATCAATTATTTCCCTAGGCAACAACACCCTTAAATGCCAACTGTTATGCCCATTGCGACATCTAACCGGTCATGCATGCCCATGCTCTATGCCTATAAAAAATAAACACCTCAATATATTTTCACAATATTCTACAACAACACCCTAATTGCCAACTGTTATGCCCACTACGACATGTAACCGCAAATACATTTTATGACATCTAAAACAAAACAAGATAAAAGCAATTAGTTTCATAATAATAACAATTTTATGACCTATAGTATTCATTTCAAAAAATAAACACTTCAATATATTTTCACAATATTGTAGCCAAAAACGGATAGCCTATCCCACAAAGTCAGAAATCAATTATATCCTTTGGCAACAACACCCTAATTGCCCTCAACTCGTCATGCATGCCCATGCTCTATGCCTATAGTTAAAATCTCCTGCTATGATAAAATAGTTATCTTCAAAGCTCAGTCGGGGGCTTGCAAAAAGAATTTCGAGCTTTGAAATGAAATTGTGATCTTCAATATTGTAGCCAAAATCGAATAGCCTATCCCCCAAAGTCAGAAATCAATTATTTCCCTCGACAGCAACACCCTAATAGCCAACTGTTATGCCCACTACGACATGTAACCGCACATACATTTTATGACATCTCAAACAAAACAAGATAAAAACAATTAGTTTCATAATTATAACAATTCTATGACCTAAAGTATTCCAATTCAAAAATAAACATTTCCTAGGTTGCAAGCAGCTCTGCCCTCAACTCGTCATGCATGCCCATGCTCTATGCGTATAGTCAAAATCTCCTGCTATGATAAAATAGTTATCTTCGAAGCTCAGTCGGGGGCTTGCAAAAAGAGTTTCGAGCTTTGAAATGAAATTGTGATCTTCAATATTGTAGCCAAAATCGAATAGCCAATCCCCCAAAGTCAGAAATCAATTATTTCCTTTGGCAACAACACCCTAATTGCCAACTGTTATGCCCATTGTGACGTGTAACCGGACATGCATATTATGATGCCTCAAACCAAACAAGATAAAAGCAATTAGTTTCATAATTATTACAATTCTATGACCTAAAGTATTCCAATTCAAAAATAAACATTTCCTCGGTTTCAAGCAGGTCTGCCCTCAACTCGTTATGCATGCCCATGCTCTATGCCTATAGTTAAAATCTCCTGCTATGATAAAATAGTTATCTTCAAAGCTCAGTCGCTTTGAAATGAAATTGTGATCTTCAATATTGTAGTCAAAATCGAATAGCCTATCCCCCAAAGTCAGAAATCAATTATTTCCCTCGGCAACAACACCCTTAAATGCCAACTGTTATGCCCATTGCGACATCTAACCGGTCATGCATGCCCATGCTCTATGTCTATAAAAAATAAACACCTCAATATATTTTCACAATATTCTACAACAACACCCTAATTGCCAACTGTTATGCCCACTACGACATGTAACCGCACATACATTTTATGAGATCTAAAACAAAACAAGATAAAAGCAATTAGTTTCAAAATAATAACAATTTTATGACCTATAGTATTCATTTCAAAAAATAAACACTTCAATATATTTTCACAATATTGTAGCCAAAAACGGATAGCCTATCCCACAAAGTCAGAAATCAATTATATCCTTTGGCAACAACACCCTAATTGCCCTCAACTCGTCATGCATGCCCATGCTCTATGCCTATAGTTAAAATCTTCTGCTATGATAAAATAGTTATCTTCAAAGCTCAGTCGGGGGCTTGCAAAAAGAATTTCGAGCTTTGAAATGAAATTGTGATCTTCAATATTGTAGCCAAAATCGAATAGCCTGTCCCCCAAAGTCAGAAATCAATTATTTCCCTCGACAGCAACACCCTAATAGCCAACTGTTATGCCCACTACGACATGTAACCGCACATACATTTTATGAGATCTAAAACAAAACAAGATAAAAGCAATTAGTTTCATAATAATAACAATTTAATGACCTATAGTATTCAATTAAAAAAAAAAAACACTTCAATATATTTTCACAATATTCTAGCCAAAAACGAATAGGCTATCTCACAAAGTCAGAAATCAATTACTTTCATAATTATAACAATTCTATGACCTAAAGTATTCCAATTCAAAAAAATACACATATCCTGATAAAATAGTTATGTTCAGAACGCAGTCGGAGGCTAATTCAATTCAAAAAATAAACATTTCCTCGGTTGCAAGCAGGTCTGCCTTCAACTCGTCAAGCATGCCCATGCTCTATGCATATAGTTAAAATCTCCTGCTATGATAAAATAGTTATCTTCAAAGCTCAGTCGCTTTGAAATGAAATTGTGATCTTCAACATTGTAGTCAAAATCGAATAGCCTATCCCCCAAAGTCAGAAATCAATTATTTCCCTCGGCAACAACACCCTTAAATGCCAACTGTTATGCCCATTGCGACATCTAACCGGTCATGCATGCCCATGCTCTATGTCTATAAAAAATAAACACCTCAATATATTTTCACAATATTCTACAACAACACCCTAATTGCCAACTGTTATGCCCACTACGACATGTAACCGCACATACATTTTATGAGATCTAAAACAAAACAAGATAAAAGCAATTAGTTTCAAAATAATAACAATTTTATGACCTATAGTATTCATTTCAAAAAATAAACACTTCAATATATTTTCACAATATTGTAGCCAAAAACGGATAGCCTATCCCACAAAGTCAGAAATCAATTATATCCTTTGGCAACAACACCCTAATTGCCCTCAACTCGTCATGAATGCCCATGCTCTATGCCTATAGTTAAAATCTCCTGCTATGATAAAATAGTTATCTTCAAAGCTCAGTCGCCTTGAAATGTAATTGTGATCTTCAATATTGTAGTCAAAATCGAATAGCCTATCCCCCAAAGTCAGAAATCAATTATTTCCCTCAGCAACAGCACCCTTAAATGCCAACTGTTGTGCCCATTGCGACATGTAACCGGACATACATTTTATGACATCTCAAACAAAACAAGATAAAAGCAATTAGTTTCATAATTATAACAATTGTATGACCTAAGGTATTCCAAATCAAAAAAATAAACATCCCAGTGTTAGGTTCCGTTAATATTTGATAATTGCAATCTTCAATATTGTAATCCAAAACGAATAGCTCATCCTCCAAAGTCAGAAATCAATTATTTCCCTAGGCAACAACACCCTTAAATGCCAACTGTTATGCCCATTGCTACATCTAACCGGTCATGCATGCCCATGCTCTATGCCTATAAAAAATAAACACCTCAATATATTTTCACAATATTCTACAACAACACCCTAATTGCCAACTGTTATGCCTACTACGACATGTAACCGCACATACATTTTATGACATCTAAAACAAAACAAGATAAAAGCAATTAGTTTCATAATAATAACAATTTTATGACCTACAGTATTCATTTCAAAAAATAAACACTTCAATATATTTTCACAATATTGTAGCCAAAAACGGATAGCCTATCCCACAAAGTCAGAAATCAATTATATCCTTTGGCAACAACACCCTAATTGCCCTCAACTCGTCATGCATGCCCATGCTCTATGCCTATAGTTAAAATCTCCTGCTATGATAAAATAGTTATCTTCAAAGCTCAGTCGGGGGCTTGCAAAAAGAATTTCGAGCTTTGAAATGAAATTGTGATCTTCAATATTGTAGCCAAAATCGAATAGCCTATCCCCCAAAGTCAGAAATCAATTATTTCCCTCGACAGCAACACCCTAATAGCCAACTGTTATGCCCACTACGACATGTAACTGCACATACATTTTATGACATCTCAAACAAAACAAGATAAAAACAATTAGTTTCATAATTATAACAATTCTATGACCTAAAGTATTCCAATTCAAAAATAAACATTTCCTAGGTTGCAAGCAGCTCTGCCCTCAACTCGTCATGCATGCCCATGCTCTATGCGTATAGTCAAAATCTCCTGCTATGATAAAATAGTTATCTTCGAAGCTCAGTCGGGGGCTTGCAAAAAGAGTTTCGAGCTTTGAAATGAAATTGTGATCTTCAACATTGTAGTCAAAATCGAATAGCCTATCCCCCAAAGTCAGAAATCAATTATTTCCCTCAGCAACAACACCCTTAAATGCCAACTGTTGTGCCCATTGCGACATGTAACCGGACATACATTTTATGACATCTCAAACAAAACAAGATAAAAGCAATTAGTTTCATAATTATAAAAATTGTATGACCTAAGGTATTCCAAATCAAAAAAATAAACATCCCAGTGTTAGGTTCCGTTAATATTTGATAATTGCAATCTTCAATATTGTAATCCAAAACGAATAGCTCATCCTCCAAAGTCAGAAATCAATTATTTCCCTAGGCAACAACACCCTTAAATGCCAACTGTTATGCCTACTACGACATGTAACCGCACATACATTTTATGACATCTAAAACAAAACAATGCCCATGCATGCCCATGCTCTATGCCTATAAAAAATAAACACCTCAATATATTTTCACAATATTCTACAACAACACCCTAATTGCCAACTGTTATGCCTACTACGACATGTAACCGCACATACATTTTATGACATCTAAAACAAAACAAGATAAAAGCAATTAGTTTCATAATAATAACAATTTTATGACCTACAGTATTCATTTCAAAAAATAAACACTTCAATATATTTTCACAATATTGTAGCCAAAAACGGATAGCCTATCCCACAAAGTCAGAAATCAATTATATCCTTTGGCAACAACACCCTAATTGCCCTCAACTCGTCATGCATGCCCATGCTCTATGCCTATAGTTAAAATCTCCTGCTATGATAAAATAGTTATCTTCAAAGCTCAGTCGCTTTGAAATGAAATTGTGATCTTCAATATTGTAGCCAAAATCGAATAGCCTATCCCCCAAAGTCAGAAATCAATTATTTCCCTCGACAGCAACACCCTAATAGCCAACTGTTATGCCCACTACGACATGTAACTGCACATACATTTTATGACATCTCAAACAAAACAAGATAAAAACAATTAGTTTCATAATTATAACAATTTTATGACCTAAAGTATTCCAATTCAAAAATAAACATTTCCTAGGTTGCAAGCAGCTCTGCCCTCAACTCGTCATGCATGCCCATGCTCTATGCGTATAGTCAAAATCTCCTGCTATGATAAAATAGTTATCTTCGAAGCTCAGTCGGGGGCTTGCAAAAAGAGTTTCGAGCTTTGAAATGAAATTGTGATCTTCAATATTGTAGCCAAAATCGAATAGCCATTCCCCCAAAGTCAGAAATCAATTATTTCCCTCGGCAACAACACCCTAATTGCCAACTGTTATGCCCATTGTGACGTGTAACCGGACATGCATATTATGATGCCTCAAACCAAACAAGATAAAAGCAATTAGTTTCATAATTATTACAATTCTATGACCTAAAGTATTCCAATTCAAAAATAAACATTTCCTCGGTTTCAAGCAGGTCTGCCCTCAACTCGTTATGCATGCCCATGCTCTATGCCTATAGTTAAAATCTCCTGCTATGATAAAATAGTTATCTTCAAAGCTCAGTCGCTTTGAAATGAAATTGTGATTTTCAATATTGTAGTCAAAATCGAATAGCCTATCCCCCAAAGTCAGAAATCAATTATTTCCCTCGGCAACAACACCCTTAAATGCCAACTGTTGTGGCCATTGCGACATGTAACCGGACATACATTTTATGACACCTCAAACAAAACAAGATAAAAGCAATTAGCTTCATAATAATAACAATTTAATGACCTATAGTATTCAATTAAAAAAAAAAACACTTCAATATATTTTCACAGTATTCTAGCCAAAAACGAATAGGCTATCTCACAAAGTCAAAAATCAATTACTTTCATAATTATAGCAATTCCTAAAGTATTCCAATTCAAAAAAATACACATATCCTGATAAAATAGTTATGTTCAGAACGCAGTCGGAGGCTATTCCAATTCAAAAAATAAACATTTCCTCGGTTGCAAGCAGGTCTGCCTTCAACTCGTCAAGCATGCCCATGCTCTATGCATATAGTTAAAATCTCCTGCTATGATAAAATAGTTATCTTCAAAGCTCAGTCGCTTTGAAATGAAATTGTGATCTTCAATATTGTAGTCAAAATCGAATAGCCTATCCCCCAAAGTCAGAAATCAATTATTTCCCTCGGCAACAACACCCTTAAATGCCAACTGTTGTGGCCATTGCGACATGTAACCGGACATACATTTTATGACATCTCAAACAAAACAAGATAAAAGCAATTAGTTTCATAATTGTAAAAATTGTATGACCTAAGGTATTCCAAATCAAAAAAATAAACATCCCAGTGTTAGGTTCCGTTAATATTTGATAATTGCAATCTTCAATATGGTAATCCAAAACGAATAGCCTATCCTCCAAAATCAGAAATCAATTATTTCCCTAGGCAACAACACCCTTAAATGCCAACTGTTATGCCCATTGCGACATCTAACCGGTCATGCATGCCCATGCTCTATGTCTATAAAAAATAAACACCTCAATATATTTTCACAATATTCTACAACAACACCCTAATTGCCAACTGTTATGCCCACTACGACATGTAACCGCACATACATTTTATGAGATCTAAAAGAAAACAAGATAAAAGCAATTAGTTTCAAAATAATAACAATTTTATGACCTATAGTATTCATTTCAAAAAATAAACACTTCAATATATTTTCACAATATTGTAGCCAAAAACGGATAGCCTATCCCACAAAGTCAGAAATCAATTATATCCTTTGGCAACAACACCCTAATTGCCCTCAACTCGTCATGCATGCCCATGCTCTATGCCTATAGTTAAAATCTCCTGCTATGATAAAATAGTTATCTTCAAAGCTCAGTCGCCTTGAAATGTAATTGTGATCTTCAATATTGTAGTCAAAATCGAATAGCCTATCCCCCAAAGTCAGAAATCAATTATTTCCCTCGGCAACAACACCCTTAAATGCCAACTGTTGTGCCCATTGCGACATGTAACCGGACATACATTTTATGACATCTCAAACAAAACAAGATAAAAGCAATTAGTTTCATAATTATAACAATTGTATGACCTAAGGTATTCCAAATCAAAAAAATAAACATCCCAGTGTTAGGCTTCGTTAATATTTGATAATTGCAATCTTCAATATTGTAATCCAAAACGAATAGCTCATCCTCCAAAGTCAGAAATCAATTATTTCCCTAGGCAACAACACCCTTAAATGCCAACTGTTATGCCCATTGCGACATCTAACCGGTCATGCATGCCCATGCTCTATGTCTATAAAAAATAAACACCTCAATATATTTTCACAATATTCTACAACAACACCCTAATTGCCAACTGTTATGCCCACTACGACATGTAACCGCACATACATTTTATGACATCTAAAACAAAACAAGATAAAAGCAATTAGTTTCATAATAATAACAATTTTATGACCTATAGTATTCATTTCAAAAAATAAACACTTCAATATATTTTCACAATATTGTAGCCAAAAACGGATAGCCTATCCCACAAAGTCAGAAATCAATTATATCCTTTGGCAACAACACCCTAATTGCCCTCAACTCGTCTTGTATGCCCATGCTCTATGCCTATAGTTAAAATCTCCTGCTATGATAAAATAGTTATCTTCAAAGCTCAGTCGCTTTGAAATGAAATTGTGATTTTCAATATTGTAGTCAAAATCGAATAGCCTATCCCCCAAAGTCAGAAATCAATTATTTCCTTTGGCAACAACACCCTTATTGCCAACTGTTATGCCCATTGTGACGTGTAACCGGACATGCATATTATGATGCCTCAAACCAAACAAGATAAAAGCAATTAGTTTCATAATTATTACAATTCTATGACCTAAAGTATTCCAATTCAAAAATAAACATTTCCTCGGTTTCAAGCAGGTCTGCCCTCAACTCGTTATGCATGCCCATGCTCTATGCCTATAGTTAAAATCTCCTGCTATGATAAAATAGTTATCTTCAAAGCTCAGTCGCTTTGAAATGAAATTGTGATCTTCAATATTGTAGTCGAAATCGAATAGCCTATCCCCCAAAGTCAGAAATCAATTATTTCCCTCGGCAACAACACCCTTAAATGCCAACTGTTGTGGCCATTGCGACATGTAACCGGACATACATTTTATGACACCTCAAACAAAACAAGATAAAAGCAATTAGTTTCATAATAATAACAATTTAATGACCTATAGTATTCAATTAAAAAAAAAACACTTCAATATATTTTCACAATATTCTAGCCAAAAACGAATAGGCTATCTCACAAAGTCAGAAATCAATTACTTTCATAATTATAACAATTCTATGACCTAAAGTATTCCAATTCAAAAAAATACACATATCCTGATAAAATAGTTATGTTCAGAACGCAGTCGGAGGCTATTCCAATTCAAAAAATAAACATTTCCTCGGTTGCAAGCAGGTCTGCCTTCAACTCGTCAAGCATGCCCATGCTCTATGCATATAGTTAAAATCTCCTGCTATGATCAAATAGTTATCTTCAAAGCTCAGTCGCTTTGAAATGAAATTGTGATCTTCAATATTGTAGTCAAAATCGAATAGCCTATCACCCAAAGTCAGAAATCAATTATTTCCCTCGGCAACAACACCCTTAAATGCCAACTGTTGTGGCCATTGCGACATGTAACCGGACATACATTTTATGACATCTCAAACAAAACAAGATAAAAGCAATTAGTTTCATAATTATAACAATTGTATGACCTAAGGTATTCCAAATCAAAAAAATAAACATCCCAGTGTTAGGTTCCGTTAATATTTGATAATTGCAGTCTTCAATATGGTAATCCAAAACGCATAGCCTATCCTCCAAAATCAGAAATCAATTATTTCCCTAGGCAACAACATCCTTAAATGCCAACTGTTATGCCCATTGCGACATCTAACCGGTTATGCATGCCCATGCTCTATGTCTATAAAAAATAAACACCTCAATATATTTTCACAATATTCTACAACAACACCCTAATTGCCAACTGTTATGCCCACTACTACATGTAACCGCACATACATTTTATGAGATCTAAAACAAAACAAGATAAAAGCAATTAGTTTCAAAATAATAAATGAAAAAATAAAAATACACATATCCTGATAAAATAGTTATGTTCAGAACGGAGTCGGAGGCTATTCCAATTCAAAAAATAAACATTTCCTCGGTTGCAAGCAGGTCTGCCCTCAACTCGTTATACATGCCCATGCTCTATGCATATAGTTAAAATCTCCTGCTATGATAAAATAGTTATCTTCGAAGCTCAGTCGGGGGCTTGCAAAAAGAGTTTCGAGCTTTGAAATGAAATTGTGATCTTCAATATTGTAGCCAAAATCGAATAGCCTATCCCCCAAAGTCAGAAATCAATTATTTCCCTCGACAGCAACACCCTAATAGCCAACTGTTATGCCCACTACGACATGTAACCGCACATACATTTTATGAGATCTAAAACAAAACAAGATAAAAGCAATTAGTTTCAAAATAATAACAATTTTATGACCTATAGTATTCATTTCAAAAAATAAACACTTCAATATATTTTCACAATATTGTAGCCAAAAACGGATAGCCTATCCCACAAAGTCAGAAATCAATTATATCCTTTGGCAACAACACCCTAATTGCCCTCAACTCGTCATGCATGCCCATGCTCTATGCCTATAGTTAAAATCTCCTGCTATGATAAAATAGTTATCTTCAAAGCTCAGTCGCCTTGAAATGTAATTGTGATCTTCAATATTGTAGTCAAAATCGAATAGCCTATCCCCCAAAGTCAGAAATCAATTATTTCCCTCGGCAACAACACCCTTAAATGCCAACTGTTGTGCCCATTGCGACATGTAACCGGACATACATTTTATGACATCTCAAACAAAACAAGATAAAAGCAATTAGTTTCATAATTATAACAATTGTATGACCTAAGGTATTCCAAATCAAAAAAATAAACATCCCAGTGTTAGGCTCCGTTAATATTTGATAATTGCAATCTTCAATATTGTAATCCAAAACGAATAGCTCATCCTCCAAAGTCAGAAATCAATTATTTCCCTAGGCAACAACACCCTTAAATGCCAACTGTTATGCCCATTGCGACATCTAACCGGTCATGCATGCCCATGCTCTATGTCTATAAAAAATAAACACCTCAATATATTTTCACAATATTCTACAACAACACCCTAATTGCCAACTGTTATGCCCACTACGACATGTAACCGCACATACATTTTATGACATCTAAAACAAAACAAGATAAAAGCAATTAGTTTCATAATAATAACAATTTTATGACCTATAGTATTCATTTCAAAAAATAAACACTTCAATATATTTTCACAATATTGTAGCCAAAAACGGATAGCCTATCCAACAAAGTCAGAAATCAATTATATCCTTTGGCAACAACACCCTAATTGCCCTCAACTCGTCATGCATGCTCATGCTCTATGCCTATAGTTAAAATCTCCTGCTATGATAAAATAGTTATCTTCAAAGCTCAGTCGGAGGCTTGCAAAAAGAATTTCGTGCTTTGAAATGAAATTGTGATCTTCAATATTGTAGCCAAAATCGAATAGCCTATCCCCCAAAGTCAGAATTCAATTATTTCGACAGCAACACCCTAATAGCCAACTGTTATGCCCACTACGACATGTAACCGCACATACATTTTATGACATCTCAAACAAAACAAGATAAAAACAATTAGTTTCATAATTATAACAATTCTATGACCTAAGGTATTCCAATTCAAAAATAAACATTTCCTAGGTTGCAAGCAGCTCTGCCCTCAACTCGTCATGCATGCCCATGCTCTATGCGTATAGTCAAAATCTCCTGCTATGATAAAATAGTTATCTTCGAAGCTCAGTCGGGGGCTTGCAAAAAGAGTTTCGAGCTTTGAAATGAAATTGTGATCTTCAATATTGTAGCCAAAATAGAATAGCCAATCCCCCAAAGTCAGAAATCAATTATTTCCTTTGGCAACAACACCCTAATTGCCAACTGTTATGCCCATTGTGACGTGTAACCGGACATGCATATTATGATGCCTCAAACCAAACAAGATAAAAGCAATTAGTTTCATAATTATTACAATTCTATGACCTAAAGTATTCCAATTCAAAAATAAACATTTCCTCGGTTGCAAGCAGGTCTGCCCTCAACTCGTTATGCATGCCCATGCTCTATGCCTATAGTTAAAATCTCCTGCTATGATAAAATAGTTATCTTCAAAGCTCAGTCGCTTTGAAATGAAATTGTGATCTTCAATATTGTAGTCAAAATCGAATAGCCTATCCCCCAAAGTCAGAAATCAATTATTTCCCTCGGCAACAACACCCTTAAATGCCAACTGTTGTGGCCATTGCGACATGTAACCGGACATACATTTTATGACACCTCAAACAAAACAAGATAAAAGCAATTAGTTTCATAATAATAACAATTTAATGACCTATAGTATTCAATTAAAAAAAAAAAACACTTCAATATATTTTCACAATATTCTAGCCAAAAACGAATAGGCTATCTCACAAAGTCAGAAATCAATTACTTTCATAATTATAACAATTCTATGACCTAAAGTATTCCAATTCAAAAAAATACACATATCCTGATAAAATAGTTATGTTCAGAACGCAGTCGGAGGCTATTCCAATTCAAAAAATAAACATTTCCTCGGTTGCAAGCAGGTCTGCCTTCAACTCGTCAAGCATGCCCATGCTCTATGCATATAGTTAAAATCTCCTGCTATGATCAAATAGTTATCTTCAAAGCTCAGTCGCTTTGAAATGAAATTGTGATCTTCAATATTGTAGTCAAAATCGAATAGCCTATCACCCAAAGTCAGAAATCAATTATTTCCCTCGGCAACAACACCCTTAAATGCCAACTGTTGTGGCCATTGCGACATGTAACTGGACATACATTTTATGACATCTCAAACAAAACAAGATAAAAGCAATTAGTTTCATAATTATAACAATTGTATGACCTAAGGTATTCCAAATCAAAAAAATAAACATCCCAGTGTTAGGTTCCGTTAATATTTGATAATTGCAATCTTCAATATGGTAATCCAAAACGCATAGCCTATCCTCCAAAATCAGAAATCAATTATTTCCCTAGGCAACAACATCCTTAAATGCCAACTGTTATGCCCATTGCGACATCTAACCGGTCATGCATGCCCATGCTCTATGTCTATAAAAAATAAACACCTCAATATATTTTCACAATATTCTACAACAACACCCTAATTGCCAACTGTTATGCCCACTACTACATGTAACCGCACATACATTTTATGAGATCTAAAACAAAACAAGATAAAAGCAATTAGTTCCAAAATAATAAATAAAAAAATAAAAATACACATATCCTGATAAAATAGTTATGTTCAGAACGGAGTCGGAGGCTATTCCAATTCAAAAAATAAACATTTCCTCGGTTGCAAGCAGGTCTGCCCTCAACTCGTTATGCATGCTCATGCTCTATGCATATAGTTAAAATCTCCTGCTATGATAAAATAGTTATCTTCGAAGCTCAGTCGGGGGCTTGCAAAAATAGTTTCGAGCTTTGAAATGAAATTGTGATCTTCAATATTGTAGCCAAAATCGAATAGCCTATCCCTCAAAGTCAGAAATCAATTATTTCCCTCGACAGCAACACCCTAATAGCCAACTGTTATGCCCACTACGACATGTAACCGCACATACATTTTATGAGATCTAAAACAAAACAAGATAAAAGCAATTAGTTTCAAAATAATAACAATTTTATGACCTATAGTATTCATTTCAAAAAATAAACACTTCAATATATTTTCACAATATTGTAGCCAAAAACGGATAGCCTATCCCACAAAGTCAGAAATCAATTATATCCTTTGGCAACAACACCCTAATTGCCCTCAACTCGTCATGCATGCCCATGCTCTATGCCTATAGTTAAAATCTCCTGCTATGATAAAATAGTTATCTTCAAAGCTCAGTCGCCTTGAAATGTAATTGTGATCTTCAATATTGTAGTCAAAATCGAATAGCCTATCCCCCAAAGTCAGAAATCAATTATTTCCCTCCGCAACAACACCCTTAAATGCCAACTGTTGTGCCCATTGCGACATGTAACCGGACATACATTTTATGACATCTCAAACAAAACAAGATAAAAGCAATTAGTTTCATAATTATAACAATTGTATGACCTAAGGTATTCCAAATCAAAAAAATAAACATCCCAGTGTTAGGCTCCGTTAATATTTGATAATTGCAATCTTCAATATTGTAATCCAAAACGAATAGCTCATCCTCCAAAGTCAGAAATCAATTATTTCCCTAGGCAACAACACCCTTAAATGCCAACTGTTATGCCCATTGCGACATCTAACCGGTCATGCATGCCCATGCTCTATGTCTATAAAAAATAAACACCTCAATATATTTTCACAATATTCTACAACAACACCCTAATTGCCAACTGTTATGCCCACTACGACATGTAACCGCACATACATTTTATGACATCTAAAACAAAACAAGATGAAAGCAATTAGTTTCATAATAATAACAATTTTATGACCTATAGTATTCATTTCAAAAAATAAACACTTCAATATATTTTCACAATATTGTAGCCAAAAACGGATAGCCTATCCCACAAAGTCAGAAATCAATTATATCCTTTGGCAACAACACCCTAATTGCCCTCAACTCGTCATGCATGCCCATGCTCTATGCCTATAGTTAAAATCTCCTGCTATGATAAAATAGTTATCTTCAAAGCTCAGTCGGGGGCTTGCAAAAAGAATTTCGAGCTTTGAAATGAAATTGTGATCTTCAATATTGTAGCCAAAATCGAATAGCCTATCCCCCAAAGTCAGAAATCAATTATTTCCCTCGACAGCAACACCCTAATAGCCAACTGTTATGCCCACTACGACATGTAACCGCACATACATTTTATGACATCTCAAACAAAACAAGATAAAAACAATTAGTTTCATAATTATAACAATTCTATGACCTAAAGTATTCCAATTCAAAAATAAACATTTCCTAGGTTGCAAGCAGCTCTGCCCTCAACTCGTCATGCATGCCCATGCTCTATGCGTATAGTCAAAATCTCCTGCTATGATAAAATAGTTATCTTCGAAGCTCAGTCGGGGGCTTGCAAAAAGAGTTTCGAGCTTTGAAATGAAATTGTGATCTTCAATATTGTAGCCAAAATAGAATAGCCAATCCCCCAAAGTCAGAAATCAATTATTTCCTTTGGCAACAACACCCTAATTGCCAACTGTTATGCCCATTGTGACGTGTAACCGGACATGCATATTATGATGCCTCAAACCAAACAAGATAAAAGCAATTAGTTTCATAATTATTACAATTCTATGACCTAAAGTATTCCAATTCAAAAATAAACATTTCCTCGGTTTCAAGCAGGTCTGCCCTCAACTCGTTATGCATGCCCATGCTCTATGCCTATAGTTAAAATCTCCTGCTATGATAAAATAGTTATCTTCAAAGCTCAGTCGCTTTGAAATGAAATTGTGATCTTCAATATTGTAGTCAAAATCGAATAGCCTATCCCCCAAAGTCAGAAATCAATTATTTCCCTCAACAACAACACCCTTAAATGCCAACTGTTGTGGCCATTGCGACATGTAACCGGACATACATTTTATGACACCTCAAACAAAACAAGATAAAAGCAATTAGTTTCATAATAATAACAATTTAATGACCTATAGTATTCAATTAAAAAAAAAACACTTCAATATATTTTCACAATATTCTAGCCAAAAACGAATAGGCTATCTCACAAAGTCAGAAATCAATTACTTTCATAATTATAACAATTCTATGACCTAAAGTATTCCAATTCAAAAAAATACACATATCCTGATAAAATATTTATGTTCAGAACGCAGTCGGAGGCTATTCCAATTCAAAAAATAAACATTTCCTCGGTTGCAAGCAGGTCTGCCTTCAACTCGTCAAGCATGCCCATGCTCTATGCATATAGTTAAAATCTCCTGCTATGATAAAATAGTTATCTTCGAAGCTCAGTCGGGGGCTTGCAAAAAGAGTTTCGAGCTTTGAAATGAAATTGCGATCTTTAATATTGTAGCCAAAATCGAATAGCCTATCCCCCAAAGTCAGAAATCAATTATTTCCTTTGGCAACAACACCCTAACTGAAAACCGTTATGCCCATTGCGACATGTAACCGCAGATACATTTTATGACACCTCAAACAAAACAAGATAAAAGCAATTAGTTTCATAATTATAACAATTTTATGACCTATAGTATCCAATTCAAAAAATAAACACTTCAATATATTTTCACAATATTCTAGCCAAAAATGAATAGCCTATCTCACAAAGTCAGAAATCAATTACTTTCATAATTATAACAATTTTATGACCTGAAGTATTCCAATTCAAAAAAATACACATATCCTGATAAAATGGTTATCTGCAGAATGCAGTCGGAGGCTATTCCAATTCAAAAAATAAACATTTCCTCGGTTGCAAGCAGCTCTGCCATCAACTCGTCATGCATGCCCATGCTCTATGCGTATAGTCAAAATCTCCTGCTATGATAAAATAGTTATCTTCGAAGCTCAGTCGGGGGCTTGCAAAAAGAGTTTCGAGCTTTGAAATGAAATTGTGATCTTCAATATTGTAGCCAAAATCGAATAGCCAATCCCCCAAAGTCAGAAATCAATTATTTCCTTTGGCAACAACACCCTAATTGCCAACTGTTATGCCCATTGCGACGTGTAACCGGACATGCATATTATGATGCCTCAAACCAAACAAGATAAAAGCAATTAGTTTCATAATAATAACAATTTAATGACCTATAGTATTCAATTCAAAAAATAAACACTTCAATATATTTTCACAATATTCTAGCCAAAAACGAATAGCCTATCTCACAAAGTCAGAAATCAATTACTTTCATAATTATAACAATTCTATGACCTAAAGTATTCCAATTCAAAAAAATACACATATCCTGATAAAAAAGTTATCGTCAGAACGCAGTCGGAGGCTATTCCAATTCAACAAATAAACATTTCCTCGGTTGCAAGCAGGTCTGCCTTCAACTCGTCAAGCAGGCCCATGCTCTATGCATATAGTTAAAATCTCCTGCTATGATAAAATAGTTATCTTCGAAGCTCAGTCGGGGGCTTGCAAAAAGAGTTTCGAGCTTTGAAATGAAATTGTGATCTTCAATATTGTAGTCAAAATCGAATAGCCTATCCCCCAAAGTCAGAAATCAATTATTTCCTTTGGCAACAACACCCTAATTGCCAACTGTTATGCCCATTGCGACATGTAACCGGACATACATTTTATGACATCTCAAACAAAACAAGATAAAAGCAATTAGTTTCATAATTATAACAATTGTATGACCTAAGGTATTCCAAATCAAAAAAATAAACATCCCAGTGTTAGGTTCCGTTAATATTTGATAATTGCAATCTTCAATATGGTAATCCAAAACGAATAGCTCATCCTCCAAAGTCAGAAATCAATTATTTCCCTAGGCAACAACACCCTTAAATGCCAACTGTTATGCCCATTGCGACATCTAACCGGTCATGCATGCCCATGCTCTATGCCTATAAAAAATAAACACCTCAATATATTTTCACAATATTCTACAACAACACCCTAATTGCCAACTGTTATGCCCACTACGGCATGTAACCGCACATACATTTTATGACATCTAAAACAAAACAAGATAAAAGCAATTAGTTTCATAATAATAACAATTTTATGACCTATAGTATTCATTTCAAAAAATAAACATTTCAATATATTTTCACAATATTGTAGCCAAAAACGGAAAGCCTATCCCACAAAGTCAGAATTCAATTATATCCTTTGGCAACAACACCCTAATTGCCCTCAACTCGTCATGCATGCCCATGCTCTATGCCTATAGTTAAAATCTCCTGCTATGATAAAATAGTTATCTTCAAAGCTCAGTCGGGGGCTTGCAAAACGAGTTTCGAGCTTTGAAATGAAATTGTTATCTTCAATATTGTAACCAAAATCGAATAGCCTATCCCCCAAAGTCAGAAATCAATTATTTCCCTCCACAGCAACACCCTAATAGCCAACTGTTATGCCCACTACGACATGTAACCGCACATACATTTTATGACATCTCAAACAAAACAAGATAAAAAAAATTAGTTTCATAATTATAACAATTCTATGACCTAAAGTATTCCAATTCAAAAATAAACATTTCCTAGGTTGCAAGCAGCTCTGCCCTCAACTCGTCATGCATGCCCATGCTCTATGCGTATAGTCAAAATCTCCTGCTATGATAAAATAGTTATCTTCGAAGCTCAGTCGGGGGCTTGCAAAAAGAGTTTCGAGCTTTGAAATGAAATTGTGATCTTCAATATTGTAGCCAAAATCGAATAGCCAATCCCCCAAAGTCAGAAATCAATTATTTCCTTTGGCAACAACACCCTAATTGCCAACTGTTATGCCCATTGTGACGTGTAACCGGACATGCATATTATGATGCCTCAAACCAAACAAGATAAAAGCAATTAGTTTCATAATTATTACAATTCTATGACCTAAAGTATTCAAATTCAAAAATAAACATTTCCTCGGTTTCAAGCAGCTCTGCCCTCAACTCGTTATGCATGCCCATGCTCTATGCCTATAGTTAAAATCTCCTGCTATGATAAAATAGTTATCTTCAAAGCTCAGTCGCTTTGAAATGAAATTGTGATCTTCAATATTGTAGTCAAAATCGAATAGCCTATCCCCCAAAGTCAGAAATCAATTATTTCCCTCGGCAACAACACCCTTAAATGCCAACTGTTGTGGCCATTGCGACATGTAACCGCAGATACATTTTATGACACCTCAAACAAAACAAGATAAAAGCAATTAGTTTCATAATAATAACAATTTAATGACCTATACTATTCAATTAAAAAAAAAACACTTCAATATATTTTCACAATATTCTAGCCAAAAACGAATAGGCTATCTCACAAAGTCAGAAATCAATTACTTTCATAATTATAACAATTCTATGACCTAAAGTATTCCAATTCAAAAAAATACACATATCCTGATAAAATAGTTATGTTCAGAACGCAGTCGGAGGCTATTCCAATTCAAAAAATAAACATTTCCTCGGTTGCAAGCAGGTCTGCCTTCAACTCGTCAAGCATGCCCATGCTCTATGCCTATAAAAAATAAACACCTCAATATATTTTCACAATATTCTACAACAACACCCTAATTGCCAACTGTTATGCCCACTACGACATGTAACCGCACATACATTTTATGAGATCTAAAACAAAACAAGATAAAAGCAATTAGTTTCAAAATAATAACAATTTTATGACCTATAGTATTCATTTCAAAAAATAAACACTTCAATATATTTTCACAATATTGTAGCCAAAAACGGATAGCCTATCCCACAAAGTCAGAAATCAATTATATCCTTTGGCAACAACACCCTAATTGCCCTCAACTCGTCATGCATGCCCATGCTCTATGCCTATAGTTAAAATCTCCTGCTATGATAAAATAGTTATCTTCAAAGCTCAGTCGGGGGCTTGCAAAAAGAATTTCGAGCTTTGAAATGAAATTGTGATCTTCAATATTGTAGCCAAAATCGAATAGCCTATCCCCCAAGGTCAGAAATCAATTATTTCCTTTGGCAACAACACCCTAACTGAAAACCGTTATGCCCATTGCGACATGTAACCGCAGATACATTTTATGACACCTCAAACAAAACAAGATAAAAGCAATTAGTTTCATAATTATAACAATTTTATGACCTATAGTATCCAATTCAAAAAATAAACACTTCAATATATTTTCACAATATTCTAGCCAAAAATGAATAGCCTATCTCACAAAGTCAGAAATCAATTACTTTCATAATTATAACAATTTTATGACCTGAAGTATTCCAATTCAAAAAAATACACATATCCTGATAAAATGGTTATCTTCAGAATGCAGTCGGAGGCTATTCCAATTCAAAAAATAAACATTTCCTCGGTTGCAAGCAGCTCTGCCATCAACTCGTCATGCATGCCCATGCTCTATGCGTATAGTCAAAATCTCCTGCTATGATAAAATAGTTATCTTCGAAGCTCAGTCGGGGGCTTGCAAAAAGAGTTTCGAGCTTTGAAATGAAATTGTGATCTTCAATATTGTAGCCAAAATCGAATAGCCAATCCCCCAAAGTCAGAAATCAATTATTTCCTTTGACAACAACACCCTAATTGCCAACTGTTATGCCCATTGCGACGTGTAACCGGACATGCATATTATGATGCCTCAAACCAAACAAGATAAAAGCAATTAGTTTCATAATAATAACAATTTAATGACCTATAGTATTCAATTCAAAAAATAAACACTTCAATATATTTTCACAATATTCTAGCCAAAAACGAATAGCCTATCTCACAAAGTCAGAAATCAATTACTTTCATAATTATAACAATTCTATGACCTAAAGTATTCCAATTCAAAAAAATACACATATCCTGATAAAAAAGTTATCGTCAGAACGCAGCCGGAGGCTATTCCAATTCAAAAAATAAACATTTCCTCGGTTGCAAGCAGGTCTGCCTTCAACTCGTCAAGCAGGCCCATGCTCTATGCATATAGTTAAAATCTCCTGCTATGATAAAATAGTTATCTTCAAAGCTCAGTCGCTTTGAAATGAAATTGTGATCTTCAATATTGTAGTCAAAATCGAATAGCCTATCCCCCAAAGTCAGAAATCAATTATTTCCTTTGGCAACAACACCCTAATTGCCAACTGTTATGCCCATTGCGACATGTAACCGGACATACATTTTATGACATCTCAAACAAAACAAGATAAAAGCAATTAGTTTCATAATTATAACAATTGTATGACCTAAGGTATTCCAAATCAAAAAAATAAACATCCCAGTGTTAGGTTCCGTTAATATTTGATAATTGCAATCTTCAATATGGTAATCCAAAACGAATAGCTCATCCTCCAAAGTCAGAAATCAATTATTTCCCTAGGCAACAACACCCTTAAATGCCAACTGTTATGCCCATTGCGACATCTAACCGGTCATGCATGCCCATGCTCTATGCCTATAAAAAATAAACACCTCAATATATTTTCACAATATTCTACAACAACACCCTAATTGCCAACTGTTATGCCCACTACGGCATGTAACCGCACATACATTTTATGACATCTAAAACAAAACAAGATAAAAGCAATTAGTTTCATAATAATAACAATTTTATGACCTATAGTATTCATTTCAAAAAATAAACACTTCAATATATTTTCACAATATTGTAGCCAAAAACGGAAAGCCTATCCCACAAAGTCAGAAATCAATTATATCCTTTGGCAACAACACCCTAATTGCCCTCAACTCGTCATGCATGCCCATGCTCTATGCCTATAGTTAAAATCGCCTGCTATGATAAAATAGTTATCTTCAAAGCTCAGTCGGGGGCTTGCAAAACGAGTTTCGAGCTTTGAAATGAAATTGTTATCTTCAATATTGTAGTCAAAATCGAATAGCCTATCCCCTAAAGTCAGAAATCAATTATTTCCCTCGGCAACAACACCCTTAAATGCCAACTGTTATGCCCATTGCGACATGTAACCGGACATACATTTTATGACATCTCAAACAAAACAAGATAAAAGCAATTAGTTTCATAATTATAACAATTGTATGGCCTAAGGTATTCCAATTCAAAAAAATAAACGTTTCTTCGGTTGCACGCAGGTCTGCCCTGATATCGTCATGCAGGCCCATGCTCTATGCCTTTAGTTAAAATCTCCTGCTATGATAAAATAGTTATCTTCAAAGCTCAGTCGGGGGTTTTGCAAAAAGAGTTTCAAGCCTTGAAATGAAATTGTGATCTTCAATATTGTAGCCAAAATCGAATAGCCTATCCCCCAAAGTCAGAAATCAATTATTTAACTCGGCAACAACATCCTAATTGCCAACTGTTATGCCCACTACGACATGTAACCGCTAATACTTTTTATTTCATCTCAAACAAAACAAGATAAAAGCAATTAGTTTCATAATTATAACAATTTTATGACCTATAGTATTCAATTCAAAAAATAAACCCTATATTTTCACAATATTCTAGCCAAAAACGAATAGCCTATCCCACAAAGTCAGAAATCAATTATTTCCCTCGGCAACAACACCCTAATTGCCAACTGTTATGCCCACTACGACATGTAACCGCTAATACTTTTTATTGCATCTCAAACAAAACAAACTCAAACTGTTATGCCCACTACGACATGTTACCGCTAATACTTTTTATTGCATCTCAAACAAAACAAGATAAAAGCAATTAGTTTCATAATTATAACAATTTTATGACCTATCCCCCAAAGCCAGAAATCAATTATTTCCCTCGGCAACAACAATCTTATTGCCAACTGTTATGCCCACAACGACATGTAACCGCACATACATTTTATGACACCTCAAACAAAACAAGATAAAAGCAATTAGTTTCATAATTATAACAATTTTATGACCTATAGTATCCAATTCAAAAAATAAACACTTCAATATATTTTCACAATATTCTAGCCAAAAACGAATAGCCTATCTCACAAAGTCAGAAATCAATTACTTTCATAATTATAACAATTTTAAGTATTCCAATTCAAAAAAATACACATATCCTGATAAAATAGTTATCTTCAGAACGCAGTCGGAGGCTATTCCAATTCAAAAAATAAACATTTCCTCGGTTGCAAGCAGGTCTGCCCTGAACTCGTCATGCATGCCTATGCTCTATGCCTATAGTTAAAATCTCCTGCTATAATAAAATAGTTATCTCCAAAGCTCAGTGGGGGCTAGCAAAAAGAGTTTCGAGCTTTGAAATGAAATTATTATCTTCAATATTGTAGTCAAAATCGAATAGCCTATCCCCCAAAGTCAGAAATCAATTATTTCCCTCGGCAACAACCCGATGGTTGGGTGTTGCGGGAATCGGGTAGGCACTGACTGGCGTCAACCTGGCGATGCCCAGTGTTGTAACTTTTTCTACACACCAATTGTGCTTATTTTACCTCCAAGTGGTAGCCATCGGGTACTGGTTGTAGTTCACCCGAGCTCAACTTGCCAAACTTATAAGTGCGACCTCTTGTCCTAGGGGTGACAAAAAAGGAACTGGCCCTCCAGGTTGGGGGTTGTGCCGTCGGGGTAACTGCCCGGCCACATAAAGAAAATATATAGTTACGAAGCAACAACAAGCCTCGGAAACGGAGGATTTTACTGATGACAACCCCAGCAAACGATATACGGACAACGATCTTCGGATCTGTACGTGGAATGTAAGGTCCCTTTATAGGCCACGTGCAGCCGAACAATTAGCGGAAGCCCTAGACTGCTGCAAAGCAGATATAACCGCCATCCAAGAAGTGCGATGGGATGGACCGGGCAAAAGAAGGCTGAAAAACTGTGATATATATTACGGTGACTGCTACAAACAGCAAAAACAGCGCCTATTTGGATGTGGATTTGTCGTTAGAGGCAGACTTAGGCAAGAAGTCTTATCGTTCAGATCCGTGAACGAGCGCCTCACGACAATTCGCATCCAGGCTAAATTTGCCAACATAAGCCTTATATGCGCACATGCCCCCACAGAGGAGAAAGATGACGACACCAAAGACAAGTTCTATGAGCTCCTGGACAAAACTTATGAGCAATGCCCTAGCTACGACATTAAAATTGTCCTTGGCGATTTTAACGCAAAGCTTGGAAAAGAGAACATCTTTGGTAGTGCGGTCGGAAAGCACAGCCTACACGACACCACATCCGATAACGGATTTAGGCTGATCGACTTTGCTGCGGGGCGAAATGTTGTAGTAGCCAGTACAAGATTCCCACATCTCGATATCCACAAAGGAACATGGCGATCTCCTGATCAATCAACCGTCAATCAGATTGATCATATTGCGATCGACGCAAGGCACTCCTCCAGTATTATAGATGTTCGAACGTTCCGAGGCGCCAACATTGACTCGGACCACCACCTTGTTGTAGCCAAGATAAGGTTGCGGATATCCCGAACACCGCCAAGACAAAGAAATACTGTGAGGAAGTTTAATGTCAGCCAGCTACAATCGCAAGAGATTGCCAAATCCTTTTCCGATCGTGTCTCCCTTAACCTCTTAAGAAATCCTACGCCGCCAACATCAAGTATTGAAGATCAGTGGCAGCATTGCCAAAAAGCCATCAGAGATGCCGCCTCTGATGTGCTGGGTTTCAATCCGCCACCACAACGAAACCCCTGGTTTGACAACGAGTGTCGGCAGGCGAATGCAGCCAAGCAAGAAGCATACAAAGCGGCACTGCAAAGAAGGACAAGAGCTGCTCGGGAGCTCTACGAGCAGAAGAGGAGAGACGAACACCGGCTTCTCAGGAGAAAAAAGAAGGAGCATGAGAAGCGCGCGATCGGCAAACTAGAGGGATATTACTGCAGGAATGAGGTAAGGAAATTTTACCAAAGGGTAAAGTTAACCAGTCAAGGTTATAAAGTCCGAACCGAAGCCTGTAAGGATGATCAAGGGAACATCGTAGTAGAGTCACAGTCGATGCTGAGGATATGGAGAAACCATTTCTGCAGACTGTATAACGGCGACGAAGAACCAAATTCCGCTGTCAGGCAGAACGAACCATTCAACCCCAATGAAAGGGACGATGAAGATCAACAATTCCGTCCACCCGACCCAGATGAAGTGAGGATTGCCATATCCAAACTAAAATCCAACAAGGCTGCGGGAGCTGACGGCCTACCCGCCGAGCTTTTTAAGGCCGCAGGCGATGATTTGGTAAGGAGCATGCACCAACTCATCTGTAAAATATGGTCGGAGGAAAACATGCCCGATGAATGGAACCTCAGCATAGTCTGCCCGATCCATAAAAAAGGAGACCCTCTGAACTGCGCCAACTACAGAGGCATCAGTCTCCTAAGTATTGCATATAAAATCTTATCTGCCGTACTGTGTGAACGCCTAAAGCCATTCGTCAACGACCTGGTCGGTCCATACCAGTGTGGCTTTAGGCCAGGAAAATCCACCATCGACCAAATATTCACACTGCGGCAGATTTTGGAGAAAACCCAGGAGCAACAAATCGATACCCACCACCTTTTTATCGATTTTAAGGCCGCGTATGATAGCATTTATAGAGACGAGCTATACAGAGCAATGTCTAGTTTTGGCATCCCTACCAAACTCGTCCGTTTGTGTAGGATGACGATGGAGAATGCACGCTGCTCCATCAAGGTCGGTAAAGACCTAACCGAGACCTTTGATGTCAAAAAAGGATTCAGGCAAGGCGACGCGCTGTCATGCGACTTTTTCAACATCGTTCTTGAAAGAATTGTTCAAAACTCGAACGCCAACACCAGAGGAACAATCTTTCAGAAGTCCGTCCAACTACTCGCATATGCCGACGATATTGACATTATCGGAAGAACGCAGCGTGATGTCAATGGCGCTTTTGTGGGTATTGCGACGGAGGCCGCGAAGATGGGTTTAGCGGTAAACGAGGGTAAGACCAAGTATATGCTGTCAACGAGAAAGGACACCCAACACCGACGTCTCGGTCAGAACGTCACAGCAGACAGATATAACTTTGAGGTAGTCAAAAACTTTGTATACCTAGGCACCGCTATCAATTCAGACAACGACACCAGCGCTGAAATCAAACGAAGAATAACTCTTGCCAATCGCTGCTTCTTTGGGCTAAGAAAGCAATTGGTAAACAAAGCCCTCTCTCGAACAACCAAGCTAACGCTTTACAAAACCTTAATCGTCCCAGTCCTGCTATATGGCGCGGAGGCATGGACTTTATCAAAAGCGGATGAAGCTGCTCTTGGTTGCTTCGAGAGGAAAATTCTTCGTGTGATTTTCGGTCCCGTCTGCATAGATGGTGAGTGGAGGAGGAGATTTAATGACGAACTATACGGGCTGTTTAGCGACATCGCAGCCAGAAGAGTGAAGATCCAACGATTGAGGTGGCTAGGTCATGTAGAGCGGATGGAAACCAATGCTCCGGCCCGAAAAGTCTTCGAATCCACCCCCGAGGGACGGCGCAGTAGAGGAAGACCGCGACTCAGGTGGCGCACGCAAGTGGAAAGGGACCTCAACCGACTATGCGTGCGAAACTGGAGACAGCTAGCTAAAGATCGAGCTGGCTGGAGACGCTTGTTGGTTGAGGCCCAGGTCCACCCCGGACTGTAGCGCCACCTTAAGTAAGTAAGTAACAACACCCTTAAATGCCAACTGTTATGCCCACTACGACATGTAACCGCACATACATTTTATGACATCTCAAACAAAACAAAATAAAAACAATTAGTTTCATAATTATAACAATTTTATGACCTAAAGTATTCCAATTCAAAAATAAACATTTCCTCGGTTGCAAGCAGATCTGCCCTGAACTCGTCATGCATGTGCATGCTCTATGCGTATAGTTAAAATCTCCTGCTATGATAAAATATTTATCTTCGAAGCTCAGTCGGGGGCTTGCAAAAAGAGTTTCGAGCTTTGAAATGAAATTGTGATCTTCAAGATTGTAGCCAAAATCGAATAGCTAATCCCCCAAAGTCAGAAATCAATTATTTCCTTTGGCAACAACACCCTAATTGCCAACTGTTATGCCCATTGCGACGTGTAAGCGGACATGCATATTATGATGCCTCAAACCAAACAAGATAAAAGCAATTAGTTTCATAATTATTACAATTCTATGACCTAAAGTATTCCAATTCAAAAATAAACATTTCCTCGGTTGCAAGCAGGTCTGCCCTCAACTCGTTATGCATGCCCATGCTCTATGCCTATAGTTAAAATCTCCTGCTATGATAAAATAGTTATCTTCGAAGCTCAGTCGGGGGCTTGCAAAAAGAGTTTCGAGCTTTGAAATGAAATTGTGATCTTCAATATTGGAGTCAAAATCGAATAGCCTATCCCCCAAAGTCAGAAATCAAGTATTTCCCTCGGCAACAACAACCTTATTGCCAACTGTTATGCTCACTACGACATGTAACCGCACATACATTTTATGACATCTCACACAAAACAAGATAAAATCAATTAGTTTCATAATTATAACAATTTTATGACCTATAGTATTCAATTCAAAAAATAAACACTTCAATATATTTTCACAATATTCTAGCCAAAAACGAATAGCCTATCTCACAAAGTCAGAAATCAATTACTTTCATAATTATAACAATTCTATGACCTAAATTATTCCAATTCAAAAAAATACACATATCCTGATAAAAAAGTTATCTTCAGAACGCAGTTGGAGGCTATTCCAATTCAAAAACAAGATAAAAGCAATTAGTTTCATAATTATAACAATTTTATGACCTATAGTATTCAATTCAAAAAATAAACACTTCAATATATTTTCACGATATTCTAGCCAAAAACGTATAGCCTATCTCACAAAGTCAGAAATCAATTACTTTCATAATTATAACAATTCTATGACCTAAAGTATTCCAATTCAAAAAAATACACATATCCTGATAAAATAGTTATCTTCAGAACGCAGTCGGAGGCTATTCCAATTCAAAAAATAAACATTTCCTCGGTTGCAAGCAGGTCTGCCCTGAACTCGTCAAGCAGGCCCATGCTCTATGCCTATAGTTAAAATCTCCTGCTATGATAAAATAGTTATCTTCAAAGCTCAGTCGGGGGCTTGCAAAAAGAGTTTCGAGCTTTGAAATGAAATTGTGATCTTCAATATTGTAGTCAAAATCGAATAGCCTATCAACCTAAGTCAGAAATCAATTATTTCCCTCGGCAACAACACCCTAATTGCCAACTGTTAGGTCCATTGCGATATGTAACCGGACATGCATTTTATGATGCCTCAAAACAAACAAGATAAAAGCAATTAGTTTCATAACTATTACAATTTAATGACCCAAAGTATTCCAATTCAAAAGAGTTTCGATTTTTGAAATGAAATTGTTATCTTCAATATTGTAGTCAAAATCGAATAGCCTATCCCATAAAGTCAGAAATCAATTATTTCCCTCGGCAACAACACCCTTAAATGCCAACTGTAATGCCCACTACGACATGTAACCGGACATGCATTTTATGACACCTTAAACAAAACAAGATAAAAGCAATTACTTTCATAATCATAACAATCTTATAACCTAAAGTATTCCAATTCAAAAAAATAAACATATCCTGATAAAATACTTATCTTCAGAACTCAGTCGGAGGCGTGAAAAAAGTGTTTCGAACTTTGAAATAAAATTGTGATCTTCAATATATTTTTTTGAATTGAATACTATAGGTCATAAAATTGTTATAATTATGAAACTAATTGCTTTTATCTTGTTTTGTTTGAGATGTAATAAAATATATGTGCGGTTACATGTCGTAGTGGGCATAACAGTTGGCATTTAAGGGTGTTGTTGCCGAGGGAAATAATTGATTTCTGACTTTATGGGATAGGCTATTCGATTTTGACTACAATATTGAAGATAACAATTTCATTTCAAAGCTCGAAACTGAAGATAACCAGCTGTCTTTTCGCTGTGTGAAACTACGTGCGTAGTGATACTAACTTACCAACTTCAACCTCAATATGGCCTCTGTTCCAATCCGGAATATAATTTTCTTTGGTTAAAACTCCATGTCCGTAACCATTTAATTCACTACTGCTTTATTTATAGAAGTCCAAACATGGATAGTAATTCAACTTTTAACGATTTTGATGCGCTATTCGACTCCATCTCAAGAATTGTATCCCTGTATCCTCGCGCTGAAATTGCCATTGCGAGCGATTTCAATGTACACGATTCTAATTGGCTTCGACATTCGGGCCAGACAACATCCGAAGGAAGGTTTGTTGAAATCTTTGCTGGGGCAAATAATCTGACCGAGCTAGTAAATGAGCCCACACGAATACCTGACATTGCAGATCATTCCGCCTCACACACCCTGGACCTGTTTCTCACATCTCATCCTGACAAATATTCTATTGACATTCTGTCACCTCTAGGCTCGTCTGACCATTGTGTCGTATCAGCTAATTTCTCGTTATCGCCACAAACAGTTAGAGAACAAATTCCTAAAAGAACAGTATGGCTATACGAGAAAGCCGATTGGAGCGGTCTAAACAACTGCTTTAGGACCACCACTGCGTAAGCTTTTTTTTACCTATCCTACTCTTTAGGTCTCTTTCCGAGCAGTTGGAAAACAGCATTTGTCCAGCCCGTCCCTAAAAAGGGCGAATCTTGGTCACCCATCTCGTACCGACCCATAGCACTTACTTCCCTTCTTTTGTAAAGTCATGGAAACGCTGATAAATCGTCAGCTTATGAAATATCTCGAATCACGGAGGCTTCTTTATGACCGGCAGTATGGTTTTCGCAGCAACAGGTCCACTGGTGATCCGATAGCTTATCTCATCGAAAAGTGGAACCAGCGAAAGCAAGATTGCGCTTGATATTTCTAAGGTATTTGACAGAGTTTGACATCAAGCTCTCTTGTCGAAAATGCGTGCTTATGGTGTCGATGAATCTCTTCTTCAATGGATTAGAAATTACTTTTCGAACCGTTCAATTCAGGTTGTTTTGGATGGGTTCAAGTCTGATATCCACCAAATAAATGCTGGAGTTCCCCAAGGCTCTGTTCTGTCTCCGACACTCTTTCTCATTTTTATAAATGACCTCTTGTCTGCTACTCCTAATCCAATCCATTCCTTCGCTGAAGACAGCACCCTCAGCTTTTCATATTCGTTCCAAGACTCACGACCCCGCCCTTCGGCCGTAGAATTGGAACGGCAGCACATTGAATTCCGATCTAGACAGCATAATCAATTGGGGAAAGAACAATCGTGTGGAGTTCAATGCTTAAAAAACTCAATGCTGCCTGCTGTCACTCAAGCGAACGCTTTTTAATCAGCCATTATCCATGAATGGCACCTGTGTCGATGAAACCGGAAAGCTTTCTATCCTTGGTATGTGTATCAACACAACACTTTGTTGGAACGATCACATATTTGAGGTCGCCAAGAATGCTGCGAAATGTTTAGGTTTCCTCAATCGATGCAAGAAATATTTCACCCCTTCTGATTTGGCTTTCATTCATAAGGCGTATATACGCCCCAAACTTGAGTACAACGCTCATATCTGGTCTGGTGCCCCCAAAAACACCCTGCACCTATTAGATAGAATACAAAAGCGAGCGATAAAACTTATAGGAAACAACAATATTGCAGAGTCACTTGACTCGATCGAACATCGACGTACCGTCTCGTCTCTATCCGTATTTTATCGCTATTTTAACAAACGATGCTCAAGTGAGCTCGCCAACTGCATTCCTCCTCTCCATGAATTCACCCGCAATACCCGTTTCGTCAGGAATGCTTATTAGTTTACCCTTAAGCCTACTTTCGGACGCACAGTTAAATTTAGAGACTCGTTCATTAGTCGCACGACACGAATATGGAACGCTCTTCCCAGCCTAATATTTCCCCAGGAATACAATCCGCAGATATTTAAAACCAATGTGCACAGGTATCTCCTATCCCTTTCTCCCTCTACACCTTCGGCCCGTGCTGTGTCTTGAACCCGGACACTTAATTGTACTAACAACCCCTTGTGCGCGCGCAAATTACAAACAAAAAAAAAAAAACAAATAGCTTATCCCACAAAGTCAGAAATCAATTATTTCCCTCGGCAACAACACCCTAATTGCCAACTGTTATGCCCACTGCGACATGTAACCGGACATGCATTTTATGACACCTTAAACAAAACAAGATAAAAGCAATTACTTTCATAATCATAACAATTCTATGACATAAAGTATTCCAATTCAAAAAAAATAAACGTTTCTTCTGTCCTGAACTCGTCATGCAGGCCCATGCTCTATGCCTATAGTTAAACTCTCCTGCTATGACAAAATAGTCAGTCGGAGCTCAGTCGGAGGCTTGCAAAAGGTGTTTCGAGCTTTGAAATGAAATTGTGATCTTCAATATTATAGTCAAAATCAATTATTTCCCTCGGCAACAACACCCTTAAATGCCAACTGTTATGCCCATTGCGACATGTAACCCGACATACATTTTATGACATCTTAAACAAAACAAGATAAAAGCAACTAGTTTCATAATTATAACAATTCTATGACCTAAAGTATTCCAATTCAAAAAAATAAACACTTCCTCGGTTGAAAGGCAGGATTGGCCACCTTAATTTTGACTTAAAATAATATTGTAAATCCCTTTATTCTGAGCGCAGCTGAAATAGAAATAAATAAATATAACGAAAAAAACAATTATTTCCCTCGGCAACAACACCCTAATTGAGAACTGTTATGCCCATTGCGACATGTAACCGCACATACATGTTATGACATCTCAAACAAAACAAGATAAAAGCAATTAGTTTCATAATTATTACAATTTTATGACCCAAAGTATTCCAATTCAAAAAAATAAACACTTCCTAGGTTGAAAGGCAGGATTGGCCACCTTAATTTTGACTTAAAATAATATTGTAAATCCCTTTATTCTGAGCGCAGCTGAAATAGAAATAAATAAAATGTAAATTGAAATGTATTGACTGAAATAAGCGACATCTTGAATGTTGCTCATATGAAAATTTATTACCAAAATGGCACAAAAGTTCAACAATTCTGTAAATTATTAGAAATCATCCCAGTGTTAAGTTCCGTTAATATTTGATAATTGCACCAATATGGTAATCAAAAACGAATAGCCTATCCACCAAAGTCAGAAATCAATTATTTCCCTTGGCAACAACGCCCTAATTGAGAACTTTTATGCCCATTGCGACATGTAACCGGACATGCATTTTATGACAACTCAAACAAAACAAGATAAAAGCAATTAGTTTCATAATTATAACAATTTTATGACCAAAAGTATTCCAATTAAAAAAAAATAAACATTTCCGCGGTCTGCAAGCAGGTCTGCCCTCAACTCTTCAAGCAGGCCCATGCTCTATGCCTATAGTTAAAATCTCCTGCTATGACAAAATAGTTATCTTCGAAGCTCAGTCGGAGGCTTGCAAAAAGTGTTTCGAGCTTTGAAATGAAATTGTGATCTTCAATATTGTAGTCAAAATCGAATAGCCTATCCCCCAAGGTCAAATCAAATCAATTTCCCTCGGCAACAACACCCTAATTGCCAAGTGTTATGCCCATTGCGACATGTAACCGGACATGCATTTTATGATGCCTCAAACCAAACAAGATAAAAGCAATTAGTTTCATAATTATTAAAATTTTATGACCCAAAGTATTCCAATTCAAAAAAATAAACTTATCCTGATAAAATAGTTATCTTCAGAACTCAGTCGGAGGCTTGAAAAAAGGGTTTCGAGCTTTGAAATGAAATTGTGATCTTCAATATTGTAGCCAAAATAGAATAGCCTATCCCCCAAAGTCAGAAATCAATTATTTCCCTCGGCAATAACACCATAATTGAGAACTGTTATGGTCATTGCGACATGTAACCGGACATGCATTTTATGATGCCTCAAACCAAACAAGATAAAAGCAATTAGTTTCATAATTATTAAAATTTTATGACCCAAAGTATTCCAATTCAAAAAAATAAACATATCCTGATAAAATAGTTATCTTCAGAGCTCAGTCGGAGGCTTGCAAAAATAGTTTCGAGCTTTGAAATGAAATTGTGTTCTTCAATATTGTAGCCAAGATCGAATAGCCTATTCCCCGACATGTAACCGGACATGCATTTTATGATGCCTCAAACCAAACAAGATAAAAGCAATTAGTTTCATAATTATAACAATTTTGTGACCTAAAGTATTCCAATGCAAAAAAATAAACATATCCCGATAAAATAGTTATCTTCAAAGCTCAGTCGGAGGCTTGCAAAAAGTGTTTCGAGCTTTGAAATGAAATTGTGATCTTCAATATTCTAGTCAAAATCGAATAGCCTATCCCCCAAGGTCAGAAATCAATTATTTCCCTCGGCAACAACACCCTAATTGCCAAGTGTTATGCCCATTGCGACATGTAACCGGACATGCATTTTATGATGCCTCAAACCAAACAAGATAAAAGCAATTAGTTTCATAATTATTAAAATTTTATGACCCAAAGTATTCCAATTCAAAAAAATAAACATATCCTGATAAAATAGTTATCTTCAGAGCTCAGTCGGAGGCTTGCAAAAATAGTTTCGAGCTTTGAAATGAAATTGTGTTCTTCAATATTGTAGCCAAGATCGAATAGCCTATTCTCCGGCATGTAACCGGACATGCATTTTATGACACTTCAAACAAAACAAGATAAAAGCAATTAGTTTCATAATTATAACAATTTTATGACCTAAAGTATTCCAATTCAAAAAAATACACATATCCTGATAAAATAGTTATCTTCAGAACTCAGTCGGAGGCTTAGAAAAAGAGTTTCGAGCCTTGAAATGAGATTGTGATCTTCAATATTGTAGTCAACATCGAATAGCCTATCCCCCAAAGTCAGAAATCAATTATTTCCCTCGGCAACAACACCCTTAAATGCCAACTGTTATGCCCATTGCGACATGTAACCGGACATGCATTTTATGACAACTCAAACAAAACAAGATAAAAGCAATTAGTTTCATAATTATAACAATTTTATGACCTAAAGTATTCCAATGCAAAAAATAAACATATCCCGATAAAATAGTTATCTTCAAAGCTCAGTCGGAGGCTTGCAAAAAGTGTTTCGAGCTTTGAAATGAAAATGTGATCTTCAATATTGTAGTCAAAATCGAATAGCGTAACCCCCAAAGTCAGAAATCAATTATTTCCCTCGGCAACAACACCCTTAAATGCCAACTGTTATGCCCATTGCGACATGTAACCGGACATGCATTTTTTGACAACTCAAACAAAACAAGATAAAAGCAATTAGTTTCATAATTATAACAATTTTATGACCTAAAGTATTCCAATGCAAAAAATAAACATATCCCGATAAAATAGTTATCTTCAAAGCTCAGTCGGAGGCTTGCAAAAATTGTTTCGAGCTTTGAAATGAAATTGTGATCTTCAATATTGTAGTCAAAATCGAATAGCCTATCCCCTAAAGTCAGAAATCAATTATTTCCCTCGGCAACAACACCCTAATTGAGAACTGTTATGCCCATTGCGACATGTAACCGGACATACATTTTATGACATCTCAAACAAAACAAGATATAAGCAATTAGTTTCATAATTATTACAATTTTATGTCCCAAAGTATTCCAATTCAAAAAATAAACATTTCATTATATTTTCACAATATTGTAGCCAAAAACGAATAGCCTATCCCCCAAAGTCAGAAATCAATTATTTCCCTCGGCAATAACACCATAATTGAGAACTGTTATGGTCATTGCGACATGTAACCGGACATGCATTTTATGATGCCTCAAACCAAACAAGATAAAAGCAATTAGTTTCATAATTATTAAAATTTTATGACCCAAAGTATTCCAATTCAAAAAAATAAACATATCCTGATAAAATAGTTATCTTCAGAGCTCAGTCGGAGGCTTGCAAAAATATTTTCGAGCTTTGAAATGAAATTGTGTTCTTCAATATTGTAGCCAAGATCGAATAGCCTATTCCCCGACATGTAACCGGACATGCATTTTATGATGCCTCAAACCAAACAAGATAAAAGCAATTAGTTTCATAATTATAACAATTTTATGACCTAAAGTATTCCAATGCAAAAAAATAAACATATCCCGATAAAATAGTTATCTTCAAAGCTCAGTCGGAGGCTTGCAAAAAGTGTTTCGAGCTTTGAAATGAAATTGTGATTTTCAATATTGTAGTCAAAATCGAATAGCCTATCCCCCAAAAGTCAGAAATCAATTATTTCCCTCGGCAACAACGCCCTTAAATGCAAACTGTTATGCCCATTGCGACATGTAACCGGACATACATTTTATGACATCTCAAACAAAACAAGATATAAGCAATTAGTTTCATAATTATTACAATTTTATGACCCAAAGTATTCCAATTCAAAAAAATAAACATATCCTGATAAAATAGTTATCTTCAGAGCTCAGTCGGAGGCTTGCAAAAATAGTTTCGAGCTTTGAAATGAAATTGTGTTCTTCAATATTGTGGCCAAGATCGAATAGCCTATTCCCCGGCATGTAACCGGACATGCATTTTATGACACTTCAAACAAAACAAGATAAAAGCAATTAGTTTTATAATTATAACAATTTTATGACCTAAAGTATTCCAATTAAAAAAAATACACATATCCTGATAAAATAGTTATCTTCAAAGCTCAGTCGGAGGCTTGCAAAAAGTGTTTCGAGCTTTGAAATAAAATTGTGATCTTCAATATTGTAGTCAAAATCGAATAGCCTATCCCCCAAAGTCAGAAATCAATTATTTCCCTCGGCAACAACACCCTTAAATGCCAACTGTTATGCCCATTGCGACATGTAACCGGACATACATTTTATAACATCTCAAACAAAACAAGATATAAGCAATTAGTTTCATAATTATAATATATATATATATAATAATTTTATGACCCAAAGTATTCCAATTCAAAAAATAAACATTTCATTATATTTTCACAATATTGTAGCCAAAAACGAATAGCCTATCCCCCAAAGTCAGAAATCAATTATTTCCCTCGGCAACAACACCCTTAAATGCCAACTGTTATGCCCATTGCGACATGTAACCCGACATACATTTTATGACATCTTAAACAAAACAAGATAAAAGCAACTAGTTTCATAATTATAACAATTCTATGACCTAAAGTATTCCAATTCAAAAAAATAAACACTTCCTCGGTTGAAAGGCAGGATTGGCCACCTTAATTTTGACTTAAAATAATATTGTAAATCCCTTTATTCTGAGCGCAGCTGAAATAGAAATAAATAAATATAACGAAAAAAACAATTATTTCCCTCGGCAACAACACCCTAATTGAGAACTGTTATGCCCATTGCGACATGTAACCGCACATACATGTTATGACATCTCAAACAAAACAAGATAAAAGCAATTAGTTTCATAATTATTACAAGCGCGCTGAAATAGAAATAAATAAAATGTAAATTGAAATGTATTGACTGAAATAAGCGACATCTTGAATGTTGCTCATATGAAAATTTATTACCAAAATGGCACATTAGCATATTTAGTTAAGATTCCAAAAGTTCAACAATTCTGTAAATTATAAGAAATCATCCCAGTGTTAAGTTCCGTTAATATTTGATAATTGCACCAATATGGTAATCAAAAACGAATAGCCTATCCACCAAAGTCAGAAATCAATTATTTCCCTTGGCAACAACGCCCTAATTGAGGACTTTTATGCCCATTGCGACATGTAACCGGACATGCATTTTATGATGCCTCAAACCAAACAAGATAAAAGCAACTAGTTTCATAATTATAACAATTCTATGACCTAAAGTATTCCAATTAAAAAAAAATAAACATTTCCGCGGTCTACAAGCAGGTCTGCCCTCAACTCTTCAAGCAGGCCCATGCTCTATGCCTATAGTTAAAATCTCCTGCTATGACAAAATAGTTATCTTCGAAGCTCAGTCGGAGGCTTGCAAAAAGTGTTTCGAGCTTTGAAATGAAATTGTGATCTTCAATATTGTAGTCAAAATCGAATAGCCTATCCCCCATAGTCAGAAATCAATTATTTCCCTCGGCAACAACAATCTTATTGCCAACTGTTATGCCCACTACGACATGTAACCGCACATACATTTTATGACATCTCAAACAAAACAAGATAAAAGCAATTAGTTTCATAATTATAACAATTTTATGACCTAAAGTATTCCAATTCAAAAAAATACACATATCCTGATAAAATAGTTATCTTCAGAACGCAGTCGGAGGCTATTATAATTCAAAAAATAAACATTTCCTCGGTTGCAAGCATGTCTGGCCTGAACTCGTCATGCATGCCCATGCTCTATG
Organism: Eristalis tenax; assembly: GCA_905231855.2. Lineage (NCBI taxonomy): Eukaryota > Metazoa > Arthropoda > Insecta > Diptera > Syrphidae > Eristalis > Eristalis tenax. The sequence continues at coordinate 20,343,278 of HG993125.1, read as the reverse complement.
CCTATAGTTAAAATCTCCTCCTATAATAAAAAAGTTATCTTCAAAGCTCAGTGGGGGCTTGCAAAAAGAGTTTCGATTTTTGAAATGAAATTGTTATCTTCAATATTGTAGTCAAAATCGAATAGCCTATCCCCCAAGGTCAGAAATCAATTATTTCCCTCGGCAACAACACCCTAATTGCCAAGTGTTATGCCCATTGCGACATGTAACCGGACATGCATTTTATGATGCCTCAAACCAAACAAGATAAAAGCAATTAGTTTCATAATTATTAAAATTTTATGACCCAAAGTATTCCAATTCAAAAAAATAAACTTATCCTGATAAAATAGTTATCTTCAGAACTCAGTCGGAGGCTTGAAAAAAGGGTTTCGAGCTTTGAAATGAAATTGTGATCTTCAATATTGTAGCCAAAATCGAATAGCCTATCCCCCAAAGTCAGAAATCAATTATTTCCCTCGGCAACAACACCCTAATTGAGAACTGTTATGCCCATTGCGACATGTAACCGCACATACATGTTATGACATCTCAAACAAAACAAGATAAAAGCAATTAGTTTTATAATTATTACAATTTTATGACCCAAAGTATTCCAATTAAAAAAAATAAACACTTCCTCGGTTGAAAGGCAGGATTGGCCACCTTAATTTTGACTTAAAATAATATTGTAAATCCCTTTATTCTGAGCGCAGCTGAAATAGAAATAAATAAAATGTAAATTGAAATGTATTGACTGAAATAAGCGACATCTTGAATGTTGCTCATATGAAAATTAATTACCAAAATGGCACATTAGCATATTTAGTTAAGATTCCAAAAGTTCAACAATTCTGTAAATTATTAGAAATCATCCCAATGTTAAGTTCCGTTAATATTTGATAATTGCACCAATATGGTAATCAAAAACGAATAGCCTATCCACCAAAGTCAGAAATCAATTATTTCCCTTGGCAACAACGCCCTAATTGAGGACTTTTATGCCCATTGCGACATGTAACCGGACATGCATTTTATGACAACTCAAACAAAACAAGATAAAAGCAATTAGTTTCATAATTATAACAATTTTATGACCTAAAGTATTCCAATGCAAAAAATAAACATATCCCGATAAAATAGTTATCTTCAAAGCTCAGTCGGAGGCTTGCAAAAACTGTTTCGAGCTTTGAAATGAAATTGTGATCTTCAATATTGTAGTCAAAATCGAATAGCCTATCCCCCAAAGTCAAAAATCAATTATTTCCCTCGGCAACAACGCCCTTAAATGCAAACTGTTATGCCCATTGCGACATGTAACCGGACATACATTTTATGACATCTCAAACAAAACAAGATATAAGCAATTAGTTTCATAATTATTACAATTTTATGACCCAAAGTATTCCAATTCAAAAAATAAACATTTCATTATATTTTCACAATATTGTAGCCAAAAACGAATAGCCTATCCCCCAAAGTCAGAAATCAATTATTTCCCTCGGCAACAACACCCTTAAATGCCAACTGTTATGCCCATTGCGACATGTAACCCGACATACATTTTATGACATCTTAAACAAAACAAGATAAAAGCAACTAGTTTCATAATTATAACAATTCTATGACCTAAAGTATTCCAATTCAAAAAAATAAACACTTCCTCGGTTGAAAGGCAGGATTGGCCACCTTAATTTTGACTTAAAATAATATTGTAAATCCCTTTATTCTGAGCGCAGCTGAAATAGAAATAAACAAAATGTAAATTGAAATATTGACTGAAATAAGCGACATCTTGAATGTTGCTCATGTGAAAATTTATTACCAAAATGGCACATTAGCATATTTAGTTAAGATTCCAAAAGTTCAACAATTCTGTAAATTATTAGAAACCATCCCAGTGTTAAGTTCCGTTAATATTAGATAATTGCAATCTACAATATGGTAATCAAAAACGAATAGCCCATCCACCAAAGTCAGAAATCAATTATTTCCCTCGGCAGCAACACCCTAATTGCCAACTGTTATGCCCACTGCGACAAACAAAGCAAGATAAAAGCAATAGTTTCATATTTATAACAATTTTATGACCTAAAGTATTCCAATTCAAAAGAGTAAACACTTCATTATATTTTCACAATATTGTAGCCAAAAACGAATAGCCTATCCCACAAAGTCAGAAATCAATTATTTCCCACCTACGACATGTAACCGCACATACATTTTATGACTTCTCAAACAAAACAAGAATTGAATACTATGACCTAAAGTATTCCAATTCAAAAAAAGAAACATTTCCTCGGTTGCAAGCAAGTCTTCCCTCAACTCGTCATACATGCCCATGCTCTATGCATATAGTTAAAATCTCCTGCTCAGCTCAGTCGGGGGCTTGCAAAAAGAGTTTCGAGCTTTGAAATGAAATTGTGATCTTCAACATTGTAGTCAAAATCGAATAGCCTATCCCCTAAAGTCAGAAATCAATTATTTCCCTCGGCAACAACGCCCTAATTGAAAACTTTTATGCCCACTGCGACATGTAACCGGACATGCATTTTATGAGATCTCAAATAAAACAAGATAAAAGCAATTAGTTTCATAATTATAACAATTTTATGACCTATAGTATTCAATTCAAAAGAATAAACACTTCAATTTATTTTCACAATTTTCTAGCCAAAATTTGTTGGTGGACCTACTCCAATCGATGTACGGGTATAACACCTACATCGATTGTTGTTGGGAAGCTAATCTGAAAATTACACTTCTCATCTCTGCTTTACCACTCGCAGTCGGAGTTGGTTTCTTTCTAATATCTCCGTTTAGTATTCTATGGGAAGTTTTAGGGTTGACGTGAGCAACGAGCGTGGGCCTAGAGTGAATCTCTTCGCTGTGTATGTCCAGCTATCCCGCTATAAACCAGCTGTATTGGCGCTGGGTGAAACACAGGTAGGGGAGATCGGATTTATCGGAATTAAATCGGTCTCGACCTCTACGTGCGTAGTGATATAGCTTACCAACTTCAACCTCAATACGGCCTCTGTTCCAATCCGGAATATAATTTTCTTTGGTAAAAAATCCATATCCGTAAGCATTTAATCCACTACTGCTTTATTTATAGAAGTCCAAACATGGATAGCAATTCAACTTTTAACGAATTTGATGCGCTATCCGACTCCATCTCAAGAATTGTATCCCTGTATCCTCGCACTGAAATTGCCATTGCGGGCGATTTCAATGTACACAATTCTAATTGGCTTCGACATTCGGGCCAGACAACATCCGAAGGAAGGTTTGTTGAAATCTTTGCTGGGACAAATAATCCGACCCAGCTAGTAAATGAGCCCACACGAATACCTGACATTACAGATCATTCCGCCAACACCCTGGACCTGTTTCTCACATCTCATCCTGACAAATATTCTATTGACATTCTGTCACCTCTAGGCTCGTCTGACCATTGTGTCGTATCAGCTAATTTCTCGTTATCGCCACAAACAGTTAGAGAACAAATTCCTAAAAGAACAGTATGGCTATACAAGAAAGCCGATTGGAGCGGTCTAAACAACTGCTTTAGGACCACCACTGCGTAAGCTTTTTTTTACCTATCCTACTCTTTAGGTCTCTTTCCGAGCAGTTGGAAAACAGCATTTGTCCAGCCCGTCCCTAAAAAGGGCGAATCTTCGTCACCCACCTCGTACCGACATATAGCACTTACGTCCCTTCTTTTGTAAAGTCATGGAAACGCTGATAAATCGTCAGCTTATGAAATATCTCGAATCGCGGATGCTTCTTTATGACCGGCAGTATGGTTTTCGCAGCAACAGGTCCACTGGTGATCTGATAGCTTATTTCACCGAAATATGGACTCAATCTTTGCACAATGCAGGCGAAAACAAGATCGTTGCGCTTGATATTTCCAAGGCATTTGACAGAGTTTGGCATCAAGCTCTCTTGTCGAAAATGCGTGCGTATGGTGTCGATGAATCTCTTCTTCAATGGATTAGAAATCACCTTTCGAACAATTCGTTCAATTCAAGTTGTTTTGGATGGGTTCAAGTCTGATATCCACCAAATAAATGCTGGAGTTCCCCAATGCTCTGTTCTGTCTCCGACACTCTTTCTCATTTTTATAAATTCCCTCTTGTCTGCTACTCCTAATCCAATCCATTCCTTCGCTGATGACAGCACCCTCAGCTTTTCATATTCGTTCCAAGACTCACGACCCCGCCCTTCAGCCGTAGAATTGGAACGGCAGCGTATGATAAGCACATTGAATTCCGATCTTGACAGCATAATCAATTTGGGGAAAGAACAACCGTGTGGAGTTCAATGCTTCAAAAACTCAATGCTGCCTGCTGTCGCTCAAGCGAACGCTTTTTAATCAGCCATTATCCATGAATGGCACCTGTGTCAATGAAACCGGAAAGCTTTCCATCCTTGGTATGTGTATCAACACAACACTTTGTTGGAACGATCACATATTTGAGGTCGCCAAAAATGCTGCGAAATGTTTAGGTTTCCTCAATCGATGCAAGAAATATTTCAACCCTTCTGATTTGGCTTTCATTTATAAGGCGTATATACGCCCCAAACTTGAGTACAACGCTCATATCTGGTCTGGTGCCCCCAAAAACACCCTGCACCTATTAGATAGAATACAAAAACTTATAGGAGACAACAATATTGCAGAGTCACTTGCCTCGCTCGAACATCGACGTACCGTCTCGTCTCTATCCGTATTCTATCGCTATTTTAACAAACGATGCTCAAGTGAGCTCGCCAACTGCATTCCCCCTCTCCATGAATTCACCCGCAATACCCGTTTCGCCAGGAATGCTGATTAGTTTACCCTTAAGCCTACTTTCGGACGCACAGTTAAATTTAGAGCCTCGTTCATTAGTCGCACGACACGAATATGGAACGCTCTTCCCAGCCTAATATTTCCCCAGGAATACAATCCGCAGATATTTAAAACCAATGTGCACAGGTATCTCCTCTCCCTTTCTCCCTCTACACTTTCGGCCCGTGCTGTGTCTTGAACCCGGACACTTAAGGGTACTAACAACCCCTTGTGCGCGCGCAAATTATAAACAAAAAAAATAACGAATAGCCTTTCCCACAAAGCCAGAAATCAATTATTTCCCTCGGCAACAACACCCTAATTGCCAACTGTTATGCCCACTACGACATGTAACCGCACATACATTTTATGACATATCAAACAAAACAAGATAAAAGCAATTAGTTTCATAATTATACCAATTCTATGACCTAAAGTATTAAAATTCAAAAAAATAAACGTTTCTCCTGCGCTGAACTCGTCATACATGCCCATGCTCTATGCCTATAGTTAAAATCTCCTGCTATGATAAAATAGTTATCTTCAAAGCTCAGTCGGGGGCTTGCAAAAAGAGTTTCGAGCTTTGGAATGAAATTGTGATCTTCAATATTGTAGTCAAAATCGAATAGTCTATCCCGCAAAGTCAGAAATCAATTATTTTCCTCGGCAACAACACCCTAATTGCCAACTGTTATGCCCACTGCGACATGTAACCGGACATGCATTTTATGACATCTCAAATAAAACAAGATAAAAGTAATTAGTTTCATAATTATAACAATTTTATGACCTATAGTATTCAATTCATAAAAATAAACACTTCAATTTATTTTCACAATTTTCTAGCCAAAATTTGTTGGTGGACCAACTCCAATCGATGTACGGTTATAACAGCTACAGCGATTGTTGTTGGGAAGCTAATCTGAAAATTACACTTCTCATCTCTGCTTTACCACTCGCAGTCGGAGTTGGTTTCTTTCTAATATCTCCGTTTAGTATTCTATGGGAAGTTTTAGAGTTGACGTGAGCAACGTGCGTGGGCTTAGAGCGAATATCTTTGTGTATGTCCACCTATCCCGCTATAAACCAGCTGTCTTGGCGCTGGGTGAAACACAGGTAGGGGAGAACTCCGATTTATCGGATTTAAACCTGCCTGGATATAGCTTGGTGCCGCTTTTCTTTTTACCCCGCGGGCTCGACCTCCACGTGCGTAGTGATATAGCTTACCAACTTGGTCACTTGACTCGCTCGAACATCGACGTACCGTCTCGTCTCTATCAGTATTTTATCGCTATTTAAACAAACGATGCTCAAGTGAGCTCGCCAACTGCATTCCTCCTCTCCATGAATTCACCCGCAATACCCGTTTCGCCAGGAATGCTGATTAGTTTACCCGTAAGCCTACTTTCGGACGCACAGTTAAATTTAGAGACTCGTTCATTAGTCGCACGACACGAATATGGAACGCTCTTCCCAGCCTAATATTTCCCCAGGAATACAATCCGCAGATATTTAAAACCAATGTGCACAGGTATCTCCTCTCCCTTTCTCCCTCTACACTTTCGGCCCGTGCTGTGTCTTGAACCCGGACACTTAAGGGTACTAACAACCCCTTGTGCGCGCGCAAATTATAAACAAAAAAAATAACGAATAGCCTTTCCCACAAAGCCAGAAATCAATTATTTCCCTCGGCAACAACACCCTAATTGCCAGCTGTTATGCCCACTACGACATGTAACCGCACATACATTTTATGACATCTTAAACAAAACAAGATAAAAGCAATTAGTTTCATAATTATAACAATTCTATGACCTAAAGTATTCCAATTCAAAAAAATAAACTCTTCTCCTGCGCTGAACCCGTCATGCAGGCCCATGCTCTATGCCTATAGTTAAAATCTCCTGCTATGATAAAATAGTTATCTTCAAAGCTCAGTCGGAGGCTTGCGAAAAGATTTTCGAGCTTTGAAATGAAATTGTGATCTTCAATATTGCAGTCAAAATCGAATAGCCTATCCCGCAAAGGCAGGAATCAATTATTTTCCTCGGCAAGAACACCCTAATTGCCAACTGTTATGCCCACTACGACATGTAACCGGACATGCATTTTATGACATCTCAAACAAAACAAGATAAAAGCAATTACTTTCATAATTATAACAATTTTATGACCTAAAGTATTGCAATTCAAAAAAATAAACATATCCTGATAAAATACTTATCTTCAGAACTCAGTCGGAGGCTTGAAAACAGAGTTTCGAGCTTTGAAATGAAATTGTGATCTGCTATGATAAAATAGTTATTTTCAAAGCTCAGTCGGGGGCTTGCAAAACGAGTTTCGAGCTTTGAAATGAAATTGTTATCTTCAATATTGTAGTCAAAATCGAATAGCCTATCCCCTAAAGTCAGAAATCAATTATTTCCCTCGGCAACAACACCCTTAAATGCCAACTGTTATGCCCATTGCGACATGTGACCGCACATACATTTTATGACATCTCAAACAAAACAAGATAAAAGCAATTAGTTTCATAATTATAACAATTTTATGGCCTATAGTATTCAATTCAAAAAATAAACACTTCAATATATTTTCACAATATTGTAGCCAAAAACGAATAGCTTATCCCACAAAGTCAGAAATCAATTATTTCCCTCGGCAACAACACCCTAATTGCCAACTGTTATGCCCACTACGACATGTAACCGCACATACATTTTATGACACCTCAAACAAAACAAGATAAAAGCAATTAGTTTCATAATTATAACAATTTTATGACCTATAGTATTCAATTCAAAAAAATAAACACTTCAATTTATTTTCACAATTTTCTAGCCAAAATTTGTTGGTGGACCAACTCCAATCGATGTACGGGTATAACACCTACATCGATTGTTGTTGGGAAGCTAATCTGAAAATTACACTTCTCATCTCTGCTTTACCACTCGCAGTCGGAGTTGGTTTTTTTCTAATATCTCCGTTTAGTATTCTATGGGAAGTTTTGGGGTTGACGTGAGCAACGTGCGTGGGCTTAGAGTGAATCTCTTTGCTGTGTATGTCCACCTATCCCGCTATAAACCTGGGCTATAAACCTGGGTGAAACACAGGTAGGGGAGAATTCCGATTTATCGGAACTCTCCCCTGCCTGGATATAGCTTGGTGCTGCTTTTCTTTTTACACCACGGTCTCGCCCTCTACGTGCGTAGTGATAAAGCTTACCAACTTCAACCTCAATACGGCTTCTGTTCCAATCCGGAATATAATTTTCTTTGGTTAAAACTCCATATCCGTAAGCATTTAGTCCACTACTGCTTTATTTGTAGAAGTCCAAACATGGATAGCAATTCAACTTTCAACGAATTTGATGCGCTATCCGACTCCATCTCAAGAATTGTACCAATGTATCCTCGCACTGAAATTGCCATTCCGGGCGATTTCAATGTACACAATTCTAATTGGCTTCGACATTCGAGCCAGACAACATCCGAAGGAAGGTTTGTTGAAATCTTTGCTGGGGTAAATAATCTGACCCAGCTAGTAAATGAGCCCACACGAATACCTGACATTGCAGATCATTCCGCCAACACCCTGGACCTGTTTCTCACACCTCATCCTGACAAATATTCTATTAACATTCTGTCACCTCTAGGCTCGTCTGACCATTGTGTCTCATCAGCTAATCTATCGTTATATATGTAATGCAATGTTAAGACGGGTGAAATTCTCGTATGAACAAAAGTTGAGGCAAAAAGTGCTACAATGTCCCAAGGGTAGCAAAAACTCCTCGTCTTCAATTCCCACGCTCATTTACAATGACATCCCAGCTGTCAGCTCATTAGAAAAAGCGAATCTGCTTGCGGCGCATTTTGCAGCTAGCTCAACACTGCCAGATTCCAATATGTCGCCACCTGTACTTGAGAGCGTTGATTTCACCATGGGACAAATTCACTTCCGCAATCGTACAGTTGCAAGAGTACTTAAAGATCTCGACGTGCACAAATCCGCTGGCCCGGATGGTATTTCCCCTATTCTTCTGAAGAGGTGTTCTTCTGCGATGGCAAAACCACTGCGTAAGCTTTTTTTTTATCTATCCTACTCTTTAGGTCTCTTTCCGAGCAGATGGAAAACAGCATTTGTCCAGCCCGTCCCTAAAAAGGGCGAATCTTCGTCACCCACCTCGTACCGACCCATAGCACTTACGTCCCTTCTTTTGTAAAGTCATGGAAACGCTGATAAATCGTCAGCTTACGAAATATCTCGAATCGCGGAAGCTTCTTAATGACCGGCAGTATGGTTTTCGCAGCAACAGGTCCACTGGTGATCTGATAGCTTATCTCACCGAAATATGGACTCAATCTTTGCACAATGCAGGCGAAAACAAGATCGTTGCGCTTGATATTTCCAAGGCATTTGACAGAGTTTGGCATCAAGCTCTCTTGTCGAAAATGCGTGCTTATGGTGTCGATGAATCTCTTCTTCAATGGATTAGAAATTACCTTTCGGACAATTCGTTCAATTCAAGTTGTTTTGGATGGGTTCAAGTCTGATATCCACCAAATAAATGCTGGAGTTCCCCAAGGCTCTGTTCTGTCTCCGACACTCTTTCTCATTTTTAAAATTGACCTCTTGTCTGCTACTTCTAATCCAATCCATTCCTTCGCTGATGGAAGCACCCTCAGCTTTTCATATTCGTTCCAAGACTCACGACCCCGCCCGTCGGCCGTAGAATTGGAACGGTAGCAGTGATAAGCACATTGAATTCCGATCTTGACAGCATGATCAATTGGGGAAAGAACAACCGTGTGGAGTTCAGTGCTTCAAAAACTCAATGCTGCCTGCTGTCACTCAAGCGAACGCTTTTTAATCAGCCATTATCCATGAATGGCACCTGTGTCAATGAAACCGGAAAGCTTTCCATCCTTGGTATGTGTATCAACACAACACTTTGTTGGAACGATCACATATTTGAGGTCGCCAAAAATGCTGCGAAATGTTTAGGTTTCCTCAATCGATGCAAGAAATACTTCACCCCTTCTGATTTGGCTTTCATTTATAAGGCGTATATACGCCCCAAACTTGAATACAACGCTCATATCTGGTCTGGTGCCCCCAAAAACACCCTGCACCTATTAGATAGAATACAAAAGCGAGCGATAAAACTTATAGGAGACAACAATATTGCAGAGTCACTTGCCTCGCTCGAACATCGACGTACCGTCTCGTCTCTATCCGTATTCTATCGCTATTTTAACAAACGATGCTCAAGTGAGCTCGCCAACTGCATTCCCCCTCTCCATGAATTCACCCGCAATACCCGTTTCGCCAGGAATGCTCATTAGTTTACCCTTAAGCCTACTTTCGGACGCACAGTTAAATTTAGAGACTCGTTCATTAGTCGCACGACACGAATATGGAACGCTCTTCCCAGCCTAATATTTCCCCAGGAATACAATCCGCAGATATTTAAAACCAATGTGCACAGGTATCTCCTCTCCCTTTCTCCCTCTACACTTTCGGCCCGTGCTGTGTCTTGAACCCGGACACTTAAGGGTACTAACAACCCCTTGTGCGCGCGCAAATTATAAACAAAAAAAAATAAATAGCTTATCCCACAAAGCCAGAAATCAATTATTTCCCTCGGCAACAACACCCTAATTGCCAACTGTTATGCCCACTACGACATGTAACCGCACATACATTTTATGACACCTCAAACAAAACAAGATAAAAGCAATTAGTTTCATAATTATAACAATTTTATGACCTATAGTATTCAATTCAAAAAAATAAACACTTCAATTTATTTTCACAATTTTCTAGCCAAAATTTGTTGGTGGACCAACTCCAATCGATGTACGGGTATAACACCTACATCGATTGTTGTTGGGAAGCTAATCTGAAAATTACACTTCTCATCTCTGCTTTACCACTCGCAGTCGGAGTTGGTTTCTTTCTAATATCTCCGTTTAGTATTCTATGGGAAGTTTTGGGGTTGACGTGAGCAACGTGCGTGGGCTTAGAGTGAATCTCTTTGCTGTGTATGTCCACCTATCCCGCTATAAACCTGGGCTATAAACCTGGGTGAAACACAGGTAGGGGAGAATTCCGATTTATCGGAACTCTCCCCTGCCTGGATATAGCTTGGTGCTGCTTTTCTTTTTACACCGCGGTCTCGCCCTCTACGTGCGTAGTGATAAAGCTTACCAACTTCAACCTCAATACGGCTTCTGTTCCAATCCGGAATATAATTTTCTTTGGTTAAAACTCCATATCCGTAAGCATTTAATCCACTACTGCTTTATTTGTAGAAGTCCAAACATGGATAGTAATTCAACTTTTAACGAATTTGATGCGCTATCCGACTCCATCTCAAGAATTGTACCAATGTATCCTCGCACTGAAATTGCCATTCCGGGCGATTTCAATGTACACAATTCTAATTGGCTTCGACATTCGAGCCAGACAACATCCGAAGGAAGGTTTGTTGAAATCTTTGCTGGGGTAAATAATCTGACCCAGCTAGTAAATGAGCCCACACGAATACCTGACATTGCAGATCATTCCGCCAACACCCTGGACCTGTTTCTCACATCTCATCCTGACAAATATTCTATTAACATTCTGTCACCTCTAGGCTCGTCTGACCATTGTGTCTCATCAGCTAATCTATCGTTATATATGTAATGCAATGTTAAGACGGGTGAAATTCTCGTATGAACAAAAGTTGAGGCAAAAAGTGCTACAATGTCCCAAGGGTAGCAAAAACTTTTGGTCATTTGTAAAAAACGTAAAGAATTCCTCCTCGTCTTCAATTCCCACGCTCATTTACAATGACATCCCAGCTGTCAGCTCATTAGACAAAGCGAATCTGCTTGCGGCGCATTTTGCAGCTAGCTCAACACTGCCAGATTCCAATATGTCGCCACCTGTACTTGAGAGCGTTGATTTCACCATGGGACAAATTCACTTCCGCAATCGTACAGTTGCAAGAGTACTTAAAGATCCCGACGTGCACAAATCCGCTGGCCCGGATGGTATTTCCCCTATTCTTCTGAAGAGGTGTTCTTCTGCGATGGCAAAACCACTGCGTAAGCTTTTTTTTATCTATCCTACTCTTTAGGTCTCTTTCCGAGCAGATGGAAAACAGCATTTGTCCAGCCCGTCCCTAAAAAGGGCGAATCTTCGTCACCCACCTCGTACCGACCCATAGCACTTACGTCCCTTCTTTTGTAAAGTCATGGAAACGCTGATAAATCGTCAGCTTACGAAATATCTCGAATCGCGGAAGCTTCTTAATGACCGGCAGTATGGTTTTCGCAGCAACAGGTCCACTGGTGATCTGATAGCTTATCCCACCGAAAATTGGACCCAATCTTTGCACAATGCAGGCGAAAACAAGATCGTTGCGCTTGATATTTCCAAGGCATTTGACAGAGTTTGGCATCAAGCTCTCTTGTCGAAAATGCGTGCTTATGGTGTCGATGAATCTCTTCTTCAATGGATTAGAAATTACCTTTCGAACAATTCGTTCAATTCAAGTTGTTTTGGATGGGTTCAAGTCTGATATCCACCAAATAAATGCTGGAGTTCCCCAAGGCTCTGTTCTGTCTCCGACACTCTTTTCTCTATTTGAGGTCGCCAAAAATGCTGCGAAATGTTTAGGTTTCCTCAATCGATGCAAGAAATACTTCACCCCTTCTGATTTGGCTTTCATTTATAAGGCGTATATTCGCCCCAAACTTGAGTACAACGCTCATATCTAGTCTGGTGCCCCCAAAAACACCCTGCACCTATTAGATAGAATACAAAAGCGAGCGATAAAACTTATAGGAGACAACAATATTGCAGAGTCACTTGCCTCGCTCGAACATCGACGTACCGTCTCGTCTCTATCCGTATTCTATCGCTATTTTAACAAACGATGCTCAAGTGAGCTCGCCAACTGCATTCCTCCTCTCCATGAATTCACCCGCAATACCCGTTTCGCCAGGAATGCTGATTAGTTTACCCTTAAGCCTACTTTCGGACGCACAGTTAAATTTAGAGACTCGTTCATTAGTCGCACGACACGAATATGGAACGCTCTTCCCAGCCTAATATTTCCCCAGGAATACAATCTGCAGATATTTAAAACCAATGTGCACAGGTACCTCCTCTCCCTTTCTCCCTCTACACTTTCGGACCGTGCTGTGTCTTGAACCCGGACACTTAAGGGTACTACCAATACCTTGTGCGCGCGCAAATTATAAACAAAAAAAAAACAAATAGCTTATCCCACAAAGCCAGATATCAATTATTTCCCTAATTGCCAGCTGTTATGCCCACTACGACATGTAACCGCACATACATTTTATGACATCTTAAACAAAACAAGATAAAAGCAATTAGTTTCATAATTATAACAATTCTATGACCTAAAGTATTCCAATTCAAAAAAATAGACTCTTCTCCTGCGCTGAACCCGTCATGCAGGCCCATGCTCTATGCCTATAGTTAAAATCTCCTGCTATGATAAAATAGTTATCTTCAAAGCTCAGTCGGAGGCTTGCGAAAAGATTTTCGAGCTTTGAAATGAAATTGTGATCTTCAATATTGCAGTCAAAATCGAATAGCCTATCCCCCCAAAGTCAGAATTACATACATTTTATGACATCTCAAACAAAACAAGATAAAAGCAATTACTTTCATAATTATAACAATTTTATGACCTAAAGTATTGCAATTCAAAAAAATAAACATAGCCTGATAAAATACTTATCTTCAGAACTCAGTCGGAGGCTTGAAAAAAGAGTTTCGAGCTTTGCTATGAAATTGTGATCTTCAATATTGTAGTCAAAATCGAAAAGCTTGTCCCACAAAGCCAGAACTCAATTATTTCCCTCGGCAACAACACCCTAATTGCCAGCTGTTATGCCCACTACGGCATGTAACCGCATATACATTTTATGACATCTCAAACAAAACAAGATAAAAGCAATTAGTTTCATAATTATAACAATTCTATGACCTAAGGTATTCCAATTCAAAATATAAACATTTCCTCGGTTGCAAGCAGGTCGTCCCTCAACTCGTCATGCATGCCCATGCTCTATGCCTATAGTTAAAATCTCCAGCTATGATAAAATAGTTATCTTCAGAGCTCAGTCGGGGGCTTGCAAAAAGAGTTTCGAGCTTTGAAGTGAAATTGTGATCTTCAATATTGTAGTCAAAATCGAATAGCCTATCCCGCAAAGGCCGGAATCAATTATTTTCCTCGGCAACAACACCCTAATTGCCAACTGTTATGCCCACTACGACATGTAACCGGACATGCATTTTATGACATCTCAAACAAAACAAGATAAAAGCAATTACTTTCATAATTATAACAATTTTATGACCTAAAGTATTGCAATTCAAAAAAATAAACATATCCTGATAAAATACTTATCTTCAGAACTCAGTCGGAGGCTTGAAAACAGAGTTTCGAGCTTTGAAATGAAATTGTGATCTGCTATGATAAAATAGTTATCTTCAAAGCTCAGTCGGGGGCTTGCAAAACGAGTTTCGAGCTTTGAAATGAAATTGTTATCTTCAATATTGTAGTCAAAATCGAATAGCCTATCTCCCAAAGTCAGAAATCAATTATTTCCCTCGGCAACAACACCTTTAAATGCCAACTGTTATGCCCATTGCGACATGTGACCGCACATACATTTTATGACATCTCAAACAAAACAAGATAAAAGCAATTAGTTTCATAATTATAACAATTCTATGACCTAAGGTATTCCAATTCAAAATATAAACATTTCCTCGGTTGCAAGCAGGTCGTCCCTCAACTCGTCATGCATGCCCATGCTCTATGCCTATAGTTAAAATCTCCAGCTATGATAAAATAGTTATCTTCAGAGCTCAGTCGGGGGCTTGCAAAAAGAGTTTCGAGCTTTGAAGTGAAATTGTGATCTTCAATATTGTAGTCAAAATCGAATAGCCTATCCCGCAAAGGCAGGAATCAATTATTTTCCTCGGCAACAACACCCTAATTGCCAACTGTTATGCCCACAACGACATGTAACCGGACATGCATTTTATGACATCTCAAACAAAACAAGATAAAAGCAATTACTTTCATAATTATAACAATTTTATGACCTAAAGTATTGCAATTCAAAAAAATAAACATATCCTGATAAAATACTTATCTTCAGAACTCAGTCGGAGGCTTGAAAACAGAGTTTCGAGCTTTGAAATGAAATTGTGATCTGCTATGATAAAATAGTTATCTTCAAAGCTCAGTCGGGGGCTTGCAAAACGAGTTTCGAGCTTTGAAATGAAATTGTTATCTTCAATATTGTAGTCAAAATCGAATAGCCTATCTCCCAAAGTCAGAAATCAATTATTTCCCTCGGCAACAACACCCTTAAATGCCAACTGTTATGCCCATTGCGACATGTGACCGCACATACATTTTATGACATCTCAAACAAAACAAGATAAAAGCAATTAGTTTCATAATTATAACAATTTTATGGCCTATAGTATTCAATTCAAAAAATAATCACTTCAATATATTTTCACAATATTGTAGCCAAAGACGAATAGCTTATCCCACAAAGTCAGAAATCAATTATTTCCCTCGGCAACAACACCCTAATTGCCAACTGTTATGCCCACTACGACATGTAACCGCACATACATTTTATGACATCTCAAACAAAACATGATAAAAGCAATTACTTTCATAATTATAACAATTTTATGACCTAAAGTATTGCAATTCAAAAAAATAAACATAGCCTGATAAAATACTTATCTTCAGAACTCAGTCGGAGGCTTGAAAAAAGAGTTTCGAGCTTTGCTATGAAATTGTGATCTTCAATATTGTAGTCAAAATCGAAAAGCTTGTCCCACAAAGCCAGAACTCAATTATTTCCCTCGGCAACAACACCCTAATTGCCAGCTGTTATGCCCACTACGGCATGTAACCGCATATACATTTTATGACATCTCAAACAAAACAAGATAAAAGCAATTAGTTTCATAATTATAACAATTCTATGACCTAAGGTATTCCAATTCAAAATATAAACATTTCCTCGGTTGCAAGCAGGTCGTCCCTCAACTCGTCATGCATGCCCATGCTCTATGCCTATAGTTAAAATCTCCAGCTATGATAAAATAGTTATCTTCAGAGCTCAGTCGGGGGCTTGCAAAAAGAGTTTCGAGCTTTGAAGTGAAATTGTGATCTTCAATATTGTAGTCAAAATCGAATAGCCTATCCCGCAAAGGCCGGAATCAATTATTTTCCTCGGCAACAACACCCTAATTGCCAACTGTTATGCCCACTACGACATGTAACCGGACATGCATTTTATGACATCTCAAACAAAACAAGATAAAAGCAATTACTTTCATAATTATAACAATTTTATGACCTAAAGTATTGCAATTCAAAAAAATAAACATATCCTGATAAAATACTTATCTTCAGAACTCAGTCGGAGGCTTGAAAACAGAGTTTCGAGCTTTGAAATGAAATTGTGATCTGCTATGATAAAATAGTTATCTTCAAAGCTCAGTCGGGGGCTTGCAAAACGAGTTTCGAGCTTTGAAATGAAATTGTTATCTTCAATATTGTAGTCAAAATCGAATAGCCTATCTCCCAAAGTCAGAAATCAATTATTTCCCTCGGCAACAACACCTTTAAATGCCAACTGTTATGCCCATTGCGACATGTGACCGCACATACATTTTATGACATCTCAAACAAAACAAGATAAAAGCAATTAGTTTCATAATTATAACAATTCTATGACCTAAGGTATTCCAATTCAAAATATAAACATTTCCTCGGTTGCAAGCAGGTCGTCCCTCAACTCGTCATGCATGCCCATGCTCTATGCCTATAGTTAAAATCTCCAGCTATGATAAAATAGTTATCTTCAGAGCTCAGTCGGGGGCTTGCAAAAAGAGTTTCGAGCTTTGAAGTGAAATTGTGATCTTCAATATTGTAGTCAAAATCGAATAGCCTATCCCGCAAAGGCAGGAATCAATTATTTTCCTCGGCAACAACACCCTAATTGCCAACTGTTATGCCCACAACGACATGTAACCGGACATGCATTTTATGACATCTCAAACAAAACAAGATAAAAGCAATTACTTTCATAATTATAACAATTTTATGACCTAAAGTATTGCAATTCAAAAAAATAAACATATCCTGATAAAATACTTATCTTCAGAACTCAGTCGGAGGCTTGAAAACAGAGTTTCGAGCTTTGAAATGAAATTGTGATCTGCTATGATAAAATAGTTATCTTCAAAGCTCAGTCGGGGGCTTGCAAAACGAGTTTCGAGCTTTGAAATGAAATTGTTATCTTCAATATTGTAGTCAAAATCGAATAGCCTATCTCCCAAAGTCAGAAATCAATTATTTCCCTCGGCAACAACACCCTTAAATGCCAACTGTTATGCCCATTGCGACATGTGACCGCACATACATTTTATGACATCTCAAACAAAACAAGATAAAAGCAATTAGTTTCATAATTATAACAATTTTATGGCCTATAGTATTCAATTCAAAAAATAATCACTTCAATATATTTTCACAATATTGTAGCCAAAGACGAATAGCTTATCCCACAAAGTCAGAAATCAATTATTTCCCTCGGCAACAACACCCTAATTGCCAACTGTTATGCCCACTACGACATGTAACCGCACATACATTTTATGACACCTCAAACAAAACAAGATAAAAGCAATTAGTTTCATAATTATAACAATTTTATGACCTATAGTATTGCAATTCAAAAAAATAAACATAGCCTGATAAAATACTTATCTTCAGAACTCAGTCGGAGGCTTGAAAAAAGAGTTTCGAGCTTTGCTATGAAATTGTGATCTTCAATATTGTAGTCAAAATCGAAAAGCTTGTCCCACAAAGCCAGAACTCAATTATTTCCCTCGGCAACAACACCCTAATTGCCAGCTGTTATGCCCACTACGGCATGTAACCGCATATACATTTTATGACATCTCAAACAAAACAAGATAAAAGCAATTAGTTTCATAATTATAACAATTCTATGACCTAAGGTATTCCAATTCAAAATATAAACATTTCCTCGGTTGCAAGCAGGTCGTCCCTCAACTCGTCATGCATGCCCATGCTCTATGCCTATAGTTAAAATCTCCAGCTATGATAAAATAGTTATCTTCAGAGCTCAGTCGGGGGCTTGCAAAAAGAGTTTCGAGCTTTGAAGTGAAATTGTGATCTTCAATATTGTAGTCAAAATCGAATAGCCTATCCCGCAAAGGCCGGAATCAATTATTTTCCTCGGCAACAACACCCTAATTGCCAACTGTTATGCCCACTACGACATGTAACCGGACATGCATTTTATGACATCTCAAACAAAACAAGATAAAAGCAATTACTTTCATAATTATAACAATTGTATGACCTAAAGTATTGCAATTCAAAAAAATAAACATATACTGATAAAATACTTATCTTCAGAACTCAGTCGGAGGCTTGAAAACAGAGTTTCGAGCTTTGAAATGAAATTGTGATCTGCTATGATAAAATAGTTATCTTCAAAGCTCAGTCGGGGGCTTGCAAAACGAGTTTCGAGCTTTGAAATGAAATTGTTATCTTCAATATTGTAGTCAAAATCGAATAGCCTATCTCCCAAAGTCAGAAATCAATTATTTCCCTCGGCAACAACACCTTTAAATGCCAACTGTTATGCCCATTGCGACATGTGACCGCACATACATTTTATGACATCTCAAACAAAACAAGATAAAAGCAATTAGTTTCATAATTATAACAATTTTATGGCCTATAGTATTCAATTCAAAAAATAATCACTTCAATATATTTTCACAATATTGTAGCCAAAGACGAATAGCTTATCCCACAAAGTCAGAAATCAATTATTTCCCTCGGCAACAACACCCTAATTGCCAACTGTTATGCCCACTACGACATGTAACCGCACATACATTTTATGACACCTCAAACAAAACAAGATAAAAGCAATTAGTTTCATAATTATAACAATTTTATGACCTATAGTATTCAATTCAAAAAAATAAACACTTCAATTTATTTTCACAATTTTCTAGCCAAAATTTGTTGGTGGACCAACTCCAATCGATGTACGGGTATAACACCTACATCGATTGTTGTTGGGAAGCTAATCTGAAAATTACACTTCTCATCTCTGCTTTACCACTCGCAGTCGGAGTTGGTTTCTTTCTAATATCTCCGTTTAGTATTCTATGGGAAGTTTTGGGGTTGACGTGAGCAACGTGCGTGGGCTTAGAGTGAATCTCTTTGCTGTGTATGTCCACCTATCCCGCTATAAACCTGGGCTATAAACCTGGGTGAAACACAGGTAGGGGAGAATTCCGATTTATCGGAACTCTCCCCTGCCTGGATATAGCTTGGTGCTGCTTTTCTTTTTACACCGCGGTCTCGCCCTCTACGTGCGTAGTGATAAAGCTTACCAACTTCAACCTCAATACGGCTTCTGTTCCAATCCGGAATATAATTTTCTTTGGTTAAAACTCCATATCCGTAAGCATTTAATCCACTACTGCTTTATTTGTAGAAGTCCAAACATGGATAGCAATTCAACTTTTAACGAATTTGATGCGCTATCCGACTCCATCTCAAGAATTGTACCAATGTATCCTCGCACTGAAATTGCCATTCCGGGCGATTTCAATGTACACAATTCTAATTGGCTTCGACATTCGAGCCAGACAACATCCGAAGGAAGGTTTGTTGAAATCTTTGCTGGGGTAAATAATCTGACCCAGCTAGTAAATGAGCCCACACGAATACCTGACATTGCAGATCATTCCGCCAACACCCTGGACCTGTTTCTCACATCTCATCCTGACAAATATTCTATTAACATTCTGTCACCTCTAGGCTCGTCTGACCATTGTGTCTCATCAGCTAATCTATCGTTATATATGTAATGCAATGTTAAGACGGGTGAAATTCTCGTATGAACAAAAGTTGAGGCAAAAAGTGCTACAATGTCCCAAGGGTAGCAAAAACTTTTGGTCATTTGTAAAAAACGTAAAGAATTCCTCCTCGTCTTCAATTCCCACGCTCATTTACAATGACATCCCAGCTGTCAGCTCATTAGACAAAGCGAATCTGCTTGCGGCGCATTTTGCAGCTAGCTCAACACTGCCAGATTCCAATATGTCGCCACCTGTACTTGAGAGCGTTGATTTCACCATGGGACAAATTCACTTCCGCAATCGTACAGTTGCAAGAGTACTTAAAGATCCCGACGTGCACAAATCCGCTGGCCCGGATGGTATTTCCCCTATTCTTCTGAAGAGGTGTTCTTCTGCGATGGCAAAACCACTGCGTAAGCTTTTTTTTTATCTATCCTACTCTTTAGGTCTCTTTCCTAGCAGATGGAAAACAGCATTTGTCCAGCCCGTCCCTAAAAAGGGCGAATCTTCGTCACCCACCTCGTACCGACCCATAGCACTTACGTCCCTTCTTTTGTAAAGTCATGGAAACGCTGATAAATCGTCAGCTTACGAAATATCTCGAATCGCGGAAGCTTCTTAATGACCGGCAGTATGGTTTTCGCAGCAACAGGTCCACTGGTGATCTGATAGCTTATCCCACCGAAAATTGGACCCAATCTTTGCACAATGCAGGCGAAAACAAGATCGTTGCGCTTGATATTTCCAAGGCATTTGACAGAGTTTGGCATCAAGCTCTCTTGTCGAAAATGCGTGCTTATGGTGTCGATGAATCTCTTCTTCAATGGATTAGAAATTACCTTTCGAACAATTCGTTCAATTCAAGTTGTTTTGGATGGGTTCAAGTCTGATATCCACCAAATAAATGCTGGAGTTCCCCAAGGCTCTGTTCTGTCTCCGACACTCTTTCTCATTTTTAAAATTGACCTCTTGTCTGCTACTTCTAATCCAATCCATTCCTTCGCTGATGGAAGCACCCTCAGCTTTTCATATTCGTTCCAAGACTCACGACCCCGCCCGTCGGCCGTAGAATTGGAACGGCAGCGTGTGATAAGCACATTGAATTCCGATCTTGACAGCATAATCAATTGGGGAAAGAACAACCGTGTGGAGTTCAGTGCTTCAAAAACTCAATGCTGCCTGCTGTCACTCAAGCGAACGCTTTTTAATCAGCCATTATCCATGAATGGCACCTGTGTCGATGAAACCGGAAAGCTTTCCATCCTTGGTATGTGTATCAACACAACACTTTGTTGGAACGATCACATATTTGAGGTCGCCAAAAATGCTGCGAAATGTTTAGGTTTCCTCAATCGATGCAAGAAATACTTCACCCCTTCTGATTTGGCTTTCATTTATAAGGCGTATATACGCCCCAAACTTGAATACAACGCTCATATCTGGTCTGGTGCCCCCAAAAACACCCTGCACCTATTAGATAGAATACAAAAGCGAGCGATAAAACTTATAGGAGACAACAATATTGCAGAGTCACTTGCCTCGCTCGAACATCGACGTACCGTCTCGTCTCTATCCGTATTCTATCGCTATTTTAACAAACGATGCTCAAGTGAGCTCGCCAACTGCATTCCCCCTCTCCATGAATTCACCCGCAATACCCGTTTCGCCAGGAATGCTCATTAGTTTACCCTTAAGCCTACTTTCGGACGCACAGTTAAATTTAGAGACTCGTTCATTAGTCGCACGACACGAATATGGAACGCTCTTCCCAGCCTAATATTTCCCCACGAATACAATCCGCAGATATTTAAAACCAAGATATTTAAAACCGCAGATATTTAAAACCAACCAATAAAAACAGGTACCTCCTCTCCCTTTCTCCTTCTGCACTTTCGGCCCGTGCTGTGTCTTGAACCCGGACACTTAAGGGTACTAACAACCCCTTGTGCGCGCGCAAATTATAAACAAAAAAAATAAAGAATAGCTTATCCCACAAAGCCAGAAATCAATTATTTCCCTCGGCAACAACACCCTAATTGCCAACTGTTATGCCAACTACGACATGTAACCGCACATACATTTTATGACATCTCAAACAAAACAAGATAAAAGCAATTAGTTGCACAATTATAACAATTTTATGACCGAAAGTATTGCAATTCAAAAAAATAAACATATCCTGATAAAATACTTATCTTCAGAACTCAGTCGGAGGCTTGAAAAAAGAGTTTCGAGCTTTGAAATGAAATTGTGATCTTCAATATTGTAGTCAAAATCGAACAGCCTATCCCCCAAAGTCAGAAATCAATTATTTCCCTCGGCAACAGCACCCTAAATGCCAACTGTTATGCCCACTACGACATGTAACCGGACATGCATTTTATGACACCTCAAACGAAACAAGATAAAAGCAATTAGTTTCATAATTATAACAATTTTATGACCTAAAGTATTCCAATTCAAAAAAATTAACATATCCTGATAAAATAGTTATCTTCAGAACTCAGTCGGATGCTTGAAAAAAGAGTTTCGAGCTTTGAAATGAAATTGTGATCTTCAATATTGTAGACAAAATCGAATAGCCTATCCGCCATAGTCAGAAATCAATTATTTCCTTTGGCAACAACACTCTAATTGCCAGGTGTTATGCCCATTGCGACATGTAACCGGACATGCATTTTATGACGCTTCAAACAAAACAAGATAAAAGCATTTAGTTTCATAATTATAACAATTTTATGACCTAAAGTATTCCAATTCAAGAAGATGAACATTCTGTTGCGTCATATCCGATAGAGGTTGCATCGGTGTATTAAGGGTGATTTTTTAGCTATTATCTTTTTGGCAACACTGGTTTAAACAGCTGACGCACGTTTCGTGTTTTGTTTCACTGGCAAATATCTTCAGTCTCGTCTATAATTTAACCATGAATCGTCTTACAAACGAACAACGCGTGCTCTGTTAAGAAAGTTCATCGCGCGCTTCTTCCATTTTATGGTCAGTGTAATCCAAAGCCAAAATAAATAAACAGAATTGTCGATTTTGGAGTGAATATCAGCCAGAAGCATTGCAAGAGCATGCAATGCATCCAGAAAAAGTCACAGTTTGGTGCGGTTTATGGGCTGGTGGCATCATGGGACCGTACATCTTCAATGATGAATGGTGAGCGCTACCGTGAGATGATATCCAACTTTTTTTTTGCCCAAAATGCAAGAGCTTGACTTGCATGACATGTAGTTTCAACAAGACGGTGCCAGATGCCACACAGCACGCGCAACAATGGACTTATTGAGAGGCGAGTTCGGTGAACATTTTATTTCACTTTCGGGACCGGTCAATTGGCCGCCTAGATCGTGCGATTAACCGCCTTTAGACTATTTTTTGTGTGGCTATAATAAAGCTCATGTCTATACAGACAAGCCCGCTTCAATTGTTTTTATTCAATTGTTTTATTCGTGAGGTACCGGCCGAAATGTTGGAAAGAGTGTGTCAAAATTGGACTAAGCGGAAGGACCGGATCCCAAACTCCCAACTGTATAGAAGTTATAGAACTTTTACAACCAGAAGCTTGTAGGGCGAACGATCAAGTGGAGAGATATGTGGATAAGGTTGCAAATCTTCTACGAACCAATCTGAGTGTACATTTTTAATAGACAACCTATGCCATTCGGGAATGGTTGGCTTTAAATACAACTATAAATAAAACAACGGGGTACTCCCGAGATTAGAGCACTTTTGGCAGAATTAAATATCGAGCCAGAATAAGCTATGCGGGCATTAGCTAATGATAATGAATAATATATCATATGCATGGATAAGTGTATATTTACAAAGGTAATATATACACTCGTGTAAGTACCTCAATCATATTGTAAAATTGCAAACGTCACTTTTTAAAAAACGTAAAGAATTCCGACTCGTCTTCAATTCCCACGCTCATTTACAATGACATCCCAGCTGTCAGCTCATTAGACAAAGCGAATCTGCTTGCGGCGCATTTTGCAGCTAGCTCAACACTGCCAGATTCCAATATGTCGCCACCTGTACTTGAGAGCGTTGATTTCACCATGGGACAAATTCACTTCCGCAATCGTACAGTTGCAAGAGTACTTAAAGATCTCGACGTGCACAAATCCGCTGGCCCGGATGGTATTCCCCCCCTATTCTTCTGAAGAGTTGTTCTTCTGCGCTGGCAAAACCACTGCGTAAGCTTTTTTTATCTATCCTACTCTTTAGGTCTCTTTCCGAGCAAACGGAAAACAGCATTTGTCCAGCCCGTCCCCAAAAAGGCGAATCTTCGCCACCCACCTCGTACCGACCCATAGCACTTACGTCCCTTCTTTTGTAAAGTCATGGAAACACTGATAAATCGTCAGCTTACGAAATATCTCGAATTGCGGAAGCTTCTTAATGACCGGCAGTATGGTTTTCGCAGCAACAGGTCCACTGGTGATCTGATAGCTTATCTCACCGAAATATGGACTCAATCTTTGCACAATGCAGGCGAAAACAGGATCGTTGCGCTTGATATTTCCAAGGCATTTGACAGAGTTTGGCATAAAGCTCTCTTGTCGAAAATGCGTGCTTATGGTGTCGATGAATCTCTTCTTCAATGGATTAGAAATTACCTTTCGAACAATTCGTTCAATTCAAGTTGTTTTGGATGGGTTCAAGTCTGATATCCACCAAATAAATGCTGGAGTTCCCCAAGGCTGTGTTCTGTCTCCGACACTCTTTCTCATTTTTAAAATTGACCTCTTGTCTGCTACTTCTAATCCAATCCATTCCTTCGCTGATGGAAGCACCCTCAGCTTTTCATATTCGTTCCAAGACTCACGACCCCGCCCGTCGGCCGTAGAATTGTAACGGCAGCAGTGATAAGCACATTGAATTCCGATCTTGACAGCATGATCAATTGGGGAAAGAACAACCGTGTGGAGTTCAGTGCTTCAAATACTCAATGCTGCCTGCTGTCACTCAAGCGAACGCTTTTTAATCAGCCATTATCCATGAATGGCACCTGTGTCGATGAAACCGGAAAGCTTTCCATCCTTGGTATGTGTATCAACACAACACTTTGTTGGAACGATCACATATTTGAGGTCGCCAAAAATGCTGCGAAATGTTTAGGTTTCCTCAATCGATGCAAGAAATACTTCACCTCTTCTGATTTGGCTTTCATTTATAAGGCGTATATACGCCCCAAACTTGAATACAACGCTCATATCTGGTCTGGTGCCCCCAAAAACACCCTGCACCTATTAGATAGAATACAAAAGCGAGCGATAAAACTTATAGGAGACAACAATATTGCAGAGTCACTTGCCTCGCTCGAACATCGACGTACCGTCTCGTCTCTATCCGTATTCTATCGCTATTTTAACAAACGATGCTCAAGTGAGCTCGCCAACTGCATTCCCCCTCTCCATGAATTCACCCGCAATACCCGTTTCGCCAGGAATGCTCATTAGTTTACCCTTAAGCCTACTTTCGGACGCACAGTTAAATTTAGAGACTCGTTTATTAGTCGCACGACACGAATATGGAACGCTCTTCCCAGCCTAATATTTCCCCACGAATACAATCCGCAGATATTTAAAACCAATGTGCACAGGTATCTCCTCTCCCTTTCTCCCTCTACACTTTCGGCCCGTGCTGTGTCTTGAACCCGGACACTTAAGGGTACTAACAACCCCTTGTGCGCGCGCAAATTATAAACAAAAAAATAACGAATAGCTTATCCCACAAAGCCAGAAATCAATTATTTCCCTCGGCAACAACACCCTAATTGCCAACTGTTATGCCAACTACGACATGTAACCGCACATGCATTTTATGACATCTCAAATAAAACAAGATAAAAGTAATTAGTTTCATAATTATAACAATTTTATGACCTAAAGTATTGCAATTCAAAAAAATAAACATATCCTGATAAAACACTTATCTTCAGAACTCAGTCGGAGGCTTGAAAAAAGAGTTTCGAGCTTTGAAATGAAATTGTGATCTTCAATATTGTAGTCAAAATCGAACAGCCTATCCCCCAAAGTCAGAAATCAATTATTTCCCTCGGCAACAGCACCCTAAATGCCAACTGTTATGCCCACTACGACATGTAACCGGACATGCATTTTATGACACCTCAAACAAAACAAGATAAAAGCAATTAGTTTCATAATTATAACAATTTTATGACCTAAAGTATTCCAATTCAAAAAAATTAACATATCCTGATAAAATAGTTATCTTCAAAAAAATAAACATATCCTGATAAAACACTTATCTTCAGAACTCAGTCGGAGGCTTGAAAAAAGAGTTTCGAGCTTTGAAATGAAATTGTGATCTTCAATATTGTAGTCAAAATCGAACAGCCTATCCCCCAAAGTCAGAAATCAATTATTTCCCTCGGCAACAGCACCCTAAATGCCAACTGTTATGCCCACTACGACATGTAACCGGACATGCATTTTATGACACCTCAAACAAAACAAGATAAAAGCAATTAGTTTCATAATTATAACAATTTTATGACCTAAAGTATTCCAATTCAAAAAAATTAACATATCCTGATAAAATAGTTATCTTCAGAACTCAGTCGGATGCTTGAAAAAAGAGTTTCGAGCTTTGAAATGAAATTGTGATCTTCAATATTGTAGACAAAATCGAATAGCCTATCCGCCATAGTCAGAAATCAATTATTTCCTTTGGCAACAACACTCTAATTGCCAGGTGTTATGCCCATTGCGACATGTAACCGGGCATGCATTTTATGACGCTTCAAACAAAACAAGATAAAAGCATTTAGTTTCATAATTATAACAATTTTATGACCTAAAGTATTCCAATTCAAGAAGATGAACATTCTGTTGCGTCATATCCGATAGAGGTTGCATCGGTGTATTAAGGGTGATTTTTTAGCTATTATCTTTTTGGCAACACTGGTTTAAACAGCTGACGCACGTTTCGTGTTTTGTTTCACTGGCAAATATCTTCAGTCTCGTCTATAATTTAACCATGAATCGTTTTACAAACGAACAACGCGTGCTCTGTTAAGAAAGTTCATCGCGCGCTTCTTCCATTTTATGGTCAGTGTAATCCAAAGCCAAAATAAATAAGCAGAATTGTCGATTTTGGAGTGAATATCAGCCAGAAGCATTGCAAGAGCATGCAATGCATCCAGAAAAAGTCACAGTTTGGTGCGGTTTATGGGCTGGTGGCATCATGGGACCGTACATCTTCAATGATGATGCGAATCGTAACGTAACTGTGAATGGTGAGCGCTACCGTGAGATGATATCCAACTTTTTTTTTGCCCAAAATGCAAGAGCTTGACTTGCATGACATGTAGTTTCAACAAGACGGTGCCAGATGCCACACAGCACGCGCAACAATGGACTTATTGAGAGGCGAGTTCGGTGAACATTTTATTTCACTTTCGGGACCGGTCAATTGGCCGCCTAGATCGTGCGATTAACCGCCTTTAGACTATTTTTTGTGTGGCTATAATAAAGCTCATGTCTATACAGACAAGCCCGCTTCAATTGTTTTTATTCAATTGTTTTATTCGTGAGGTACCGGCCGAAATGTTGGAAAGAGTGTGTCAAAATTGGACTAAGCGGAAGGACCGGATCCCAAACTCCCAACTGTATAGAAGTTATAGAACTTTTACAACCAGAAGCTTGTAGGGCGAACGATCAAGTGGAGAGATATGTGGATAAGGTTGCAAATCTTCTACGAACCAATCTGAGTGTACATTTTTAATAGACAACCTATGCCATTCGGGAATGGTTGGCTTTAAATACAACTATAAATAAAACAACGGGGTACTCCCGAGATTAGAGCACTTTTGGCAGAATTAAATATCGAGCCAGAATAAGCTATGCGGGCATTAGCTAATGATAATGAATAATATATCATATGCATGGATAAGTGTATATTTACAAAGGTAATATATACACTCGTGTAAGTACCTCAATCATATTGTAAAATTGCAAACGTCACTTTTTAAAAAACGTAAAGAATTCCGCCTCGTCTTCAATTCCCACGCTCATTTACAATGACATCCCAGCTGTCAGCTCATTAGACAAAGCGAATCTGCTTGCGGCGCATTTTGCAGCTAGCTCAACACTGCCAGATTCCAATATGTCGCCACCTGTACTTGAGAGCGTTGATTTCACCATGGGACAAATTCACTTCCGCAATCGTACAGTTGCAAGAGTACTTAAAGATCTCGACGTGCACAAATCCGCTGGCCCGGATGGTATTCCCCCCCTATTCTTCTGAAGAGTTGTTCTTCTGCGCTGGCAAAACCACTGCGTAAGCTTTTTTTATCTATCCTACTCTTTAGGTCTCTTTCCGAGCAGACGGAAAACAGCATTTGTCCAGCCCGTCCCCAAAAATGCGAATCTTCGCCACCCACCTCGTACCGACCCATAGCACTTACGTCCCTTCTTTTGTAAAGTCATGGAAACGCTGATAAATCGTCAGCTTACGAAATATCTCGAATCGCGGAAGCTTCTTAATGACCGGCAGTATGGTTTTCGCAGCAACAGGTCCACTGGTGATCTGATAGCTTATCTCACCCAAATATGGACTCAATCTTTGCACAATGCAGGCGAAAACAAGATCGTTGCGCTTGATATTTCCAAGGCATTTGACAGAGTTTGGCATCAAGCTCTCTTGTCGAAAATGCGTGCTTATGGTGTCGATGAATCTCTTCTTCAATGGATTAGAAATTACCTTTCGGACAATTCGTTCAATTCAAGTTGTTTTGGATGGGTTCAAGTCTGATATCCACCAAATAAATGCTGGAGTTCCCCAAGGCTCTGTTCTGTCTCCGACACTCTTTCTCATTTTTAAAATTGACCTCTTGTCTGCTACTTCTAATCCAATCCATTCCTTCGCTGATGGAAGCACCCTCAGCTTTTCATATTCGTTCCAAGACTCACGACCCCGCCCGTCGGCCGTAGAATTGGAACGGTAGCAGTGATAAGCACATTGAATTCCGATCTTGACAGCATGATCAATTGGGGAAAGAACAACCGTGTGGAGTTCAGTGCTTCAAAAACTCAATGCTGCCTGCTGTCACTCAAGCGAACGCTTTTTAATCAGCCATTATCCATGAATGGCACCTGTGTCGATGAAACCGGAAAGCTTTCCATCCTTGGTATGTGTATCAACACAACACTTTGTTGGAACGATCACATATTTGAGGTCGCCAAAAATGCTGCGAAATGTTTAGGTTTCCTCAATCGATGCAAGAAATACTTCACCTCTTCTGATTTGGCTTTCATTTATAAGGCGTATATACGCCCCAAACTTGAATACAACGCTCATATCTGGTCTGGTGCCCCCAAAAACACCCTGCACCTATTAGATAGAATACAAAAGCGAGCGATAAAACTTATAGGAGACAACAATATTGCAGAGTCACTTGCCTCGCTCGAACATCGACGTACCGTCTCGTCTCTATCCGTATTCTATCGCTATTTTAACAAACGATGCTCAAGTGAGCTCGCCAACTGCATTCCCCCTCTCCATGAATTCACCCGCAATACCCGTTTCGCCAGGAATGCTCATTAGTTTACCCTTAAGCCTACTTTCGGACGCACAGTTAAATTTAGAGACTCGTTCATTAGTCGCACGACACGAATATGGAACGCTCTTCCCAGCCTAATATTTCCCCACGAATACAATCCGCAGATATTTAAAACCAATGTGCACAGGTATCTCCTCTCCCTTTCTCCCTCTACACTTTCGGCCCGTGCTGTGTCTTGAACCCGGACACTTAAGGGTACTAACAACCCCTTGTGCGCGCGCAAATTATAAACAAAAAAATAACGAATAGCTTATCCCACAAAGCCAGAAATCAATTATTTCCCTCGGCAACAACACCCTAATTGCCAACTGTTATGCCAACTACGACATGTAACCGGACATGCATTTTATGACATCTCAAATAAAACAAGATAAAAGTAATTAGTTTCATAATTATAACAATTTTATGACCTAAAGTATTGCAATTCAAAAAAATAAACATATCCTGATAAAATACTTATCTTCAGAACTCAGTCGGAGGTTTGAAAAAAGAGTTTCGAGCTTTGAAATGAAATTGTGATCTTCAATATTGTAGTCAAAATCGAACAGCCTATCCCCCAAAGTCAGAAATCAATTATTTCCCTCGGCAACAGCACCCTAAATGCCAACTGTTATGCCCACTACGACATGTAACCGGACATGCATTTTATGACACCTCAAACAAAACAAGATAAAAGCAATTAGTTTCATAATTATAACAATTTTATGACCTAAAGTATTCCAATTCAAAAAAATTAACATATCCTGATAAAATAGTTATCTTCAGAACTCAGTCGGATGCTTGAAAAAAGAGTTTCGAGCTTTGAAATGAAATTGTGATCTTCAATATTGTAGACAAAATCGAATAGCCTATCCGCCATAGTCAGAAATCAATTATTTCCTTTGGCAACAACACTCTAATTGCCAGGTGTTATGCCCATTGCGACATGTAACCGGACATGCATTTTATGACGCTTCAAACAAAACAAGATAAAAGCATTTAGTTTCATAATTATAACAATTTTATGACCTAAAGTATTCCAATTCAAGAAGATGAACATTCTGTTGCGTCATATCCGATAGAGGTTGCATCGGTGTATTAAGGGTGATTTTTTAGCTATTATCTTTTTGGCAACACTGGTTTAAACAGCTGACGCACGTTTCGTGTTTTGTTTCACTGGCAAATATCTTCAGTCTCGTCTATAATTTAACCATGAATCGTTTTACAAACGAACAACGCGTGCTCTGTTAAGAAAGTTCATCGCGCGCTTCTTCCATTTTATGGTCAGTGTAATCCAAAGCCAAAATAAATAAGCAGAATTGTCGATTTTGGAGTGAATATCAGCCAGAAGCATTGCAAGAGCATGCAATGCATCCAGAAAAAGTCACAGTTTGGTGCGGTTTATGGGCTGGTGGCATCATGGGACCGTACATCTTCAATGATGATGCGAATCGTAACGTAACTGTGAATGGTGAGCGCTACCGTGAGATGATATCCAATTTTTTTTTGCCCAAAATGCAAGAGCTTGACTTGCATGACATGTAGTTTCAACAAGACGGTGCCAGATGCCACACAGCACGCGCAACAATGGACTTATTGAGAGGCGAGTTCGGTGAACATTTTATTTCACGTTCGGGACCGGTCAATTGGCCGCCTAGATCGTGCGATTAACCGCCTTTAGACTATTTTTTGTGTGGCTATAATAAAGCTCATGTCTATACAGACAAGCCCGC
Source organism: Eristalis tenax (assembly GCA_905231855.2). Classification (NCBI taxonomy): domain Eukaryota; kingdom Metazoa; phylum Arthropoda; class Insecta; order Diptera; family Syrphidae; genus Eristalis; species Eristalis tenax. The sequence goes on along the minus strand of HG993125.1, from coordinate 20,312,167 downwards.
TTCAATTGTTTTTATTCAATTGTTTTATTCGTGAGGTACCGGCCGAAATGTTGGAAAGAGTGTGTCAAAATTGGACTAAGCGGAAGGACCAGATCCCAAACTCCCAACTGTATAGAAGTTATAGAACTTTTACAACCAGAAGCTTGTAGGGCGAACGATCAAGTGGAGAGATATGTGGATAAGGTTGCAAATCTTCTACGAACCAATCTGAGTGTACATTTTTAATAGACAACCTATGCCATTCGGGAATGGTTGGCTTTAAATACAACTATAAATAAAACAACGGGGTACTCCCGAGATTAGAGCACTTTTGGCAGAATTAAATATCGAGCCAGAATAAGCTATGCGGGCATTAGCTAATGATAATGAATAATATATCATATGCATGGATAAGTGTATATTTACAAAGGTAATATATACACTCGTGTAAGTACCTCAATCATATTGTAAAATTGCAAACGTCACTTTTTAAAAAACGTAAAGAATTCCGCCTCGTCTTCAATTCCCACGCTCATTTACAATGACATCCCAGCTGTCAGCTCATTAGACAAAGCGAATCTGCTTGCGGCGCATTTTGCAGCTAGCTCAACACTGCCAGATTCCAATATGTCGCCACCTGTACTTGAGAGCGTTGATTTCACCATGGGACAAATTCACTTCCGCAATTGTACAGTTGCAAGAGTACTTAAAGATCTCGACGTGCACAAATCCGCTGGCCCGGATGGTATTCCCCCCCTATTCTTCTGAAGAATTTTTCTTCTGCGCTGGCAAAACCACTGCGTAAGCTTTTTTTATCTATCCTACTCTTTAGGTCTCTTTCCTAGCAGACGGAAAACAGCATTTGTCCAGCCCGTCCCCAAAAAGGCGAATCTTCGCCACCCACCTCGTACCGACCCATAGCACTTACGTCCCTTCTTTTGTAAAGTCATGGAAACGCTGATAAATCGTCAGCTTACGAAATATCTCGAATCGCGGAAACTTCTTAATGACCGGCAGTATGGTTTTCGCAGCAACAGGTCCACTGGTGAGCTTATCTCACCGAAATATGGACCCAATCTTTGCACAATGCAGGCGAAAACAAGATCGTGATATTTCGTGATATTTGATATTTCCAAGGCATTTGACAGAGTTTGGCATCAAGCTCTCTTGTCGAAAATGCGTGCTTATGGTGTCGATGAATCTCTTCTTCAATGGATTAGAAATTACCTTTCGAACAATTCGTTCAATTCAAGTTGTTTTGGATGGGTTCAAGTCTGATATCCACCAAATAAATGCTGGAGTTCCCCAAGGCTCTGTTCTGTCTCCGACACTCTTTCTCATTTTTATAAATGAGCTCTTGTCTGCTACTTCTAATCCAATCCATTCCTTCGCTGATGACAGCACCCTCAGCTTTTCATATTCGTTCCAAGACTCACGACCCCGCCCTTCGGCCGTAGAATTGCAACGGCAGCGTGTGATAAGCACATTGAATTCCGATATTGACAGCATAATCAATTGGGGAAAGAACAACCGTGTGGAGTTCAATGCTTCAAAAACTCAATGCTGCCTGCTGTCACTCAAGCGAACGCTTTTTAATCAGCCATTATCCATGAATGGCACCTGTGTCGATGAAACCGGAAAGCTTTCCATCCTTGGTATGTGTATCAACACAACACTTTCTTGGAACGATCACATATTTGAGGTCGCCAAAAATGCTGCGAAATGTTTAGGTTTCCTCAATCGATGCAAGAAATACTTCACCCCTTCTGATTTGGCTTTCATTTATAAGGCGTATATACGCCCCAAACTTGAATACAACGCTCATATCAGGTCTGGTGCCCCCAAAAACACCCTGCACCTATTAGATAGAATACAAAAGCAAGCGATAAAACTTATAGGAGACAACAATATTGCTTTCATTTATAAGGCGTATATACGCCCCAAACTTGAATACAACGCTCATATCAGGTCTGGTGCCCCCAAAAACACACCTGCACCTATTAGATAGAATACAAAAGCAAGCGATAAAACTTATAGGAGACAACAATATTGCTTTCATTTATAAGGCGTATATACGCCCCTAACTTGAATACAACGCTCATATCAGGTCTGGTGCCCCCAAAAACACCCTGCACCTATTAGATAGAATACAAAAGCAAGCGATAAAACTTATAGGAGACAACAATATTGCAGAGTCAATATTGTGACTCGCTCGAACATCGACGTACCGTCTCGTCTCTATCCGTATTTTATCGCTATTTTAACAAAAGATGCTCAAGTGAGCTCGCCAACTGCATTCCTCCTCTCCATGAATTCACCCGCAATACCCGTTTCGCCAGGAATGCTCATTAGTTTACCCTTAAGCCTACTTTCGGACGCACAGTTAAATTTAGAGACTCGTTCATTAGTCGCACGACACGAATATGGAACGCTCTTCCCAGCCTAATATTTCCCCAGGAATGCAATCCGCAGATATTTAAAACCAATGCGCACAGGTATCTCCTCACCCTTTCTCCCTCTACACTTTCGGCCCGTGCTGTGTCTTGAACCCGGACACTTAAGGGTACTAACAACCGCTTGTGCGCGCGCAAATTATAAACAAAAAAAATAAATAGCTTATCCCACAAAGCCAGAAATCAATTATTTCCCTCGGCAACAACACCCTAATTGCCAACTGTTATGCCCACTACGACATGTAACCGCACATACATTTTATGACACCTCAAACAAAACAAGATAAAAGCAATTAGTTTCATAATTATAACAATTTTATGACCTATAGTATTCAATTCAAAAAAATAAACACTTCAATTTATTTTCACAATTTTCTAGCCAAAATTTGTTGGTGGACCAACTCCAATCGATGTACGGGTATAACACCTGCATCGATTGTTGTTGGGAAGCTAATCTGAAAATTACACTTCTCATCTCTGCTTTACCACTCGCAGTCGGAGTTGGTTTCTTTCTAATATCTCCGTTTAGTATTCTATGGGAAGTTTTAGGGTTGACGTGAGCAACGTGCGTGGGCCTAGAGTGAATCTCTTCGCTGTGTATGTCCACCTATCCCGCTATAAACCTGGGCTATAAACCTGGGTGAAACACAGGTAGGGGAGAATTCCGATTTATCGGAACTCTCCCCTACCTGGATATAGCTTGGTGCTGCTTTTCTTTTTACACCGCGGTCTCGCCCTCTACGTGCGTAGTGATAAAGCTTACCAACTTCAACCTCAATACGGCTTCTGTTCCAATCCGGAATATAATTTTCTTTGGTTAAAACTCCATATCCGTAAGCATTTAATCCACTACTGCTTTATTTGTAGAAGTCCAAACATGGATAGCAATTCAACTTTTAACGAATTTGATGCGCTATCCGACTCCATCTCAAGAATTGTACCAATGTATCCTCGCACTGAAATTGCCATTCCGGGCGATTTCAATGTACACAATTCTAATTGGCTTCGACATTCGAGCCAGACAACATCCGAAGGAAGGTTTGTTGAAATCTTTGCTGGGGTAAATAATCTGACCCAGCTAGTAAATGAGCCCACACGAATACCTGACATTGCAGATCATTCCGCCAACACCCTGGACCTGTTTCTCACATCTCATCCTGACAAATATTCTATTAACATTCTGTCACCTCTAGGCTCGTCTGACCATTGTGTCTCATCAGCTAATCTATCGTTATATATGTAATACAATGTTAAGACGGGTGAAATTCTCGTATGAACAAAAGTTGAGGCAAAAAGTGCTACAATGTCCCAAGGGTAGCAAAAACTTTTGGTCATTTGTAAAAAACGTAAAGAATTCCTCCTCGTCTTCAATTCCCACGCTCATTTACAATGACATCCCAGCTGTCAGCTCATTAGACAAAGCGAATCTGCTTGCGGCGCATTTTGCAGCTAGCTCAACACTGCCAGATTCCAATATGTCGCCACCTGTACTTGAGAGCGTTGATTTCACCATGGGACAAATTCACTTCCGCAATTGTACAGTTGCAAGAGTACTTAAAGATCTCGACGTGCACAAATCCGCTGGCCCGGATGGTATTTCCCCTATTCTTCTGAAGAGGTGTTCTTCTGCGATGGCAAAACCACTGCGTAAGCTTTTTTTTATCTATCCTACTCTTTAGGTCTCTTTCCGAGCAGATGGAAAACAGCATTTGTCCAGCCCGTCCCTAAAAAGGGCGAATCTTCGTCACCCACCTCGTACCGACCCATAGCACTTACGTCCCTTCTTTTGTAAAGTCATGGAAACGCTGATAAATCGTCAGCTTACGAAATATCTCGAATCGCGGAAGCTTCTTAATGACCGGCAGTATGGTTTTCGCAGCAACAGGTCCACTGGTGATCTGATAGCTTATCCCACCGAAAATTGGACCCAATCTTTGCACAATGCAGGCGAAAACAAGATCGTTGCGCTTGATATTTCCAAGGCATTTGACAGAGTTTGGCATCAAGCTCTCTTGTCGAAAATGCGTGCTTATGGTGTCGATGAATCTCTTCTTCAATGGATTAGAAATTACCTTTCGAACAATTCGTTCAATTCAAGTTGTTTTGGATGGGTTCAAGTCTGATATCCACCAAATAAATGCTGGAGTTCCCCAAGGCTCTGTTCTGTCTCCGACACTCTTTCTCATTTTTGAAATTGACCTCTTGTCTGCTACTTCTAATCCAATCCATTCCTTCGCTGATGGAAGCACCCTCAGCTTTTCATATTCGTTCCAAGACTCACGACCCCGCCCGTCGGCCGTAGAATTGGAACGGCAGCGTGTGATAAGCACATTGAATTCCGATCTTGACAGCATAATCAATTGGGGAAAGAACAACCGTGTGGAGTTCAGTGCTTCAAAAACTCAATGCTGCCTGCTGTCACTCAAGCGAACGCTTTTTAATCAGCCATTATCCATGAATGGCACCTGTGTCGATGAAACCGGAAAGCTTTCCATCCTTGGTATGTGTATCAACACAACACTTTGTTGGAACGATCACATATTTGAGGTCGCCAAAAATGCTGCGAAATGTTTAGGTTTCCTCAATCGATGCAAGAAATACTTCACCCCTTCTGATTTGGCTTTCATTTATAAGGCGTATATACGCCGCAAAACTTGAGTACAACGCTCATATCTGGTCTGGTGCCCCCAAAAACACCCTGCACCTATTAGATAGAATACAAAAGCGAGCGATAAAACTTATAGGAGACAACAATATTGCAGAGTCACTTGCCTCGCTCGAACATCGACGTACCGTCTCGTCTCTATCCGTATTCTATCGCTATTTTAACAAACGATGCTCAAGTGAGCTCGCCAACTGCATTCCCCCTCTCCATGAATTCACCCGCAATACCCGTTTCGCCAGGAATGCTCATTAGTTTACCCTTAAGCCTACTTTCGGACGCACAGTTAAATTTAGAGACTCGTTCATTAGTCGCACGACACGAATATGGAACGCTCTTGCCAGCCTAATATTTCCCCACGAATACAATCCGCAGATATTTAAAACCAATGTGCACAGGTATCTCCTCTCCCTTTCTCCCTCTACACTTTCGGCCCGTGCTGTGTCTTGAACCCGGACACTTAAGGGTACTAACAACCCCTTGTGCGCGCGCAAATTATAAACAAAAAAAATAAAGAATAGCTTATCCCACAAAGCCAGAAATCAATTATTTCCCTCGGCAACAACACCCTAATTGCCAACTGTTATGCCAACTACGACATGTAACCGCACATACATTTTATGACATCTCACACAAAACAAGATAAAAGCAATTAGTTGCACAATTATAACAATTCTATGACCTAAAGTATTGCAATTCAAAAAAATAAACATATCCTGATAAAATACTTATCTTCAGAACTCAGTCGGAGGCTTGAAAAAAGAGTTTCGAGCTTTGAAATGAAATTGTGATCTTCAATATTGTAGTCAAAATCGAACAGCCTATCCCCCAAAGTCAGAAATCAATTATTTCCCTCTGCAACAGCACCCTAAATGCCAACTGTTATGCCCACTACGACATGTAACCGGACATGCATTTTATGACACCTCAAACAAAACAAGATAAAAGCAATTAGTTTCATAATTATAACAATTTTATGACCTAAAGTATTCCAATTCAAAAAAATTAACATATCCTGATAAAATAGTTATCTTCAGAACTCAGTCGGATGCTTGAAAAAAGAGTTTCGAGCTTTGAAATGAAATTGTGATCTTCAATATTGTAGACAAAATCGAATAGCCTATCCGCCATAGTCAGAAATCAATTATTTCCTTTGGCAACAACACTCTAATTGCCAGGTGTTATGCCCATTGCGACATGTAACCGGACATGCATTTTATGACGCTTCAAACAAAACAAGATAAAAGCATTTAGTTTCATAATTATAACAATTTTATGACCTAAAGTATTCCAATTCAAGAAGATGAACATTCTGTTGCGTCATATCCGATAGAGGTTGCATCGGTGTATTAAGGGTGATTTTTTAGCTATTATCTTTTTGGCAACACTGGTTTAAACAGCTGACGCACGTTTCGTGTTTTGTTTCACTGGCAAATATCTTCAGTCTCGTCTATAATTTAACCATGAATCGTCTTACAAACGAACAACGCGTGCTCTGTTAAGAAAGTTCATCGCGCGCTTCTTCCATTTTATGGTCAGTGTAATCCAAAGCCAAAATAAATAAACAGAATTGTCGATTTTGGAGTGAATATCAGCCAGAAGCATTGCAAGAGCATGCAATGCATCCAGAAAAAGTCACAGTTTGGTGCGGTTTATGGGCTGGTGGCATCATGGGACCGTACATCTTCAATGATGATGCGAATCGTAACGTAACTGTGAATGGTGAGCGCTACGGTGAGATGATATCCAACTTTTTTTTTGCCCAAAATGCAAGAGCTTGACTTGCATGACATGTAGTTTCAATAAGACGGTGCCAGATGCCACACAGCACGCGCAACAATGGACTTATTGAGAGGCGAGTTCGGTGAACATTTTATTTCACGTTCGGGACCGGTCAATTGGCCGCCTAGATCGTGCGATTAACCGCCTTTAGACTATTTTTTGTGTGGCTATAATAAAGCTCATGTCTATACAGACAAGCCCGCTTCAATTGTTTTTATTCAATTGTTTTATTCGTGAGGTACCGGCCGAAATGTTGGAAAGAGTGTGTCAAAATTGGACTAAGCGGAAGGACCGGATCCCAAACTCCCAACTGTATAGAAGTTATAGAACTTTTACAACCAGAAGCTTGTAGGGCGAACGATCAAGTGGAGAGATATGTGGATAAGGTTGCAAATCTTCTACGAACCAATCTGAGTGTACATTTTTAATAGACAACCTATGCCATTCGGGAATGGTTGGCTTTAAATACAACTATAAATAAAACAACGGGGTACTCCCGAGATTAGAGCACTTTTGGCAGAATTAAATATCGAGCCAGAATAAGCTATGCGGGCATTAGCTAATGATAATGAATAATATATCATATGCATGGATAAGTGTATATTTACAAAGGTAATATATACACTCGTGTAAGTACCTCAATCATATTGTAAAATTGCAAACGTCACTTTCAGTCTCGTCTATAATTTAACCATGAATCGTCTTACAAACGAACAACGCGTGCTCTGTTAAGAAAGTTCATCGCGCGCTTCTTCCATTTTATGGTCAGTGTAATCCAAAGCCAAAATAAATAAACAGAATTGTCGATTTTGGAGTGAATATCAGCCAGAAGCATTGCAAGAGCATGCAATGCATCCAGAAAAAGTCACAGTTTGGTGCGGTTTATGGGCTGGTGGCATCATGGGACCGTACATCTTCAATGATGATGCGAATCGTAACGTAACTGTGAATGGTGAGCGCTACCGTGAGATGATATCCAACTTTTTTTTTGCCCAAAATGCAAGAGCTTGACTTGCATGACATGTAGTTTCAACAAGACGGTGCCAGATGCCACACAGCACGCGCAACAATGGACTTATTGAGAGGCGAGTTCGGTGAACATTTTATTTCACGTTCGGGACCGGTCAATTGGCCGCCTAGATCGTGCGATTAACCGCCTTTAGACTATTTTTTGTGTGGCTATAATAAAGCTCATGTCTATACAGACAAGCCCGCTTCAATTGTTTTTATTCAATTCTTTTATTCGTGAGGTACCGGCCGAAATGTTGGAAAGAGTGTGTCAAAATTGGACTAAGCGGAAGGACCGGATCCCAAACTCCCAACTGTATAGAAGTTATAGAACTTTTACAACCAGAAGCTTGTAGGGCGAACGATCAAGTGGAGAGATATGTGGATAAGGTTGCAAATCTTCTACGAACCAATCTGAGTGTACATTTTTAATAGACAACCTATGCCATTCGGGAATGGTTGCCTTTAAATACAACTATAAATAAAACAACGGGGTACTCCCGAGATTAGAGCACTTTTGGCAGAATTAAATATCGAGCCAGAATAAGCTATGCGGGCATTAGCTAATGATAATGAATAATATATCATATGCATGGATAAGTGTATATTTACAAAGGTAATATATACACTTGTGTAAGTACCTCAATCATATTGTAAAATTGCAAACGTCACTTTTTAAAAAACGTAAAGAATTCCGCCTCGTCTTCAATTCCCACGCTCATTTACAATGACATCCCAGCTGTCAGCTCATTAGACAAAGCGAATCTGCTTGCGGCGCATTTTGCAGCTAGCTCAACACTGCCAGATTCCAATATGTCGCCACCTGTACTTGAGAGCGTTGATTTCACCATGGGACAAATTCACTTCCGCAATCGTACAGTTGCAAGAGTACTTAAAGATCTCGACGTGCACAAATCCGCTGGCCCGGATGGTATTCCCCCCCTATTCTTCTGAAGAGTTGTTCTTCTCCGCTGGCAAAACCACTGCGTAAGCTTTTTTTATCTATCCTACTCTTTAGGTCTCTTTCCGAGCAGACGGAAAACAGCATTTGTTCAGCCCGTCCCCAAAAAGGCGAATCTTCGCCACCCACCTCGTACCGACCCATAGCACTTACGTCCCTTCTTTTGTAAAGTCATGGAAACGCTGATAAATCGTCAGCTTACGAAATATCTCGAATCGCGGAAGCTTCTTAATGACCGGCAGTATGGTTTTCGCAGCAACAGGTCCACTGGTGATCTGATAGCTTATCTCACCCAAATATGGACTCAATCTTTGCACAATGCAGGCGAAAACAAGATCGTTGCGCTTGATATTTCCAAGGCATTTGACAGAGTTTGGCATCAAGCTCTCTTGTCGAAAATGCGTGCTTATGGTGTCGATGAATCTCTTCTTCAATGGATTAGAAATTACCTTTCGAACAATTCGTTCAATTCAAGTTGTTTTGGATGGGTTCAAGTCTGATATCCACCAAATAAATGCTGGAGTTCCCCAAGGCTCTGTTCTGTCTCCGACACTCTTTCTCATTTTTAAAATTGACCTCTTGTCTGCTACTTCTAATCCAATCCATTCCTTCGCTGATGGAAGCACCCTCAGCTTTTCATATTCGTTCCAAGACTCACGACCCCGCCCGTCGGCCGTAGAATTGGAACGGCAGCAGTGATAAGCACATTGAATTCCGATCTTGACAGCATGATCAATTGGGGAAAGAACAACCGTGTGGAGTTCAATGCTTCAAAAACTCAATGCTGCCTGCTGTCACTCAAGCGAACGCTTTTTAATCAGCCATTATCCATGAATGGCACCTGTGTCGATGAAACCGGAAAGCTTTCCATCCTTGGTATGTGTATCAACACAACACTTTGTTGGTACGATCACATATTTGAGGTCGCCAAAAATGCTGCGAAATGTTTAGGTTTCCTCAATCGATGCAAGAAATACTTCACCCCTTCTGATTTGGCTTTCATTTATAAGGCGTATATACGCCCCAAACTTGAGTACAACGCTCATATCTGGTCTGGTGCCCCCAAAAACACCCTGCACCTATTAGATAGAATACAAAAGCGAGCGATAAAACTTATAGGAGACAACAATATTGCAGAGTCACTTGCCTCGCTCGAACATCGACGTACCGTCTCGTCTCTATCCGTATTCTATCGCTATTTTAACAAACGATGCTCGAGTGAGCTCGCCAACTGCATTCCCCCTCTCCATGAATTCACCCGCAATACCCGTTTCGCCAGGAATGCTCATTAGTTTACCCTTAAGCCTACTTTCGGACGCACAGTTAAATTTAGAGACTCGTTCATTAGTCGCACGACACGAATATGGAACGCTCTTCCCAGCCTAATATTTCCCCACGAATACAATCCGCAGATATTTAAAACCAATGTGCACAGGTATCTCCTCTCCCTTTCTCCCTCTACACTTTCGGCCCGTGCTGTGTCTTGAACCCGGACACTTAAGGGTACTAACAACCCCTTGTGCGCGCGCAAATTATAAACAAAAAAAATAAAGAATAGCTTATCCCACAAAGCCAGAAATCAATTATTTCCCTCGGCAACAACACCCTAATTGCCAACTGTTATGCCAACTACCACATGTAACCGCACATACATTTTATGACATCTCAAACAAAACAAGATAAAAGCAATTAGTTGCACAATTATAACAATTTTATGACCTAAAGTATTGCAATTCAAAAAAATAAACATATCCTGATAAAATACTTATCTTCAGAACTCAGTCGGAGGCTTGAAAAAAGAGTTTCGAGCTTTGAAATGAAATTGTGATCTTCAATATTGTAGTCAAAATCGAACAGCCTATCCCCCAAAGTCAGAAATCAATTATTTCCCTCGGCAACAGCACCCTAATTGCCAACTGTTATGCCCACTACGACATGTAACCGGACATGCATTTTATGACATCTCAAACAAAACAAGATAAAAGCAATTACTTTCATAATTATAACAATTTTATGACCTAAAGTATTGCAATTCAAAAAAATAAACATATCCTGATAAAATACTTATCTTCAGAACTCAGTCGGATGCTTGAAAACAGAGTTTTGAGCTTTGAAATGAAATTGTGATCTGCTATGATAAAATAGTTATCTTCAAGGCTCAGTCGGGGGCTTGCAAAACGAGTTTCGAGCTTTGAAATGAAATTGTGATCTTCAATATTGTAGCCAAACTCGAATAGCCTATCCCCCAAAGTCAGAAATCAATTATTTCCTTTGGCAACAACACCCTAATTGCCAACTGTTATGCCCACTACGACATGTAACCGCACATACATTTTATGATGCCTCAAACCAAAGAAGACAAAAGCAATTAGTTTCATAATTATTACAATTTTATGACCCAACGTATTCCAATTCAAAAAATAAACATTTCCTCGGTTGAAAGGCAGGTTTGGCCACCTTAATTTGGACTTAAAATAATATTGTAAATCCCTTTATTCTGAGCGCAGCTGAAATAGAAATAAATAAAATGTAAATTGAAATGTATTGATTGAAATAAGCAACATCTTCAATGTTGCTCATGTGAAAATTTATTACCAAAATGGCACATTAGCATATTTAGTTAAAATTCCAAAAGTTCAACAAATCTGTAAATTATTATAAATCATCCCAGTGTTAAGTTCCGTTAATATTTGATAATTGCGTCAATATGGTAATCAAAAACGAATAGTCTATCCACCAAAGTCAGAAATTAATTATTTCCTTTGGCAACAACAGCCTAATTGCCAACTGTTATGCCCACTACGACATGTAACCGCACATACGTTATATGACATCTCAAACCAAGCAAGATAAAAGCAATTAGTTTCAAAATTATTACAATTTTATGACCCAAAGTATTCCAATTCAAAAAAATAAACTCTTCCTCGGTTGAAAGACCTTAATTTTGACTTAAAATAATATTGTAAGTCCCTTTATTCTGAGCGCAGCTGAAATAGAAATAAATAAAATGAAAATTGAAATAAATTGACTGAAATAAGCGACATCTTGAATGTTGCTCAAGTGAAAATTGATTGCCAAACTGGCACATTAGCATGTTTAGTTAAGATTCGAAAAGTTCAACAATTCTGTAAATTAAAAGAAATCATCCCAGTGTTAAGTTCCGCTAATATTTGATAATTGCATCAATATGTAATCAACAACGAATAGCCTATCCACCAAAGTCAGAAATCAATTATTTCCTTTGGCAACAACAGCCGACTGTTATGCCCACTACGACATGTAACCGCACATAGATTTTATGACATCTCAAACCAAACAAGATGAAAGCTATTAGTTTCATAATTATTACAATTTTATGACCCAAAGTATTCCAATTAAAAAAATAAACACTTCCTCGGTTGAAAGGCAGGATTGGCCACCTTAATTTTGACTTAAAATAATATTGTAAATCCCCTTATTCTGAGCGCAGCTGAAATATAAATATATAAAATGTAAATTGAAATGTTTTAACTGAAATAAGCGACATCTTGACTGTTGCTCATGTGAAAATTTATTACCAAAATGGCACATTAGCATATTTAAGATTCCAAAAGTTCAACAAATCTGTAAATTATTAGATAATTGCATCAATATGGTAATCAAAAACGGATAGCCTATTCACCAAAGTCAGAAATCAATTATTTTCCTCGGCAACAACACCCTAATTGAAAACTGTTATGCCCATTGCGACATGTAACCGGACATGCATTTTATGACAACTCAAACAAAACAAGATAAAAGCAATTAGTTTCATAATTATAACAATTCTATGATCTAAAGTATTCCAATTCAAAAAAATAAACGTTTCTTCGGTTGCAAGCAGGTCTGCCCTGAACTCGTCATGCAGGCCCATGCTCTATGCCTATAGTTAAAATCTCCTGCTATGATAAAATAGTTATCTTCAAAGCTAGTCGGGGGCTTGCAAAAAGAGTTTCGAGCTTTGAAATGAAATTGTGATCTTCAATATTGTAGTCAAAATAGAATAGCCTATCCGCCATAGTCAGAAATGAATTATTTCCCTCGGCAACAGCACCCTAATTGCTAACTGTTATGCCCACAACGACATGTAACCGCACATACATTTCATGACATCTCAAACAAAACAAGATAAAAGCAATTAGTATCATAATTATAACAATTCTGTGACCTAAAGTATTCCAATTCAAAAAATAAACATTTCCTCGGTTGCACGCGGGTCTGCCCTCAACTCGTCAATCATGCTCATGCTCTATGCCTATACTTAAAATCTCCTGCTATAATAAAATAGTTATCTTCAGAGCTCAGTCGGAGGCTTGCAAAAAGAGTTTCGAGCTTTAAAATGAAATTGTGATCTTCAATATTGTAGTCAAAATCGAATAGCATATCCCCAAAGTCAGAAATCAATTATTTCCCTCGGCAACAACACCCTTAAATTCCAACTGTTATGCCTGTTATGCTCTATGCCTATTGTAAAAATCTCCTGCTATGATAAAATAGTTATCTTCAGAGCTCAGTCGGAGAGCTTCAGAGATCCGCCATAGTCAGAAATCAATTATTTCTTTTAGCAACAACACCCTAATTGAAAACTGTTATGCCCATTGCGACATGTAACCGGACGTGCATTTTATGACGCTTCAAATAAACCAAGATAAAAGCAATTAGTTTCATAATTATAACAGTTTTATGACCTAAAGTATTCTAATTCAAAAAGATATACATTCTGCTGCGTCATATCCGATAGAGGTTGCATCGGTGTATTAAGTGTGATTTTTTAGCTATTATCTTTTTGGCAACACTGGTTTAAACAGCTGACGCACGTTTCGTGTTTCTTCAGTTTCGTCTATAATTTAACCATGAATCGTCTTACAAACGAACAACGCTTGCAAATTATTGAATTTTATTATCAAAATACGTGCTCTGTTAAGAAAGTTCATCGCGAGGTTCTTCCATTTTATGGTCAGTGTAATCCAAAGCCAAAATAAATAAGCAGAATTGTGGATTTTGGAGTGAATATCAGCCAAAAGCATTGCAAGAGCATAAAATACATCCAGAAAAAGTCACAGTTTGGTGCGGTTTGTGGGCTGGTGGCATCATTGGACCGTACTTCTTCAAAGATGATGCGAATCGTAACGTAACTGTGAATGGTGAGCGCTACCGTGACTTTTTTTTTGCCCAAAATGCAAGAGCTTGACTTGCATGACATGTAGTTTCAACAAGACGGTGCCAGATGCCACACAGCACGCGCAACAATGGACTTATTGAGAGGCGAGTTCGGTGAACATTTTATTTCACGTTCGGGACCGGTCAATTGGCCGCCTAGATCGTGCGATTAACCGCCTTTAGACTATTTTTTGTGTGGCTATAATAAAGCTCATGTCTATACAGACAAGCCCGCTTCAATTGTTTTTATTCAATTGTTTTATTCGTGAGGTACCGGCCGAAATGTTGGAAAGAGTATGTCAAAATTGGACTAAGCGGAAGGACCGGATCCCAAACTCCCAACCGTATAGAAGTTATAGAACTTTTACAACCAGAAGCTGGTAGGGCGAATGATCAAGTGGAGAGATATGTGGATAAGGTTGCAAATCTTCTACGAACCAATCTGAGTGTACATTTTTAATCGACAACCTATGTCATTCGGAAATTGTTGGCTTTAAATACAACTATAAATAAAACAACGGGGTACTCCCGCGATTAGAGCACTTCTGGCAGAATTAAATATCGAGCCAGAATAAGCTATGCGGGCAATAGCTAATGATAATGAATAATATATCATATGCATGGATAAGTGTATATTTACAAAGGTAATATATACTCTCGTAAGTACCTCAATCATATTGTAAAATTGCAAACGTCACCATGTCGCTAAAAATGTATCACTTTTTGAAATCAATTGCAATTTCATTCTTTCTTTAAATTAATTCAAAATATTTATTAAGTCCTCATCAAAGTACGCTTTATATTATATACGTAGTATAGGTAAGCGTTCGCCCTCAGTTTGCCGCATTGAACAAAGAAAGAAACTAAACCACGACGATTAAAGAAACGAAAGGGGACTCACATTATTCTGAAAATATTGTTATGTTTAGCCGAAATGAGTCTAGGTAAAATTAATCAAACTGCCCACAAAAATGGGTTCCATCACTGCATTGTGACGAATGAAACACAAAAGTTCACTATTCACGATATACACGAATTTATTTACAACCTCTAGTTTACTCGTAGTTTATTACTGTCACTATTACTTTACTTAGAAACTCTTACTTTTCTGACTGAACCGATTGACACTTTTAAATACGCTGTACAAATTCTTAAACTGAACTGTACTAAATCTTCAACTGAACTCCACTCGAGTTTTTCCCTGAGCCGGGCTCCTGGGTTCTGACTTATGAGCGTTTGGACAATATACATGCCTTGAGGACTTGTGTTTTTGTGTTATAATCTGAGTGATTGAGTTGTCTAACTAAACGATTATTAGTCTTGCTTTTGTTAAGTACTTGAAGCAATAGTGAATATGCGCTGATAATATATATATACTCGTGTGAGTACCTCAATCAAATCCTAAAATTGCAAACGTCACTTGTATACAGAAAGGTATTCGATCAGTGCATTGTGACGACTGAAACACAAAAGTTCACTACTCACAATATACACGAATTTATTTCAATCTCTGGTTTACTTGTACTTTATTACACTCACTATTATTTTACTTAGAAACTCCTTGCTGCCTTTCAGACTGAACCGATTGACACTTTTAAACACGCTGTACTAATCAAAAAAAAAAAAAAAATCAACTGTACTAATTCTTCAACTGAACTCTACTAATTCACCAACTGAGCTGTCCCGTATCGACCACCGTTCCGATATTTATACATTCTCTTGCTGACAGTCATAGTGCGTCATAGTGTCATAGTACGGACGTAATTAAGTGAAATTCGGTGAATTCGATAATTGGTGATATATACAAGTTGACCGGAAACCAGAGACAATAAAAACATATAATAACTAATAATAAACAATTAGTGAAAAGCGATGTTATAAAGTGTCCAAGCCCGCCATGGAGCAGCCGCAAACTACCAATGATAATAGGCTAGTTTGCCTACGATAAGACCAAGCACATAAACTTGGTGTATATTATGAGAATCGCGAAGCAAGCAATTAAACCTGTTCACTTGTTGTAGTCTGATCGCTGGAAATTGAATACGTTGGGTTAGTATCGTAATAAATACTACGCTTTATTGATTGATTTCCATTTCTTTTGTACAATAAATTGGCTTAATATAGTTAAAATCTCCTGCTATGATAAAATAGTTATCTTCAGAGCTCAGTCGGAGGCTTGCAAAAAGAGTTTCGAGCTTTGAAATGAAATTGTGATCTTCAATATTGTAGCCAAAATCGAATAGTCTATCCCCCGACATGTAACCGGACATGCATTTTATGACACCTCAAATAAAACAATAGATAAAAGCAATTAGTTTCATAATTATAACAATTTTATGACCTAAAGTATTGCAATTCAAAAAATAAACATATCCTGATAAAACAGTTATCTTCAGAACTCAGTCGGAGGCTTGAAAAAAGAGTTTCGAGCTTTGAAATGAAATTGTGATCTTCAATATTGTAGTCAAAATCGAATAGCCTATCCGCCATAGTCAGAAATCAATTATTTCCTTTGGCAACAACACCCTAATTGAAAACTGTTATGCCCATTGCGACATGTACCCGGACATGCATTTTATGACGCTTCAAATAAAACAAGATAAAAGCAATTAGTTTCATAATTATAACAATTTTATGACCTAAAGTATTCCAATTCAAAAAGATATAACGGTATATTAAGGGTGATTTTTTAGCTATTATCTTTTTGGCAACACTAGTTTAAACAGCTGACGCACGTTTCGTGTTTCTTCAGTTTCGTCTATAATTTAACCATGAATCGTCTTACAAACGAACGACGCTTGCAAATTATTGAATTTTATTATCAAAATGCGTGCTCTGTTAAGAAAGTTCATCGCGCGCTTCTTTCATTTTATGGTCAGTGTAAACCAAAGCCAAAATTAATAAGCAGAATTGTGGATTTTGGAGTGAATATCAGCCAGAAGCATTGCAAGAGCATACAATGCATCCAGAAAAAGTCACAGTTTGGTGCGGTTTATGGGCTGGTGGCATCATTGGACCGTACTTCTTCAAAGATGATGCGAATCGTAACGTAACTGTGAATGGTGAGCGCTACCGTGAGATGATATCCAACTTTTTTTTGCCCAAAATGCAAGATCTTGACTTGCATGACATGTAGTTTCAACAAGACGGTGCCACATGCCACACAGCACGCGTAACAATGGACTTATTGAGAGGCGAGTTCGGTGAACGTTTTATTTCACGTTCGGGACCGGTCAATTGGCCGCCTAGATCGTGCGATTTAACGCCTTTAGACTATTTTTTGTGTGGCTATGTTAAAGCTCATGTCTCTACAGACAAGCGCTTCAATTGACGCATTGAAAGACAACATTGAAGCATTTATTCGTGAGGTACCGGCCGAAATGTTGGAAAGAGTATGTCAAAATTGGACTAAGCGGAAGGACCATTTGAGGCGCAGTCAAGGTCAACATTTGCATGGAATAATCTTCAAACATTAAATTATATGGACTGTACTATCTATTCAAATAAAGATTTCATGCATTTTTCTTAATTTTATTTTTTTTAAACTTTCCTATAGCTTTTAAAAAATCACCCTTTATATACCGATGCAACCTCTATCGGATGAGGCAGCAACTTCGAAATGGAGATGTGAAAGGCAGAAGATTATCGTATATCGTACAACTTATGTCACGCCCCCAACTGATAATATTTGATCCCAAACTTCCAACCGTATAGAAGTTATAGAACTTTTACAACCAGAAGTTGGTAGGGCGAACGATCAAGTGGAGAGATATGCGGATAAGGTCAATCTTCTACGAACCAATCTGAGTGTACATTTTTCAATATGTACTTATGCTTTAAATACAACTATAAATAAGACAACGGGGTACTCCCAAGATTAGAGCACTTCTGGCAGAATTAAATATCGAGCCAGAATAAGCTATGCGGGCAATAGCTAATGATAATGAATAATATATCATATGCATGGATAAGTGCATATTTACATAGGTAATATATACACTCTGTAAGTACCTCAATCACTTTTGCCCTGAAAATGTATCACTTTTTGAAATCAATTGCAATTTATTTCTTTCTTTAAATTAATACGAAATATTTATTAAGTCCTCATCAAAGTACGCTTTATATTATATACGTAGTGTAGGTAAGCGTTCGCCCTCAGTTTGCCGAATTGAACAAAGAAAGAAACTAAACCACGACGATTAAAGAAACGAAAGGGGACTCACAATATTTTGAAAATATTGTTATGTTTAGCCGAAATGAAACTGCCCACAAAAATGGGTTCCATCACTGCATTGTGACGAATGAAACACAAAAGTTCACTATTCACGATATACACGAATTTATTTACAACCTCTAATTTACTTGTAGTTTATTACTGTCACTATCACTTTACTTGGAAACTCTTACCTTTCAGACTAAACCGATTGACACTTTTAAATACGCTGTACAAATTCTTAAACTGAACTGTACTAAATCTTCAACTGAACTCCACTCGAGTTTTTCCCTGAGCCGGGCTCCTGGGTTCTGACTTATGAGCGTTTGGACAATATACGTGCCTTGAGGACTTGTGTTTTTGTGTTATAATCTGAGTGATTGAGTTGTCTAACTAAACGATTATTAGTCTTGCTTTTGTTAAGTACTTGAAGCAATAGTGAATATGCGCTGATAATATATATATACTCGTGTGAGTACCTCAATCAAATCCTAAAATTGCAAACGTCACTTGTATACAGAAAGGTGTTCGATCAGTGCATTGTGACGACTGAAACACAAAAGTTCACTACTCACGATATACACGAATTTATTTCAATCTCTGGTTTACTTGTACTTTATTACACTCACTATTATTTTACTTAGAAACTCCTTGCTGCCTTTCAGACTGAACCGATTGACACTTTTAAACACGCTGTATAAATTCCTAAAATCAACTGTACTAATTCTTCAACTGAACTCCACTAATTCACCAACTGAGCTGTCCCGTATCGACCACCGTTCCGATATTTATACATTCTCTTGCTGACAGTCATAGTGCGTCATAGTGTCATAGTACGGACGTAATTAAGTGAAATTCGGTGAATTCGATAATTGGTGAAATATACAAGTTGACCGGAAACCAGAGACAATAAAAACATATAATAACTAATAATAAACAATTAGTGAAAAGCGATGTTATAAAGTGTCCAAGCCCGCCATGGAGCAGCCGCAAACTACCAATGATAATAGGCTAGTTTGCCTACGATAAGACCAAGCACATAAACTTGGTGTATATTATGAGAATCGCGAAGCAAGCAATTAAACCTGTTCACTTGTTGTAGTCTGATCGCTGGAAATTGAATACGTTGGGTTAGTATCGTAATGAATACTATGCTTTATTGATTGATTTCCATTTCTTTTGTACAATAAATTGGCTTAATATAGTTAAAATCTCCTGCTATGATAAAATAGTTATCTTCAGAGCTCAGTCGGAGGCTTGCAAAAAGAGTTTCGAGCTTTGAAATGAAATTGTGATCTTCAATATTGTAGCCAAAATTGAATAGTCTATCCCCCGACATGTAACCGGACATGCATTTTATGACACCTCAAATAAAACAAGATAAAAGCAATTAGTTTCAAAATTATAACAATTTTATGACCTAAAGTATTGCAATTCAAAAAATAAACATATCCTGATAAAACAGTTATCTTCAGAACTCAGCCGGAGGCTTGAAAAAAGAGTTTCGAGCTTTGAAATGAAATTGTGATCTTCAATATTGTAGTCAAAATCGAATAGCCTATCCGCCATAGTCAGAAATCAATTATTTCCTTTGGCAACAACACCCTAATTGAAAACTGTTATGCCCATTGCGACATGTACCCGGACATGCATTTTATGACGCTTCAAATAAAACAAGATAAAAGCAATTAGTTTCATAATTATAACAATTTTATGACCTAAAGTATTCCAATTCAAAAAGATATAACGGTATATTAATGGTGATTTTTTAGCTATTATCTTTTTGGCAACACTAGTTTAAACAGCTGACGCACGTTTCGTGTTTCTTCAGTTTCGTCTATAATTTAACCATGAATCGTCTTACAAACGAACGACGCTTGCAAATTATTGAATTTTATTATCAAAATGCGTGCTCTGTTAAGAAAGTTCATCGCGCGCTTCTTTCATTTTATGGTCAGTGTAAACCAAAGCCAAAATTAATAAGCAGAATTGTGGATTTTGGAGTGAATATCAGCCAGAAGCATTGCAAGAGCATACAATGCATCCAGAAAAAGTCACAGTTTGGTGCGGTTTATGGGCTGGTGGCATCATTGGACCGTACTTCTTCAAAGATGATGCGAATCGTAACGTAACTGTGAATGGTGAGCGCTACCGTGAGATGATATCCAACTTTTTTTTGCCCAAAATGCAAGATCTTGACTTGCATGACATGTAGTTTCAACAAGACGGTGCCACATGCCACACAGCACGCGTAACAATGGACTTATTGAGAGGCGAGTTCGGTGAACGTTTTATTTCACGTTCGGGACCGGTCAATTGGCCGCCTAGATCGTGCGATTTAACGCCTTTAGACTATTTTTTGTGTGGCTATGTTAAAGCTCATGTCTCTACAGACAAGCGCTTCAATTGACGCATTGAAAGACAACATTGAAGCATTTATTCGTGAGGTACCGGCCGAAATGTTGGAAAGAGTATGTCAAAATTGGACTAAGCGGAAGGACCATTTGAGGCGCAGTCAAGGTCAACATTTGCATGGAATAATCTTCAAACATTAAATTATATGGACTGTACTATCTATTCAAATAAAGATTGCATGCATTTTTCTTAATTTTATTTTTTTTAAACTTTCCTATAGCTTTTAAAAAATCACCCTTTATATACCGATGCAACCTCTATCGGATGAGGCAGCAACTTCGAAATGGAGATGTGAAAGGCAGAAGATTATCGTATATCGTACAACTTATGGCACGCCCCCAACTGATAATATTTGATCCCAAACTTCCAACCGTATAGAAGTTATAGAACTTTTACAACCAGAAGTTGGTAGGGCGAACGATCAAGTGGAGAGATATGCGGATAAGGTCAATCTTCTACGAACCAATCTGAGTGTACATTTTTCAATATGTACTTATGCTTTAAATACAACTATAAATAAGACAACGGGGTACTCCCAAGATTAGAGCACTTCTGGCAGAATTAAATATCGAGCCAGAATAAGCTATGCGGGCAATAGCTAATGATAATGAATAATATATCATATGCATGGATAAGTGCATATTTACATAGGTAATATATACACTCTGTAAGTACCTCAATCACTTTTACGCTGAAAATGTATCACTTTTTGAAATCAATTGCAATTTATTTCTTTCTTTAAATTAATACGAAATATTTATTAAGTCCTCATCAAAGTACGCTTTATATTATATACGTAGTGTAGGTAAGCGTTCGCCCTCAGTTTGCCGCATTGAACAAAGAAAGAAACTAAACCACGACGATTAAAGAAACGAAAGGGGACTCACAATATTTTGAAAATATTGTTATGTTTAGCCGAAATGAAACTGCCCACAAAAATGGGTTCCATCACTGCATTGTGACGAATGAAACACAAAAGTTCACTATTCACGATATACACGAATTTATTTACAACCTCTAATTTACTTGTAGTTTATTACTGTCACTATCACTTTACTTGGAAACTCTTACCTTTCAGACTGAACCGATTGACACTTTTAAATACGCTGTACAAATTCTTAAACTGAACTGTACTAAATCTTCAACTGAACTCCACTCGAGTTTTTCCCTGAGCCGGGCTCCTGGGTTCTGACTTATGAGCGTTTGGACAATATACGTGCCTTGAGGACTTGTGTTTTTGTGTTATAATCTGAGTGATTGAGTTGTCTAACTAAACGATTATTAGTCTTGCTTTTGTTAAGTACTTGAAGCAATAGTGAATATGCGCTGATAATATATATATACTCGTGTGAGTACCTCAATCAAATCCTAAAATTGCAAACGTCACTTGTATACAGAAAGGTGTTCGATCAGTGCATTGTGACGACTGAAACACAAAAGTTCACTACTCACGATATACACGAATTTATTTCAATCTCTGGTTTACTTGTACTTTATTACACTCACTATTATTTTACTTAGAAACTCCTTGCTGCCTTTCAGACTGAACCGATTGACACTTTTAAACACGCTGTATAAATTCCTAAAATCAACTGTACTAATTCTTCAACTGAACTCCACTAATTCACCAACTGAGCTGTCCCGTATCGACCACCGTTCCGATATTTATACATTCTCTTGCTGACAGTCATAGTGCGTCATAGTGTCATAGTACGGACGTAATTAAGTGAAATTCGGTGAATTCGATAATTGGTGAAATATACAAGTTGACCGGAAACCAGAGACAATAAAAACATATAATAACTAATAATAAACAATTAGTGAAAAGCGATGTTATAAAGTGTCCAAGCCCGCCATGGAGCAGCCGCAAACTACCAATGATAATAGGCTAGTTTGCCTACGATAAGACCAAGCACATAAACTTGGTGTATATTATGAGAATCGCGAAGCAAGCAATTAAACCTGTTCACTTGTTGTAGTCTGATCGCTGGAAATTGAATACGTTGGGTTAGTATCGTAATGAATACTATGCTTTATTGATTGATTTCCATTTCTTTTGTACAATAAATTGGCTTAATATAGTTAAAATCTCCTGCTATGATAAAATAGTTATCTTCAGAGCTCAGTCGGAGGCTTGCAAAAAGAGTTTCGAGCTTTGAAATGAAATTGTGATCTTCAATATTGTAGCCAAAATTGAATAGTCTATCCCCCGACATGTAACCGGACATGCATTTTATGACACCTCAAATAAAACAAGATAAAAGCAATTAGTTTCAAAATTATAACAATTTTATGACCTAAAGTATTGCAATTCAAAAAATAAACATATCCTGATAAAACAGTTATCTTCAGAACTCAGTCGGAGGCTTGAAAAAAGAGTTTCGAGCTTTGAAATGAAATTGTGATCTTCAATATTGTAGTCAAAATCGAATAGCCTATCCGCCATTGTCAGAAATCAATTATTTCCTTTGGCAACAACACCCTAATTGAAAACTGTTATGCCCATTGCGACATGTACCCGGACATGCATTTTATGACGCTTCAAATAAAACAAGATAAAAGCAATTAGTTTCATAATTATAACAATTTTATGACCTAAAGTATTCCAATTCAAAAAGATATAACGGTATATTAAGGGTGATTTTTTAGCTATTATCTTTTTGGCAACACTAGTTTAAACAGCTGACGCACGTTTCGTGTTTCTTCAGTTTCGTCTATAATTTAACCATGAATCGTCTTACAAACGAACGACGCTTGCAAATTATTGAATTTTATTATCAAAATGCGTGCTCTGTTAAGAAAGTTCATCGCGCGCTTCTTTCATTTTATGGTCAGTGTAAACCAAAGCCAAAATTAATAAGCAGAATTGTGGATTTTGGAGTGAATATCAGCCAGAAGCATTGCAAGAGCATACAATGCATCCAGAAAAAGTCACAGTTTGGTGCGGTTTATGGGCTGGTGGCATCATTGGACCGTACTTCTTCAAAGATGATGCGAATCGTAACGTAACTGTGAATGGTGAGCGCTACCGTGAGATGATATCCAACTTTTTTTTGCCCAAAATGCAAGATCTTGACTTGCATGACATGTAGTTTCAACAAGACGGTGCCACATGCCACACAGCACGCGTAACAATGGACTTATTGAGAGGCGAGTTCGGTGAACGTTTTATTTCACGTTCGGGACCGGTCAATTGGCCGCCTAGATCGTGCGATTTAACGCCTTTAGACTATTTTTTGTGTGGCTATGTTAAAGCTCATGTCTCTACAGACAAGCGCTTCAATTGACGCATTGAAAGACAACATTGAAGCATTTATTCGTGAGGTACCGGCCGAAATGTTGGAAAGAGTATGTCAAAATTGGACTAAGCGGAAGGACCATTTGAGGCGCAGTCAAGGTCAACATTTGCATGGAATAATCTTCAAACATTAAATTATATGGACTGTACTATCTATTCAAATAAAGATTTCATGCATTTTTCTTAATTTTATTTTTTTTAAACTTTCCTATAGCTTTTAAAAAATCACCCTTTATATACCGATGCAACCTCTATCGGATGAGGCAGCAACTTCGAAATGGAGATGTGAAAGGCAGAAGATTATCGTATATCGTACAACTTATGGCACGCCCCCAACTGATAATATTTGATCCCAAACTTCCAACCGTATAGAAGTTATAGAACTTTTACAACCAGAAGTTGGTAGGGCGAACGATCAAGTGGAGAGATATGCGGATAAGGTCAATCTTCTACGAACCAATCTGAGTGTACATTTTTCAATATGTACTTATGCTTTAAATACAACTATAAATAAGACAACGGGGTACTCCCAAGATTAGAGCACTTCTGGCAGAATTAAATATCGAGCCAGAATAAGCTATGCGGGCAATAGCTAATGATAATGAATAATATATCATATGCATGGATAAGTGCATATTTACATAGGTAATATATACACTCTGTAAGTACCTCAATCACTTTTACGTTGAAAATGTATCACTTTTTGAAATCAATTGCAATTTATTTCTTTCTTTAAATTAATACGAAATATTTATTAAGTCCTCATCAAAGTACGCTTTATATTATATACGTAGTGTAGGTAAGCGTTCGCCCTCAGTTTGCCGCATTGAACAAAGAAAGAAACTAAACCACGACGATTAAAGAAACGAAAGGGGACTCACAATATTTTGAAAATATTGTTATGTTTAGCCGAAATGAAACTGCCCACAAAAATGGGTTCCATCACTGCATTGTGACGAATGAAACACAAAAGTTCACTATTCACGATATACACGAATTTATTTACAACCTCTAATTTACTTGTAGTTTATTACTGTCACTATCACTTTACTTGGAAACTCTTACCTTTCAGACTGAACCGATTGACACTTTTAAATACGCTGTACAAATTCTTAAACTGAACTGTACTAAATCTTCAACTGAACTCCACTCGAGTTTTTCCCTGAGCCGGGCTCCTGGGTTCTGACTTATGAGCGTTTGGACAATATACGTGCCTTGAGGACTTGTGTTTTTGTGTTATAATCTGAGTGATTGAGTTGTCTAACTAAACGATTATTAGTCTTGCTTTTGTTAAGTACTTGAAGCAATAGTGAATATGCGCTGATAATATATATATACTCGTGTGAGTACCTCAATCAAATCCTAAAATTGCAAACGTCACTTGTATACAGAAAGGTGTTCGATCAGTGCATTGTGACGACTGAAACACAAAAGTTCACTACTCACGATATACACGAATTTATTTCAATCTCTGGTTTACTTGTACTTTATTACACTCACTATTATTTTACTTAGAAACTCCTTGCTGCCTTTCAGACTGAACCGATTGACACTTTTAAACACGCTGTATAAATTCCTAAAATCAACTGTACTAATTCTTCAACTGAACTCCACTAATTCACCAACTGAGCTGTCCCGTATCGACCACCGTTCCGATATTTATACATTCTCTTGCTGACAGTCATAGTGCGTCATAGTGTCATAGTACGGACGTAATTAAGTGAAATTCGGTGAATTCGATAATTGGTGAAATATACAAGTTGACCGGAAACCAGAGACAATAAAAACACATAATAACTAATAATAAACAATTAGTGAAAAGCGATGTTATAAAGTGTCCAAGCCCGCCATGGAGCAGCCGCAAACTACCAATGATAATAGGCTAGTTTGCCTACGATAAGACCAAGCACATAAACTTGGTGTATATTATGAGAATCGCGAAGCAAGCAATTAAACCTGTTCACTTGTTGTAGTCTGATCGCTGGAAATTGAATACGTTGGGTTAGTATCGTAATGAATACTATGCTTTATTGATTGATTTCCATTTCTTTTGTACAATAAATTGGCTTAATATAGTTAAAATCTCCTGCTATGATAAAATAGTTATCTTCAGAGCTCAGTCGGAGGCTTGCAAAAAGAGTTTCGAGCTTTGAAATGAAATTGTGATCTTCAATATTGTAGCCAAAATTGAATAGTCTATCCCCCGACATGTAACCGGACATGCATTTTATGACACCTCAAATAAAACAAGATAAAAGCAATTAGTTTCAAAATTATAACAATTTTATGACCTAAAGTATTGCAATTCAAAAAATAAACATATCCTGATAAAACAGTTATCTTCAGAACTCAGTCGGAGGCTTGAAAAAAGAGTTTCGAGCTTTGAAATGAAATTGTGATCTTCAATATTGTAGTCAAACTCGAAAACTATTTCCTTTGGCAACAACACCCTAATTGAAAACTGTTATGCCCATTGCGACATGTACCCGGACATGCATTTTATGACGCTTCAAACAAAACAAGATAAAAGCAATTAGATTCAAAATTATTACAATTTTATGACCCAAAGTATTCCAATTAAAAAAAATAAACACTTCCTCGGTTGCAAGACCTTAATTTTGACTTAAAATAATATTGTAAATGCCTTTATTCTGAGCGCAGCTGAAATAGAAATATATAAAATGTAAATTGAAATGTATTAACTGAAATAGCGACATCTTGACTGTTGCTCATGTGAAAATTTATTACCAAAATGGCACATTAGCATATTTAGTTAAGATTACAAAAGTTCAACCAATCTGTAAGTTATTAGAAATCATCCCAGTGTTAAGTTCCGTTAATATTTGATAATTGCATCAATATGGTAATCAAAAACGAATAGCCTATTTTTTGCGACATGTAACCGGACATGCATTTTATGACAACTCAAACAAAACAGGATAAAAGCAATTAGTTTCATAATTATAACAACTCTATGACCTAAAGTATTCCAATTCAAAAAATAAACGTTTCCTCGGTTGCAAGCAGGTCTGCCCTGAACTCGTCATACAGGCCCACGCTCTATGCCTATAGTTAAAATCTCATGCTATGATAAAATAGTTATCTTCAAAGCTCAGTCGGGGGCTTGCCAAAAGAGTTTCGAGCTTTGAAATGAAATTGTGATTTTCAATATTTTAGCCAAAATCGAATAGCCTATCCCCCAAAGTCAGAAATCAATTATTTCCTTTGGCAACAACACCCTAATTGCCAACTGCTATGCCCATTGCGACATGTAACCGGACATGCATTTTATGACATCTCAAACAAAACAAGATAAAAGCAATTAGTTTCCTAATTATAAAAATTTTATGACCTAAAGTATTCCAATTCAAAAAAATAAACATATCCTGATAAAAAACTTATCTTCAGAGCTCAGTCGGAGGCTTGGAAAAAGAGTTTCAAGCTTTAAAATGATATTGTGATCTTCAATATTGTTGTCAAAATCGAATAGCCTATCCCGCGACATGTAACCGGACATGCATTTCATGACACCTCAAACAAAACAAGATAAAAGTAATTAGTTTCATAATTATAACAATTATATGACCTAAAGTATTCCAATTAAAAAAAAAAACATATCCTGATAAAAAACTTATCTTCAGAACTCAGTCGGAGGCTTGAAAAAAGTGTTTCAAGCTTTGAAATGATATTGTGATCTTCAATATTGTAGTCAAAATCGAAAAGCCTATTTTTTGCGACATGTAACCGGACATGTATTTTCTGACAACTCAAACAAAACAAGATAAAAGCAATTAGTTTCATAATTATAACAATTCTATGACCTAAAGTATTCCAATTCAAAAAAATAAACGTTTCTTCGGTTGCAAGCAGGTCTGCCCGAACTCGTCATGCAGGCCCATGCTCTATGCCTATAGTTAAAATCTCTTGCTACGATAAAATAGTTATCTTCAAAGCTCAGTCGGAGGCTTGCAAAAAGAGTTTCGAGCTTTTAAATGAAATTGTGATCTTCAATATTGTAGTCAAAATCGAATAGCCTATCCCCCATAGCCAGAAATCAATTATTTCCCTCGGCAACAACACCCTTAAATTCCAACTGTTATGCCTGTTATGCTCTATGCCTATAGTTAAAATTTCCTGCTATGATAAAATAGTTAACTTCAGAGCTCAGTCGGAGGCTTGCAAAAAGAGTTTCGAGCTTTGAAATGAATTTGTGATCTTCAATATTGTAGACAAAATCGAATAGCCCATCCCCCGACATGTAACCGGACATGCATTTTATGACACCTCAAACAAAACAAGATAAAAGCAATTAGTTTCATAATTATTACAATTTTATGACTCAAAGTATTCCAATTCAAAAAAATAAACACTTCCTCGGTTGAAAGGCAGGATTGGCCACCTTAATTTTAACTTAAAATAATATTGTGAATCCCTTTATTCTGAGCGCAGCTGAAATAGAAATATATAAAATGTAAATTGAAATGTATTAACTGAAATAAGCGACATCTTGACTGTTGCTTATATGAAAATTGATTACCAAAATGGCACATTAGCATATTTAGTTAAGATTCCAAAAGTTCAACAAATCTGTAAGTCATTAGAAATCATCCCAGTGTTAAGTTCCGTTAATATTTGATAATTGCATCAATATGGTAATCAAAAACGAATAGCCTATTTTTTGCGACACGTAACCGGACATGCATTTTATGACAACTCAAACAAAACAAGATAAAAACGATTAGTTTCATAATTATAACAATTCTATGACCTAAAGTATTCCAATTCAAAAAAATAAACGTTTCTTCGGTTGCAAGCAGGTCTGCCCTGAACTCGGCATGCAGGCCCATGCTCTATGCATATAGTTAAAATCTCCTGCTATGATAAAATAGTTATCTTCAGAGCTCAGTCAGAGGCTTGCAAAAAGTGTTTCGAGCTTTGAAATGAAATTGTGTTCTTCAATATTGTAGTCAAAATCGAATAGCCTATCCCGCGACATGTAACCGGACATGCATTTCATGACACCTCAAACAAAACAAGATAAAAGCAATTAGTTTCATAATTATAACAATTTTATGACCTAAAGTATTCCAATTAAAAAAAAAACATATCCTGATAAAAAACTTATCTTCAGAACTCAGTCGGAGGCTTGAAAAAAGAGTTTCAAGCTTTGAAATGATATTGTGATCTTCAATATTGTAGTCAAAATCGAATAGCCTATCCCCCAAAGTCAAAAATCAATTATTTCCCACGGCAACAACACCCTAATTGCCAACTGTAATGCCCACTACGCCATGTAATCGTACATACATTTTATGACACCTCAAACAAAACAAGATAAAAGCAATTAGTTTCATAATTATAACAATTTTATGACCTAAAGTATTCCAATTAAAAAAAAACATAACCTGATAAAAAACTTATCTTCAGAGCTCAGTCGGAGGCTTGGAAAAAGAGTTTCAAGCTTTGAAATGATATTGTGATCTTCAATATTGTTGTCAAAATCGAATAGCCTATCCCGCGACATGTAACCGGGCACGCATTTCATGACACCTCAAACAAAACAAGATAAAAGCAATTAGTTTCATAATTATAACAATTACGTTTCCTCGGTTGCAAGCAGGTCTGCCCTGAACTCGTCATACAGGCCCATGCTCTATGCCTATAGTTAAAATCTCCTGCTATGATAAAATAGTTATCTTCAGAGCTCAGTCAGAGGCTTGCAAAAAGTGTTTCGAGCTTTGAAATGAAATTGTGTTCTTCAATATTGTAGTCAAAATCGAATAGCCTATCCCGCGACATGTAACCGGACATGCATTTTATGACATCTCAAACAAAACAAGATAAAAGCAATTAGTTTCCTAATTATAAAAATTTTATGACCTAAAGTATTCCAATTCAAAAAAATAAACATATCCTGATAAAAAACTTATCTTCAGAGCTCAGTCGGAGGCTTGGAAAAAGAGTTTCAAGCTTTAAAATGATATTGTGATCTTCAATATTGTTGTCAAAATCGAATAGCCTATCCCGCGACATGTAACCGGACATGCATTTCATGACACCTCAAACAAAACAAGATAAAAGCAATTAGTTTCATAATTATAACAATTATATGACCTAAAGTATTCCAATTAAAAAAAAAAACATATCCTGATAAAAAACTTATCTTCAGAACTCAGTCGGAGGCTTGAAAAAAGAGTTTCAAGCTTTGAAATGATATTGTGATCTTCAATATTGTAGTCAAAATCGAAAAGCCTATTTTTTGCGACATGTAACCGGACATGTATTTTCTGACAACTCAAACAAAACAAGATAAAAGCAATTAGTTTCATAATTATAACAATTCTATGACCTAAAGTATTCCAATTCAAAAAAATAAACGTTTCTTCGGTTGCAAGCAGGTCTGCCCGAACTCGTCATGCAGGCCCATGCTCTATGCCTATAGTTAAAATCTCTTGCTACGATAAAATAGTTATCTTCAAAGCTCAGTCGGAGGCTTGCAAAAAGAGTTTCGAGCTTTTAAATGAAATTGTGATCTTCAATATTGTAGTCAAAATCGAATAGCCTATCCCCCATAGCCAGAAATCAATTATTTCCCTCGGCAACAACACCCTTAAATTCCAACTGTTATGCCTGTTATGCTCTATGCCTATAGTTAAAATTTCCTGCTATGATAAAATAGTTAACTTCAGAGCTCAGTCGGAGGCTTGCAAAAAGAGTTTCGAGCTTTGAAATGAATTTGTGATCTTCAATATTGTAGACAAAATCGAATAGCCCATCCCCCGACATGTAACCGGACATGCATTTTATGACACCTCAAACAAAACAAGATAAAAGCAATTAGTTTCATAATTATTACAATTGTATGACTCAAAGTATTCCAATTCAAAAAAATAAACACTTCCTCGGTTGAAAGGCAGGATTGGCCACCTTAATTTTAACTTAAAATAATATTGTGAATCCCTTTATTCTGAGCGCAGCTGAAATAGAAATATATACAATGTAAATTCAAATGTATTAACTGAAATAAGCGACATCTTGACTGTTGCTTATGTGAAAATTTATTACCAAAATGGCACATTAGCATATTTAGTTAAGATTCCAAAAGTTCAACAAATCTGTAAGTCATTAGAAATCATCCCAGTGTAAAGTTCCGTTAATATTTGATAATTGCATCAATATGGTAATCAAAAACGAATAGCCTATTTTTTGCGACACGTAACCGGACATGCATTTTATGACAACTCAAACAAAACAAGATAAAAACGATTAGTTTCATAATTATAACAATTCTATGATCTAAAGTATTCCAATTCAAAAAAATAAACGTTTCTTCGGTTGCAAGCAGGTCTGCCCTGAACTCGGCATGCAGGCCCATGCTCTATGCCTATAGTTAAAATCTCCTGCTATGATAAAATAGTTATCTTCAGAGCTCAGTCAGAGGCTTGCAAAAAGTGTTTCGAGCTTTGAAATGAAATTGTGTTCTTCAATATTGTAGTCAAAATCGAATAGCCTATCCCGCGACATGTAACCGGACATGCATTTCATGACACCTCAAACAAAACAAGATAAAAGCAATTAGTTTCATAATTATATAAATTTTATGACCTAAAGTATTCCAATTAAAAAAAAACATATCCTGATAAAAAACTTATCTTCAGAACTCAGTCGGAGGCTTGAAAAAAGAGTTTCAAGCTTTGAAATGATATTGTGATCTTCAATATTGTAGTCAAAATCGAATAGCCTATCCCCCAAAGTCAAAAATCAATTATTTCCCACGGCAACAACACCCTAATTGCCAACTGTAATGCCCACTACGACATGTAACCGCACATACATTTTATGACACCTCAAACAAAACAAGATAAAAGCAATTAGTTTCATAATTATAACAATTTTATGACCTAAAGTATTCCAATTAAAAAAAAAACATATCCTGATAAAAAACTTATCTTCAGAGCTCAGTCGGAGGCTTGGAAAAAGAGTTTCAAGCTTTGAAATGATATTGTGATCTTCAATATTGTTGTCAAAATCGAACAGCCTATCCCGATAAAAATCGAACAGCCTATCCCGATAAACATATCCTGATAAAAAACTTATCTTCAGAACTCAGTCGGAGGCTTGAAAAAAGAGTTTCAAGCTTTGAAATGATATTGTGATCTTCAATATTGTAGTCAAAATCGAAAAGCCTATTTTTTGCGACATGTAACCGGACATGTATTTTCTGACAACTCAAACAAAACAAGATAAAAGCAATTAGTTTCCTAATTATAACAATTTTATTACCTAAGGCATTCCAATTAAAAAAAATAAACATTTCCTCGGTTGCAAGCAGGTCTGCCCTGAACTCGTCATGCAGGCCCAGGCTCTATGCCTATAGTTAAAATCTCCTGCTATGATAAAATAGTTATCTTCAAAGCTCAGTCGGAGGCTTGCAAAAAGAGTTTCGAGCTTTTAAATGAAATTGAGATCTTCAATATTGTAGTCAAAATCGAATAGCCTATCCCCCATAGCCAGCAATCAATTATTTCCCTCGGCAACAACACCCTTAAATTCCAACTGTTATGCCTGTTATGCTCTATGCCTATAGTTAAAATTTCCTGCTATGATAAAATAGTTATCTTCAGAGCTCAGTCGGAGGCTTGCAAAAAGAGTTTCGAGCTTTGAAATGAATTTGTGATCTTCAATATTGTAGACAAAATCGAATAGCCCATCCCCCGACATGTAACCGGACATGCATTTTATGACACCTCAAACAAAACAAGATAAAAGCAATTAGTTTCATAATTATTACAATTGTATGACTCAAAGTATTCCAATTCAAAAAAATAAACACTTCCTCGGTTGAAAGGCAGGATTGGCCACCTTAATTTTAACTTAAAATAATATTGTGAATCCCTTTATTCTGAGCGCAGCTGAAATAGAAATATATAAAATGTAAATTGAAATGTATTAACTGAAATAAGCGACATCTTGACTGTTGCTTATGTGAAAATTTATTACCAAAATGGCACATTAGCATATTTAGTTAAGATTCCAAAAGTTCAACAAATCTGTAAGTCATTAGAAATCATCCCAGTGTTAAGTTCCGTTAATATTTGATAATTGCATCAATATGGTAATCAAAAACGAATAGCCTATTTTTTGCGACACGTAACCGGACATGCATTTTATGACAACTCAAACAAAACAAGATAAAAACGATTAGTTTCATAATTATAACAATTCTATGACCTAAAGTATTCCAATTCAAAAAAATAAACGTTTCTTCGGTTGCAAGCAGGTCTGCCCTGAACTCGGCATGCAGGCCCATGCTCTATGCCTATAGTTAAAATCTCCTGCTATGATAAAATAGTTATCTTCAGAGCTCAGTCAGAGGCTTGCAAAAAGTGTTTCGAGCTTTGAAATGAAATTGTGTTCTTCAATATTGTAGTCAAAATCGAATAGCCTATCCCGCGACATGTAACCGGACATGCATTTCATGACACCTCAAACAAAACAAGATAAAAGCAATTAGTTTCATAATTATAACAATTTTATGACCTAAAGTATTCCAATTAAAAAAAAAAAAACATATCCTGATAAAAAACTTATCTTCAGAACTCAGTCGGAGGCTTGAAAAAAGAGTTTCAAGCTTTGAAATGATATTGTGATCTTCAATATTGTAGTCAAAATCGAATAGCCTATCCCCCAAAGTCAAAAATCAATTATTTCCCACGGCAACAACACCCTAATTGCCAACTGTAATGCCCACTACGACATGTAACCGCACATACATTTTATGACACCTCAAACAAAACAAGATAAAAGCAATTAGTTTCATAATTATAACAATTTTATGACCTAAAGTATTCCAATTAAAAAAAAAAAACATATCCTGATAAAAAACTTATCTTCAGAACTCAGTCGGAGGCTTGAAAAAAGAGTTTCAAGCTTTGAAATGATATTGTGATCTTCAATATTGTTGTCAAAATCGAATAGCCTATCCCCCATAGTCAGAAATCAATTATTTCCCTCGGCAACAACACCCTAATTGCTAACTGTTATGCCCACTACGACATGTAACCGCACATACATTTTATGACATCTCAAACAAAACAAGATGAAAGCAATTAGTTTCATAATTATTACAATTTTATGACCCAAAGTATTCCAATTCAAAAAAATAAACATTTCCTCGGTTGAAAGGCAGGATTGGCCACCTTAATTTTAACTTAAAATAATATTGTAAATCCCTTTATTCTGAGCTCAGCTGAAATAGAAATATATAAAATGTAAATTGAAATGTATTAACTGAAATAAGCGACATCTTGACTGTTGCTCATGTGAACATTTATTACCAAAATGGCACATTAGCATATTTAGTTAAGATTCCAAAAGTTCAACAAATCTGTAAGTTATTAGAAATCATCCCAATGTTAAGTTCCGTTAATATTTGATAATTGCATCAATATGGTAATCAAAAACGAATAGCCTATTTTTTGTGTAACCGGACATGCATTTTATGACATCTCAAACAAAACAAGACATCTCAACAAAACAAGCAATTAGTTTCCTAATTATAACAATTTTATGACCTATACCAATTCAAAAAATAAACATATCCTTATAAAATAGTTATCTTCAGAACTCAGTCGGAGGCTTGAAAAAAGAGTTTCGAGCTTTGAAATGAAATTGTGATCTTCAATATTGTAGTCAAAATCGAATAGCCTATCCGCCATAGTAAGAAATCAATTATTTCCTTTGGCAACAACACCCTAATTGAAAACTGTTATGCCCATTGCGACGTGTAACTGGACATGCATTTTATGACGCTTCAAACAAAACAAGATAAAAGCAATTAGTTTCAAAATTATTACAATTTTATGACCCAAAGTATTCCAATTAAAAAAAATAAACACTTCCTCGGTTGAAAGACCTTAATTTTGACTTAAAATAATATTGTAAATCCCTTTATTATGAGTGCAGCTGAAATAGAAATAAATAAAATGAAAATTGAAATGTATTGACTGAAATAAGCGACATCTTGAATGTTGCTCGTGTGAAAATTTATCGCCAAAATGGCACATTAGCATATTTAGTTAAGATTCCAAAAGTTCAACAAATCTGTAAGTTATTAGAAATCATCCCAGTGTTAAGTTCCGTTAATATTTGATAATTGCGTCAATATGGTAATCAAAAACGAATAACCTATCCACCAAAGTCAGAAATCAATTATTTCCTTTGGCAACAACAGTCTAATTGCCAACTGTTATGCCCACTACGACATGTAACCGCACATACAATTTATGACATCTCAAACCAAACAAGATGAAAGCAATTAGTTTCATAATTATTACAATTTTATGACCCAAAGAATTCCAATTCAAAAAAATAAACACTTCCTCGGTTGAAATGCAGGATTGGCCACCTTAATTTTAAGTTAAAATAATATTGTAAATCCCTTTATTCTGAGCGCAGCTGAAATAGAAATAAATAAAATGTATTAACTGAAATAAGAGATATCTTGACAGTTGCTCATGTGACAATTTATTACCAAAATGGCACATTAGCATATTTAGTTAAGATTCCAAAAGTTCAACAAATCTGTAAGTTATTAGAAATCATCCCAGTGTTAAGTTCCGTTATTATTTGATAATTGCATCAATATGGTAATCAAAAACGAATAGAATATTTTTTGCGACATGTAACCGGACATGCATTTTCTGACAACTCAAACAAAACAAGATAAAAGCAATTAGATTCATAATTATAACAATTCTATGACCTAAAGTATTCCAATTCAAAAAAATAAACGTTTCTTCGGTTGCAAGCAGGTCTGCCCGAACTCGTCATGCAGGCCCATGCTCTATGCCTATAGTTAAAATCTCCTGCTACGATAAAATAGTTATCTTCAAAGCTCAGTCGGCGGCTTGCAAAAAGAGTTTCGAGCTTTTAAATGAAATTGTGATCTTCAATATTGTAGTCAAAATCGAATAGCCTATCCCCCATAGTCAGAAATCAATTATTTCCCTCGGCAACAACACCCTTAAATTCCAACTGTTATGCCTGCTATGCTCTATGCCTATAGTTAAAATTTCCTGCTATGATAAAATAGTTATCTTCAGAGCTCAGTCGGAGGCTTGCAAAAAGAGTTTCGACTAGTTTCATAATTATTACAATTCTATGACCTAAAGTATTCCAATTCAAAAAAATAAACGTTTCTTCGGTTGCAAGCAGGTCTGCCCTGAACTCGTCATGCAGGCCCATGCTCTATGCCTATAGTTAAAATCTCCTGCTATGATAAAATAGTTATCTTCAGAGCTCAGTCAGAGGCTTGCAAAAAGTGTTTCGAGCTTTGAAATGAAATTGTGTTCTTCAATATTGTAGTCAAAATCGAATAGCCTATCCCGCGACATGTAACCGGACATGCATTTCATGACACCTCAAACAAAACAAGATAAAAGCAATTAGTTTCATAATTATTACAATTTTATGACCCAAAGTATTCCAATTCAAAAAAATAAACACTTCCTCGGTTGAAAGGCAGGATTGGCCACCTTAATTTTAACTTAAAATAATATTGTAAATCCCTTTATTCTGAGCGCAGCTGAAATAGAAATATATAAAATGTAAATTGAAATGTATTGACTGAAATAAGCGACATCTTCAATGTTGCTCATGTGAAAATTTATTACCAAAATGACACATTAGCATATTTAGTTAAGATTCCAAAAGTTCAACCAATCTGTAAGTTATTAGAAATCATCCCAGTGTTAAGTTCCGTTAATATTTGATAATTGCATCAATATGGTAATCAAAAACGAATAGCCTATTTTTTGCGACATGTAACCGGACATGCATTTTATGACAACTCAAACAAAACAAGATAAAAGCAATTAGTTTCATAATTATAACAATTCTATGACCTAAAGTATTCCAATTCAAAAACATAAACGTTTCCTCGGTTGCAAGCAGGTCTGCCCTGAACTCGTCATGCAGGCTCATGCTCTATGCATATAGTTAAAATCTCCTGCTATGATAAAATAGTTATCTTCAGAGCTCAGTCAGAGGCTTGCAAAAAGTGTTTCGAGCTTTGAAATGAAATTGTGTTCTTCAATATTGTGGTCAAAATCGAATAGCCTATCCCGAGATATGTAACCGGACATGCATTTCATGACAACTCAAACAAAACAAGATAAAAGCAATTAGTTTCATAATTATAACAATTTTATGACCTAAGTATTCCAATTCAAAAAAATAAACATATCCTGATAAAAAACTTATCTTCAGAACTCAGTCGGAGGCTTGAAAAAAGAGTTTCAAGCTTTGAAATGATATTGTGATCTTCAATATTGTTGTCAAAATCGAATAGCCTATCCCCCATAGTCAGAAATCAATTATTTCCCTCGGCAACAACACCCTAATTGCTAACTGTTATGCCCACTACGACATGTAACCGCACATACATTTTATGACATCTCAAACCAAACAAGATGAAAGCAATTAGTTTCATAATTATTACAATTTTATGACCCAAAGTATTCCAATTCAAAAAAATAAACATTTCCTCGGTTGAAAGGCAGGATTGGCCACCTTAATTTTAACTTAAAATAATATTGTAAATCCCTTTATTCTGAGCTCAGCTGAAATAGAAATATATAAAATGTAAATTGAAATGTATTAACTGAAATAAGCGACATCTTGACTGTTGCTCATGTGAACATTTATTACCAAAATGGCACATTAGCATATTTAGTTAAGATTCCAAAAGTTCAACAAATCTGTAAGTTATTAGAAATCATCCCAATGTTAAGTTCCGTTAATATTTGATAATTGCATCAATATGGTAATCAAAAACGAATAGCCTATTTTTTGTGTAACCGGACATGCATTTTATGACATCTCAAACAAAACAAGATAAAAGCAATTAGTTTCCTAATTATAACAATTTTATGACCTATACCAATTCAAAAAATAAACATATCCTTATAAAATAGTTATCTTCAGAACTCAGTCGGAGGCTTGAAAAAAGAGTTTCGAGCTTTGAAATGAAATTGTGATCTTCAATATTGTAGTCAAAATCGAATAGCCTATCCGCCATAGTAAGAAATCAATTATTTCCTTTGGCAACAACACCCTAATTGAAAACTGTTATGCCCATTGCGACGTGTAACTGGACATGCATTTTATGACGCTTCAAACAAAACAAGATAAAAGCAATTAGTTTCAAAATTATTACAATTTTATGACCCAAAGTATTCCAATTAAAAAAAATAAACACTTCCTCGGTTGAAAGACCTTAATTTTGACTTAAAATAATATTGTAAATCCCTTTATTATGAGTGCAGCTGAAATAGAAATAAATAAAATGAAAATTGAAATGTATTGACTGAAATAAGCGACATCTTGAATGTTGCTCGTGTGAAAATTTATCGCCAAAATGGCACATTAGCATATTTAGTTAAGATTCCAAAAGTTCAACAAATCTGTAAGTTATTAGAAATCATCCCAGTGTTAAGTTCCGTTAATATTTGATAATTGCGTCAATATGGTAATCAAAAACGAATAACCTATCCACCAAAGTCAGAAATCAATTATTTCCTTTGGCAACAACAGTCTAATTGCCAACTGTTATGCCCACTACGACATGTAACCGCACATACAATTTATGACATCTCAAACCAAACAAGATGAAAGCAATTAGTTTCATAATTATTACAATTTTATGACCCAAAGAATTCCAATTCAAAAAAATAAACACTTCCTCGGTTGAAATGCAGGATTGGCCACCTTAATTTTAACTTAAAATAATATTGTAAATCCCTTTATTCTGAGCGCAGCTGAAATAGAAATATATAAAATGTAAATTGAAATGTATTAACTGAAATAAGCGACATCTTGACTGTTGCTCATGTGAACATTTATTACCAAAATGGCACATTAGCATATTTAGTTAAGATTCCAAAAGTTCAACAAATCTGTAAGTTATTAGAAATCATCCCAGTGTTAAGTTCCGTTATTATTTGATAATTGCATCAATATGGTAATCAAAAACGAATAGAATATTTTTTGCGACATGTAACCGGACATGCATTTTCTGACAACTCAAACAAAACAAGATAAAAGCAATTAGATTCATAATTATAACAATTCTATGACCTAAAGTATTCCAATTCAAAAAAATAAACGTTTCTTCGGTTGCAAGCAGGTCTGCCCGAACTCGTCATGCAGGCCCATGCTCTATGCCTATAGTTAAAATCTCCTGCTACGATAAAATAGTTATCTTCAAAGCTCAGTCGGCGGCTTGCAAAAAGAGTTTCGAGCTTTTAAATGAAATTGTGATCTTCAATATTGTAGTCAAAATCGAATAGCCCCCATAGTCAGAAATCAATTATTTCCCTCGGCAACAACACCCTTAAATTCCAACTGTTATGCCTGCTATGCTCTATGCCTATAGTTAAAATTTCCTGCTATGATAAAATAGTTATCTTCAGAGCTCAGTCGGAGGCTTGCAAAAAGAGTTTCGACTAGTTTCATAATTATTACAATTCTATGAGCTAAAGTATTCCAATTCAAAAAAATAAACGTTTCTTCGGTTGCAAGCAGGTCTGCCCTGAACTCGTCATGCAGGCCCATGCTCTATGCCTATAGTTAAAATCTCCTGCTATGATAAAATAGTTATCTTCAGAGCTCAGTCAGAGGCTTGCAAAAAGTGTTTCGAGCTTTGAAATGAAATTGTGTTCTTCAATATTGTAGTCAAAATCGAATAGCCTATCCCGCGACATGTAACCGGACATGCATTTCATGACACCTCAAACAAAACAAGATAAAAGCAATTAGTTTCATAATTATTACAATTTTATGACCCAAAGTATTCCAATTCAAAAAAATAAACACTTCCTCGGTTGAAAGGCAGGATTGGCCACCTTAATTTTAACTTAAAATAATATTGTAAATCCCTTTATTCTGAGCGCAGCTGAAATAGAAATATATAAAATGTAAATTGAAGTGTATTGACTGAAATAAGCGACATCTTCAATGTTGCTCATGTGAAAATTTATTACCAAAATGACACATTAGCATATTTAGTTAAGATTCCAAAAGTTCAACCAATCTGTAAGTTATTAGAAATCATCCCAGTGTTAAGTTCCGTTAATATTTGATAATTGCATCAATATGGTAATCAAAAACGAATAGCCTATTTTTTGCGACATGTAACCGGACATGCATTTTATGACAACTCAAACAAAACAAGATAAAAGCAATTAGTTTCATAATTATAACAATTCTGTGACCTAAAGTATTCCAATTCAAAAACATAAACGTTTCCTCGGTTGCAAGCAGGTCTGCAATGAACTCGTCATGCAGGCTCATGCTCTATGCATATAGTTAAAATCTCCTGCTATGATAAAATAGTTATCTTCAGAGCTCAGTCAGAGGCTTGCAAAAAGTGTTTCGAGCTTTGAAATGAAATTGTGTTCTTCAATATTGTGGTCAAAATCGAATAGCCTATCCCGAGACATGTAACCGGACATGCATTTCATGACAACTCAAACAAAACAAGATAAAAGCAATTAGTTTCATAATTATAACAATTTTATGACCTAAAGTATTCCAATTCAAAAAAATAAACATATCCTGATAAAAAACTTATCTTCAGAACTCAGTCGGAGGCTTGAAAAAAGAGTTTCAAGCTTTGAAATGATATTGTGATCTTCAATATTGTTGTCAAAATCGAATAGCCTATCCCCCATAGTCAGAAATCAATTATTTCCCTCGGCAACAACACCCTAATTGCTAACTGTTATGCCCACTACGACATGTAACCGCACATACATTTTATGACATCTCAAACCAAACAAGATGAAAGCAATTAGTTTCATAATTATTACAATTTTATGACCCAAAGTATTCCAATTCAAAAAAATAAACATTTCCTCGGTTGAAAGGCAGGATTGGCCACCTTAATTTTAACTTAAAATAATATTGTAAATCCCTTTATTCTGAGCTCAGCTGAAATAGAAATATATAAAATGTAAATTGAAATGTATTAACTGAAATAAGCGACATCTTGACTGTTGCTCATGTGAACATTTATTACCAAAATGGCACATTAGCATATTTAGTTAAGATTCCAAAAGTTCAACAAATCTGTAAGTTATTAGAAATCATCCCAATGTTAAGTTCCGTTAATATTTGATAATTGCATCAATATGGTAATCAAAAACGAATAGCCTATTTTTTGTGTAACCGGACATGCATTTTATGACATCTCAAACAAAACAAGATAAAAGCAATTAGTTTCCTAATTATAACAATTTTATGACCTATACCAATTCAAAAAATAAACATATCCTTATAAAATAGTTATCTTCAGAACTCAGTCGGAGGCTTGAAAAAAGAGTTTCGAGCTTTGAAATGAAATTGTGATCTTCAATATTGTAGTCAAAATCGAATAGCCTATCCGCCATAGTAAGAAATCAATTATTTCCTTTGGCAACAACACCCTAATTGAAAACTGTTATGCCCATTGCGACGTGTAACTGGACATGCATTTTATGACGCTTCAAACAAAACAAGATAAAAGCAATTAGTTTCAAAATTATTACAATTTTATGACCCAAAGTATTCCAATTAAAAAAAATAAACACTTCCTCGGTTGAAAGACCTTAATTTTGACTTAAAATAATATTGTAAATCCCTTTATTATGAGTGCAGCTGAAATAGAAATAAATAAAATGAAAATTGAAATGTATTGACTGAAATAAGCGACATCTTGAATGTTGCTCGTGTGAAAATTTATCGCCAAAATGGCACATTAGCATATTTAGTTAAGATTCCAAAAGTTCAACAAATCTGTAAGTTATTAGAAATCATCCCAGTGTTAAGTTCCGTTAATATTTGATAATTGCGTCAATATGGTAATCAAAAACGAATAACCTATCCACCAAAGTCAGAAATCAATTATTTCCTTTGGCAACAACAGTCTAATTGCCAACTGTTATGCCCACTACGACATGTAACCGCACATACAATTTATGACATCTCAAACCAAACAAGATGAAAGCAATTAGTTTCATAATTATTACAATTTTATGACCCAAAGAATTCCAATTCAAAAAAATAAACACTTCCTCGGTTGAAATGCAGGATTGGCCACCTTAATTTTAACTTAAAATAATATTGTAAATCCCTTTATTCTGAGCGCAGCTGAAATAGAAATATATAAAATGTAAATTGAAATGTATTAACTGAAATAAGCGACATCTTGACTGTTGCTCATGTGAACATTTATTACCAAAATGGCACATTAGCATATTTAGTTAAGATTCCAAAAGTTCAACAAATCTGTAAGTTATTAGAAATCATCCCAGTGTTAAGTTCCGTTATTATTTGATAATTGCATCAATATGGTAATCAAAAACGAATAGAATATTTTTTGCGACATGTAACCGGACATGCATTTTCTGACAACTCAAACAAAACAAGATAAAAGCAATTAGATTCATAATTATAACAATTCTATGACCTAAAGTATTCCAATTCAAAAAAATAAACGTTTCTTCGGTTGCAAGCAGGTCTGCCCGAACTCGTCATGCAGGCCCATGCTCTATGCCTATAGTTAAAATCTCCTGCTACGATAAAATAGTTATCTTCAAAGCTCAGTCGGCGGCTTGCAAAAAGAGTTTCGAGCTTTTAAATGAAATTGTGATCTTCAATATTGTAGTCAAAATCGAATAGCCCCCATAGTCAGAAATCAATTATTTCCCTCGGCAACAACACCCTTAAATTCCAACTGTTATGCCTGCTATGCTCTATGCCTATAGTTAAAATTTCCTGCTATGATAAAATAGTTATCTTCAGAGCTCAGTCGGAGGCTTGCAAAAAGAGTTTCGACTAGTTTCATAATTATTACAATTCTATGAGCTAAAGTATTCCAATTCAAAAAAATAAACGTTTCTTCGGTTGCAAGCAGGTCTGCCCTGAACTCGTCATGCAGGCCCATGCTCTATGCCTATAGTTAAAATCTCCTGCTATGATAAAATAGTTATCTTCAGAGCTCAGTCAGAGGCTTGCAAAAAGTGTTTCGAGCTTTGAAATGAAATTGTGTTCTTCAATATTGTAGTCAAAATCGAATAGCCTATCCCGCGACATGTAACCGGACATGCATTTCATGACACCTCAAACAAAACAAGATAAAAGCAATTAGTTTCATAATTATTACAATTTTATGACCCAAAGTATTCCAATTCAAAAAAATAAACACTTCCTCGGTTGAAAGGCAGGATTGGCCACCTTAATTTTAACTTAAAATAATATTGTAAATCCCTTTATTCTGAGCGCAGCTGAAATAGAAATATATAAAATGTAAATTGAAGTGTATTGACTGAAATAAGCGACATCTTCAATGTTGCTCATGTGAAAATTTATTACCAAAATGACACATTAGCATATTTAGTTAAGATTCCAAAAGTTCAACCAATCTGTAAGTTATTAGAAATCATCCCAGTGTTAAGTTCCGTTAATATTTGATAATTGCATCAATATGGTAATCAAAAACGAATAGCCTATTTTTTGCGACATGTAACCGGACATGCATTTTATGACAACTCAAACAAAACAAGATAAAAGCAATTAGTTTCATAATTATAACAATTCTGTGACCTAAAGTATTCCAATTCAAAAACATAAACGTTTCCTCGGTTGCAAGCAGGT
The DNA here is from genome assembly GCA_905231855.2 of Eristalis tenax. Classification (NCBI taxonomy): domain Eukaryota; kingdom Metazoa; phylum Arthropoda; class Insecta; order Diptera; family Syrphidae; genus Eristalis; species Eristalis tenax. Next base: position 20,268,523 of record HG993125.1, on the reverse strand, counting down.
CTGCAATGAACTCGTCATGCAGGCTCATGCTCTATGCATATAGTTAAAATCTCCTGCTATGATAAAATAGTTATCTTCAGAGCTCAGTCAGAGGCTTGCAAAAAGTGTTTCGAGCTTTGAAATGAAATTGTGTTCTTCAATATTGTGGTCAAAATCGAATAGCCTATCCCGAGACATGTAACCGGACATGCATTTCATGACAACTCAAACAAAACAAGATAAAAGCAATTAGTTTCATAATTATAACAATTTTATGACCTAAAGTATTCCAATTCAAAAAAATAAACATATCCTGATAAAAAACTTATCTTCAGAACTCAGTCGGAGGCTTGAAAAAAGAGTTTCAAGCTTTGAAATGATATTGTGATCTTCAATATTGTTGTCAAAATCGAATAGCCTATCCCCCATAGTCAGAAATCAATTATTTCCCTCGGCAACAACACCCTAATTGCTAACTGTTATGCCCACTACGACATGTAACCGCACATACATTTTATGACATCTCAAACCAAACAAGATGAAAGCAATTAGTTTCATAATTATTACAATTTTATGACCCAAAGTATTCCAATTCAAAAAAATAAACACTTCCTCGGTTGAAAGGCAGGATTGGCCACCTTAATTTTAACTTAAAATAATATTGTAAATCTCTTTATTCTGAGCGCAGCTGAAATAGAAATATATAAAATGTAAATTGAAATGTATTAACTGAAATAAGCGACATCTTGACTGTTGCTCATGTGAACATTTATTACCAAAATGGCACATTAGCATATTTAGTTAAGATTCCAAAAGTTCATCAAATCTGTAAGGTATTAGAAATCATCCCAATGTTAAGTTCCGTTAATATTTGATAATTGCATCAATATGGTAATCAAAAACGAATAGCCTATTTTTTGCGACATGTAACCGGACATGCATTTTATGACATCTCAAACAAAACAAGATAAAAGCAATTAGTTTCCGAATTATAACAATTGTATGACCTATACCAATTCAAAAAATAAACATATCCTGATAAAATAGTTATCTTCAGAACTCAGTCGGAGGCTTGAAAAAAGAGTTTCGAGCTTTGAAATGAAATTGTGATCTTCAATATTGTAGTCAAAATCGAATAGCCTATCCGCCATAGTAAGAAATCAATTATTTCCTTTGGCAACAACACCCTAATTGAAAACTGTTATGCCCATTGCGACGTGTAACTGAACATGCATTTTATGACGCTTCAAACAAAACAAGATAAAAGCAATTAGTTTCAAAATTATTACAATTTTATGACCCAAAGTATTCCAATTCAAAAAAATAAACACTTCCTCGGTTGAAAGACCTTAATTTTGACTTAAAATAATATTGTAAATCCCTTTATTATGAGCGCAGCTGAAATAGAAATAAATAAAATGAAAATTTAAATGTATTGACTGAACTGACATCTTGAATGTTGCTCGTGTGAAAATTTATCGCCAAAATGGCACATTAGCATATTTAGTTAAGATTCCAAAAGTTCAACAAATCTGTAAGTTAATAGAAATCATCCCAGTGTAAAGTTCCGTTAATATTTGATAATTACATCAATATGGTAATCAAAATCGAATAACCTATCCACCAAAGTCAGAAATCAATTATTTCCTTTGGCAACAACAGCCTAATTGCCAACTGTTATGCCCACTACGACATGTAACCGCACATACAATTTATGACATCTCAAACCAAACAAGATGAAAGCAATTAGTTTCATAATTATTACAATTTTATGACCCAAAGAATTCCAATTCAAAAAAATAAACACTTCCTCGTTTGAAATGCAGGATTGGCCACCTTAATTTTAACTTAAAATAATATTGTAAATCCCTTTATTCTGAGCGCAGCTGAAATAGAAATAAATAAAATGTATTAACTGAAATAAGCTACATCTTGACTGTTGCTCATGTGAAAATTTATTACCAAAATGGCACATTAGCATATTTAGTTAAGATTCCAAAAGTTCAACAAATCTGTAAGTTATTAGAAATCATCCCAGTGTTAAGTTCCGTTATTATTTGATAATTGCATCATTATGGTAATCAAAAACGAATAGAATATTTTTTCGACATGTAACCGGACATGCATTTTCCGACAACTCAAACAAAACAAGATAAAAGCAATTAGTTTCATAATTATAACAATTCTATGACCTAAAGTATTCCAATTCAAAAAAATAAACGTTTCTTCGGTTGCAAGCAGGTCTGCCCGAACTCGTCATGCAGGCCCATGCTCTATGCCTATAGTTAAAATCTCTTGCTACGATAAAATAGTTATCTTCAAAGCTCAGTCGGCGGCTTGCAAAAAGAGTTTCGAGCTTTGAAATGAAATTGTGATCTTCAATATTGTAGTCAAAATCGAATAGCCTATCCCCCATAGTCAGAAATCAATTATTTCCCTCGGCAACAACACCCTTAAATTCCAACTGTTATGCCTGTTATGCTCTATGCCTATAGTTAAAATTTCCTGCTATGATAAAATAGTTATCTTCAGAGCTCAGTCGGAGGCTTGCAAAAAGAGTTTCGAGCTTTGAAATGAAATTGTGTTTTTCAATATTGTAGTCAAAATCGAATAGCCTATCCCCCGACATGTAACCGGACATGTATTTTATGACACCTCAAACAAAACAAGATAAAAGCAATTAGTTTCATAATTATTTAAATTTTATGACCGAAAGTATTCCAATTCAAAAAAATAAACACTTCCTCGGTTGAAAGACCTTAATTTTGACTTAAAATAATATTGTAAATCCCTTTATTCTGAGCGCAGCTGAAATAGAAATAAATAAAATGTAAATTGAAATGTATTGACTGAAATAAGCGACATCTTCAATGTTGCTCATGTGAAAATTTATTACCAAAATTTCACATTAGCATATTTAGTTAAGATTCCAAAAGTTCAACAAATCTGTAAATTATTAGAAATCATCCCAGTGTTAAGTTCCGTTTATATTTGATAATTGCATCAATATGGTAATCAAAAACGAAAAACCCATTTTTTTACGACATGTAACCGGACATGCATTTTATGACAACTCAAACAAAACAAGATAAAAGCAATTAGTTTCATAATTATAACAATTCTATGACCACAAGTATTCCCATTCAAAAAATAAACGTTTCCTCGGTTGCAAGCGGGTCTGCCCTGAACTCGTCATGCAGGCCCATGCTCTATGCCTATAGTTAAAATCTCCTGCTATGATAAAATAGGTATCTTCAAAGCTCAGTCGGGGGCTTGCAAAAAGAGTTTCGAGCCTTGAAATGAAATTGTGATCTTCAATATTGTAGTCAAAATCGAATAGCCTATCCCCCATAGTCAGAAATCAATTATTTCCCTCGGCAACAACACCCTAATTGCTAACTGTTATGCCCACTACGACATGTAACCGCACATATATTTTATGACATCTCAAACAAAACAAGATAAAAGCAATTAGTATCATAATTATAACAATTCTGTGACCTAAAGTATTAAAATTCAAAAAAACAAAACGTTTCCTCGGTTGCAGGCAGGTCTGCCCTAAACTCGTCATGCAGGCCCATGCTCTATGCCTATAGTTAAAATCTCCTGCTATGATAAAATAGTTATCTTCAGAGCTCAGTCAGAGGCTTGCAAAAAGTGTTTCGAGCTTAGAAATGAAATTGTGTTCTTCAATATTGTAGTCAAAATCGAATAGCCTATCCCGCGACATGTAACCGGACACGCATTTTATGACACCTCGAACAAAACAAGATAAAAGCAATTAGTTTCATAATTATTACAATTTTATGACCTAAGTCATTCCAATTCAAAAAAATAAACATTTCCTCGGTTGCAAGCAGGTCTGCCCTGAACTCGTCATGCAGGCCCAGGCTCTATGCCTATAGTTAAAATCTCCTGCTATGATAAAATAGTTATCTTCCGAGCTCAGACGGAGGATTGCAAAAAGAGTTTCGAGCTTTGAAATGAAATTGTGATCTTCAATATTGCAGCCCAAATCGAATAGCCTATCCCCCAAATCAGAAATCAATTATTTCCTCTGGCGACAAAAAATCTAATTGCCAACTGTTATGCCCATTGCGACATGTAACCGGACATGCATTTTATGACATCTCAAACAAAACAAGATAAAAACAATTAGTTTCATAATTATAGCAATTCTATGAGCTAAAGTATTCCAATTCACAAAAATAAACATTTCCTCAGTTGCAAGTAGGTCTGCCCTCAAGTCGTCAATCATGCTCATGCTCTATACCTATAGTTAAAATCTCCTGCTATAATAAAATAGTTATCTTCAGAACTCAGTCAGAGGCTTGCAAAAAGAGTTTCGAGCTTTGAAATGAAATTGTGATCTTTAATGTTGTAGTCAAAATCGAATAGCCTATCCCGCGACATGTAACCGGACATGCATTTTATGACACCTCAAACAAAACAAGATAAAAGCAATTAGTTTCCTAATTATAACAATTTCATGACCTAAGGCATTCCAATTCAAAAAAAAAAAACATTTCCTCGGTTGCAAGCAGGTCTGCCCTGAACTCGTCATGCAGGCCCAGGCTCTATGCATATAGTTAAAATCTCCTGCTATGATAAAATAGTTATCTTCAGAGCTCAGTCAGAGGCTTGCAAAAAGTGTTTCGAGCTTAGAAATGAAATTGTGTTCTTCAATATTGTAGTCAAAATCGAAGAGCCTATCCCGCGACATGTAACCGGACATGCATTTTATGACACCTCAATCAAAACAAGATAAAAGCAATTAGTTTCCTAATTATAACAATGTTATTACCTAAGGCATTCCAATTAAAAAAAATAAACATTTCCTCGGTTGCAAGCAGGTCTGCCCTGAACTCGTCATGCAGGCCCAGGCTCTATGCCTATAGTTAAAATCTCCTGCTATGATAAAATAGTTATCTTCAAAGCTCAGTCAGAGGCTTGCAAAAAGTGTTTCGAGCTTAGAAATGAAATTGTGTTCTTCAATATTGTAGTCAAAATCGAAGAGCCTATCCCGCAACATGTAACCGGACATGCATTTTATGACACCTCAATCAAAACAAGATAAAAGCAATTAGTTTCCTAATTATAACAATGTTATGACCTAAAGTATTCCAATTCAAAAAAATAAACATATCCTGATAAAAAACTTATCTTTAGAACTCAGTCGGAGGCTTGAAAAAAGAGTTTCAAGCTTTGAAGTAATATTGTGATCTTCAATATTGTAGTCAAAATCGAATAGCCTATCCCCCAAAGTCAGAAATCAATTATTTCCCACGGCAACAACACCCTAATTGCCAACTGTTATGCCCACTACGACATGTAACCGCACATACATTTTTTGACATCTCAAACAAAACAAGATACAAGCTATTAGCTTCACAATTCTAACAATTCTATGACCTAAAATATTCCAATTCAAAAAATAAACATTTCCTCGGTTGCAAGCAGGTCTGCCCTCAACTCGTCAATCATGCCCATGCTCTATGCCTATAGTTAAAATCTCATGCTATGATAAAATAGTTATCTTCAAAGCTCAGTCGGGGGCTTGCCAAAAGAGTTTCGAGGTTTGAAATGAAATTGTGATCTTCAATATTGTAGCCAAAATCGAATAGCCTATCCCCCAAAGTCAGAAATCAATTATTTCCTTTGGCAACAACACCCTAATTGCCAACTGTTATGCCCATTGCGACATGTAACCGGACATGGATTTTATGATGCCTCAAACCAAACAAAACAAAAGCAATTAGTTTCATAATTATTACAATTTTATGACCCAAAGTATTCCAATTCAAAAAAATCAACACTTCCTCGGTTGAAAGTCAGGATTGGCCACCTTAATTTTGACTTAAAATAATATTGTAAATCCCTTTATTCTGAGCGCAGCTGAAATAGAAATAAATAAAATGTAAATTGAAATGTATTGACTGAAATAAGCGACATCTTCAATGTTGCTCATGTGAAAATTTATTACCAAAATGGCACATTAGCATATTTAGTTAAGATTCCAAAAGTTCAACAAATCTGTAAATTATTAGAAATCATCCCAGTGTTAAGTTCCGTTAATGTTTGATAATTGCATCAATATGGTAATCAAAAACGAATATTTTTTGCGACATGTAACCGGACATGCATTTTATGACAACTCAAACAAAACAAGATAAAAGCAATTAGTATCATAATTATAACAATTCTGTGACCTAAAGTATTCCAATTCAAAAAAATAAACATTTCCTCGGTTGCAAGCAGGTCTGCCCTCAACTCGTCAATCATGCTCATGCTCTATGCCTATAGTTAAAATCTCCTGCTATAATAAAATAGTTATCTTCAGAGCTCAGTCGGAGGCTTGCAAAAAGAGTTTCGAGCTTTGAAATGAAATTGTGATCTTTAATGTTGTAGTCAAAATCGAATAGCCTATCCCGCAACATGTAACCGGACATGCATTTTATGACACCTCAAAAAAAACAAGATAAAAGCAATTAGCTCTATGCCTATAGTTAAAATCTCCTGCTATGATAAAATAGTTATCTTCCGAGCTCAGACGGAGGATTGCAAAAAGAGTTTCGAGCTTTGAAATGAAATTGTGATCTTCAATATTGCAGCCCAAATCGAATAGCCTATCCCCCAAAGTCAGAAATCAATTATTTCCTCTGGCGACAAAAAATCTAATTGCCAACTGTTATGCCCATTGCGACATGTAACCGGACATGCATTTTATGACATCTCAAACAAAACAAGATAAAAACAATTAGTTTAATAATTATAGCAATTCTATGAGCTAAAGTATTCCAATTCAAAAAAATAAACATTTCCTCAGTTGCAAGTAGGTCTGCCCTCAACTCGTCAATCATGCTCATGCTCTATGCCTATAGTTAAAATCTCCTGCTATAATAAAATAGTTATTCCGCGACATGTAACCGGACATGCATTTTATGACACCTCAAACAAAACAAGATAAAAGCAATTATTTTTATAATTATAACAATGTTATGACCTAAAGTATTCCAATTCAAAAAAATAAACATATCCTGATAAAAAACTTATCTTTAGAACTCAGTCGGAGGCTTGCAAAAAGAGTTTCGAGCTTTGAAATGAAATTGTGGTCTTTAATGTTGTAGTCAAAAGCGAATTAGGCTATCCCCCAAAGTCAGAAATCAATTATTTCCCACGGCAACAACACCCTAATTGCCAACTGTTATGCCCACTACGACATGTAACCGCACATACATTTTTTGACATCTCTAACAAAACAAGATACAAGCTATTAGCTTCACAATTCTAACAATTCTATGACCTAAAATATTCCAATTCAAAAAATAAACATTTCCTCGGTTGCAAGCAGGTCTGCCCTTAACTCGTCAATCATGCCCATGCTCTATGCCTATAGTTAAAATCTCATGCTATGATAAAATAGTTATCTTCAAAGCTCAGTCGGGGGCTTGCCAAAAGAGTTTCGAGCTTTGAAATGAAATTGTGATCTTCAATATTGTAGTCAAAATCGAATAGCCTATCCCCTAAAGTCAGAAATCAATTATTTCCTTTGGCAACAACACCCTAATTGCCAACTGTTATGCCCATTGCGACATGTAACCGGACATGCATTTTATGATGCCTCAAACCAAACAAAACAAAAGCAATTAGTTTCATAATTATTACAATTTTATGACCCAAAGTATTCCAATTCAAAAAAATAAACACTTCCCCGGTTGAAAGGCAGGATTGGCCACCTTAATTTTGACTTAAAATAATATTGTAAATCCCTTTATTCTGAGCGCAGCTGAAATAGAAATAAATAAAATGTAAATTGAAATGTATTGACTGAAATAAGCGACATCTTCAATGTTTGTTCATGTGAAAATTTATTACCAAAATGGCACATTAGCATATTTAGTTAAGATTCCAAAAGTTCAACAAATCTGTAAATTATTAGAAATCATCCCAGTGTTAAGTTCCGTTAATGTTTGATAATTGCATCAATATGGTAATCAAAAACGAATATTTTTTGCGACATGTAACCGGACATGCATTTTATGACAACTCAAACAAAACAAGATAAAAGCAATTAGTATCATAATTATAACAGTTCTGTGACCTAAAGTATTCCAATTTAAAAAAATAAACATTTCCTCGGTTGCAAGCAGGTCTGCCCTCAACTCGTCAATCATGCTCATGCTCTATGCCTATAGTTAAAATCTCCTGCTATAATAAAATAGTTATTCCGCGACATGTAACCGGACATGCATTTTATGACACCTCAAACAAAACAAGATAAAAGCAATTATTTTTATAATTATAACAATGTTATGACCTAAAGTATTCCAATTCAAAAAAATAAACATATCCTGATAAAAAACTTATCTTTAGAACTCAGTCGGAGGCTTGCAAAAAGAGTTTCGAGCTTTGAAATGAAATTGTGGTCTTTAATGTTGTAGTCAAAAGCGAATTAGGCTATCCCCCAAAGTCAGAAATCAATTATTTCCCACGGCAACAACACCCTAATTGCCAACTGTTATGCCCACTACGACATGTAACCGCACATACATTTTTTGACATCTCTAACAAAACAAGATACAAGCTATTAGCTTCACAATTCTAACAATTCTATGACCTAAAATATTCCAATTCAAAAAATAAACATTTCCTCGGTTGCAAGCAGGTCTGCCCTTAACTCGTCAATCATGCCCATGCTCTATGCCTATAGTTAAAATCTCATGCTATGATAAAATAGTTATCTTCAAAGCTCAGTCGGGGGCTTGCCAAAAGAGTTTCGAGCTTTGAAATGAAATTGTGATCTTCAATATTGTAGTCAAAATCGAATAGCCTATCCCCTAAAGTCAGAAATCAATTATTTCCTTTGGCAACAACACCCTAATTGCCAACTGTTATGCCCATTGCGACATGTAACCGGACATGCATTTTATGATGCCTCAAACCAAACAAAACAAAAGCAATTAGTTTCATAATTATTACAATTTTATGACCCAAAGTATTCCAATTCAAAAAAATAAACACTTCCTCGGTTGAAAGGCAGGATTGGCCACCTTAATTTTGACTTAAAATAATATTGTAAATCCCTTTATTCTGAGCGCAGCTGAAATAGAAATAAATAAAATGTAAATTGAAATGTATTGACTGAAATAAGCGACATCTTCAATGTTGCTCATGTGAAAATTTATTACCAAAATGGCACATTAGCATATTTAGTTAAGATTCCAAAAGTTCAACAAATCTGTAAATTATTAGAAATCATCCCAGTGTTAAGTTCCGTTAATGTTTGATAATTGCATCAATATGGTAATCAAAAACGAATATTTTTTGCGACATGTAACCGGACATGCATTTTATGACAACTCAAACAAAACAAGATAAAAGCAATTAGTATCATAATTATAACAATTCTGTGACCTAAAGTATTCCAATTCATAAAAATAAACATTTCCTCGGTTGCAAGCAGGTCTGCCCTCAAATCGTCAATCATGCTCATGCTCTATGCCTATAGTTAAAATCTCCTGCTATAATAAAATAGTTATCTTCAGAGCTCAGTCGGAGGCTTGCAAAAAGAGTTTCGAGCTTTGAAATGAAATTGTGATCTTTAATGTTGTAGTCAGAATCGAATAGCCTATCCCGCGACATGTAACCGGACATGCATTTTATGACACCTCAAACAAAACAAGATAAAAGCAATTAGTTTCCTAATTATAACAATTTTATTACCTAAGGCATTCCAATTAAAAAAAATAAACATTTCCTCGGTTGCAAGCAGGTCTGCCCTGAACTCGTCATGCAGGCCCAGGCTCTATGCCTATAGTTAAAATCTCCTGCTATGATAAAATAGTTATCTTCAAAGCTCAGTCGGGGGCTTGCCAAAAGAGTTTCGAGCTTTGAAATGAAATTGTGATCTTCAATATTGTACCCAAAATCGAATAGCCTATCCCCCAAAGTCAGAAATCAATTATTTCCCTCGGCAACAACACCCTAATTGCCAATTGTTATGCCCACTGCGACATGTAACTGGACATGCATTTTATGACACCTCAAACAAAACAAGATAAAAGCAATTATTTTTATAATTATAACAATGTTATGACCTAAAGTATTCCAATTCAAAAAAATAAACATATCCTGATAAAAAACTTATCTTCAGAACTCAGTCGGAGGCTTGAAAAAAGAGTTTCAAGCTTTGAAGTGATATTGTGATCTTCAATATTGTAGTCAAAATCGAATAGCCTATCCCCAAAGTCAGAAATCAGTTATTTCCCACGGCAACAACACCCTAATTGCCAACTGTTATGCCCACTACGACATATAACCGCACATACATTTTTTGACATCTCAAACAAAACAAGATACAAGCTATTAGCTTCACAATTCTAACAATTCTATGACCTAAAATATTCCAATTCAAAAAATAAACATTTCCTCGGTTGCAAGCAGGTCTGCCCTTAACTCGTCAATCATGCCCATGCTCTATGCCTATAGTTAAAATCTCATGCTATGATAAAATAGTTATCTTCAAAGCTCAGTCGGGGGCTTGCCAAAAGAGTTTCGAGCTTTGAAATGAAATTGTGATCTTCAATATTGTAGCCAAAATCGAATAGCCTATCCCCTAAAGTCAGAAATCAATTATTTCCTTTGGCAACAACACCCTAATTGCCAACTGTTATGCCCATTGCGACATGTAACCGGACATGCATTTTATGATGCCTCAAACCAAACAAAACAAAAGCAATTAGTTTCATAATTATTACAATTTTATGACCCAAAGTATTCCAGTTCAAAAAAATAAACACTTCCTCGGTTGAAAGGCAGGATTGGCCACCTTAATTTTGACTTAAAATAATATTGTAAATCCCTTTATTCTGAGCGCAGCTGAAATAGAAATAAATAAAATGTAAATTGAAATGTATTGACTGAAATAAGCGACATCTTCAATGTTGCTCATGTGAAAATTTATTACCAAAATGGCACATTAGCATATTTAGTTAAGATTCCAAAAGTTCAACAAATCTGTAAATTATTAGAAATCATCCCAGTGTTAAGTTCCGTTAATATTTGATAATTGCATCAATATGGTAATCAAAAACGAATAGCCTATTTTTTGCGACATGTAACCGGTCATACATTTTATGACATCTCAAACAAAACAAGATAAAAGCAATAAGTATCATAATTATAACAATTCTATGACCTAAAGTATTCCAATTCAAAAAATAAACGTTTCTTCGGTTGCAAGCAGGTCTGCCCTGAACTCGTCATGCAGGCCCATGCTCTATGCCTATAGTTAAAATCTCCTGCTATAATAAAATAGTTATCTTCAGAGCTCAGTCAGAGGCTTGCAAAAAGAGTTTCGAGCTTTGAAATGAAATTGTGATCTTTAATGTTGTAGTCAAAAGCGAATAGCCTATCCCGCGACATGTAACCGGACATGCATTTTATGACACCTCAAACAAAACAAGATAAAAGCAATTATTTTTATAATTATAACAATGTTATGACCTAAAGTATTCCAATTCAAAAAAATAAACATATCCTGATAAAAAACTTATCTTTAGAACTCAGTCGGAGGCTTGAAAAAAGAGTTTCAAGCTTTGAAGTGATATTGTGATCTTCAATATTGTAGTCAAAATCGAATAGCCTATCCCCCAAAGTCAGAAATCAATTATTTCCCACGGCAACAACACCCTAATTGCCAACTGTTATGCCCACTACGACATGTAACCGCACATACATTTTTTGACATCTCAAACAAAACAAGATACAAGCTATTAGCTTCACAATTCTAACAATTCTATGACCAAAAATATTCCAATTCAAAAAATAAACATTTCCTCGGTTGCAAGCAGGTCTGCCCTTAACTCGTCAATCATGCCCATGCTCTATGCCTATAGTTAAAATCTCATGCTATGATAAAATAGTTATCTTCAGAGCTCAGTCAGAGGCTTGCAAAAAGTGTTTCGAGCTTAGAAATGAAATTGTGTTCTTCAATATTGTAGTCAAAATCGAAGAGCCTATCCCGCGACATGTAACCGGACATGCATTTTATGACACCTCAAACAAAACAAGATAAAAGCAATTATTTTTATAATTATAACAATGTTATGACCTAAAGTATTCCAATTCAAAAAATAAACATATCCTGATAAAAAACTTATCTTTAGAACTCAGTCGGAGGCTTGAAAAAAGAGTTTCAAGCTTTGAAGTGATATTGTGATCTTCAATATTGTAGTCAAAATCGAATAGCCTATCCCCCAAAGTCAGAAATCAATTATTTCCCACGGCAACAACACCCTAATTGCCAACTGTTATGCCCACTACGACATGTAACCGCACATACATTTTTTGACATCTCAAACAAAACAAGATACAAGCTATTAGCTTCACAATTCTAACAATTCTATGACCTAAAATATTCCAATTCAAAAAATAAACATTTCCTCGGTTGCAAGCAGGTCTGCCCTTAACTCGTCAATCATGCCCATGCTCTATGCCTATAGTTAAAATCTCATGCTATGATAAAATAGTTATCTTCAAGGCTCAGTCGGGGGCTTGCCAAAAGAGTTTCGAGCTTTGAAATGAAATTGTGATCTTCAATATTGTAGTCAAAATCGAATAGCCTATCCCGCGACATGTAACCGGATATGCATTTTATGACACCTCAAACAAAACAAGATAAAAGCAATTAGTTTCCTAATTATAACAATTTTATTACCTAAGGCATTCCAATTAAAAAAAATAAACATTTCCTCGGTTGCAAGCAGGTCTGCCCTGAACTCGTCATGCAGGCCCAGGCTCTATGCCTATAGTTAAAATCTCCTGCTATGATAAAATAGTTATCTTCAGAGCTCAGTCAGAGGCTTGCAAAAAGTGTTTCGAGCTTAGAAATGAAATTGTGTTCTTCAATATTGTAGTCAAAATCGAAGAGCCTATCCCGCGACATGTAACCGGATATGCATTTTATGACACCTCAAACAAAACAAGATAAAAGCAATTAGTTTCCTAATTATAACAATTTTATTACCTAAGGCATTCCAATTAAAAAAAATAAACATTTCCTCGGTTGCAAGCAGGTCTGCCCTGAACTCGTCATGCAGGCCCAGGCTCTATGCCTATAGTTAAAATCTCCTGCTATGATAAAATAGTTATCTTCAAAGCTCAGTCGGGGGCTTGCCAAAAGAGTTTCGAGCTTTGAAATGAAATTGTGATCTTCAATATTGTACCCAAAATCGAATAGCCTATCCCCCAAAGTCAGAAATCAATTATTTCCCTCGGCAACAACACCCTAATTGCCAATTGTTATGCCCACTGCGACATGTAACTGGACATGCATTTTATGACACCTCAAACAAAACAAGATAAAAGCAATTATTTTTATAATTATAACAATGTTATGACCTAAAGTATTCCAATTCAAAAAAATAAACATATCCTGATAAAAAACTTATCTTCAGAACTCAGTCGGAGGCTTGAAAAAAGAGTTTCAAGCTTTGAAGTGATATTGTGATCTTCAATATTGTAGTCAAAATCGAATAGCCTATCCCCAAAGTCAGAAATCAGTTATTTCCCACGGCAACAACACCCTAATTGCCAACTGTTATGCCCACTACGACATATAACCGCACATACATTTTTTGACATCTCAAACAAAACAAGATACAAGCTATTAGCTTCACAATTCTAACAATTCTATGACCTAAAATATTCCAATTCAAAAAATAAACATTTCCTCGGTTGCAAGCAGGTCTGCCCTTAACTCATCAATCATGCCCATGCTCTATGCCTATAGTTAAAATCTCATGCTATGATAAAATAGTTATCTTCAAAGCTCAGTCGGGGGCTTGCCAAAAGAGTTTCGAGCTTTGAAATGAAATTGTGATCTTCAATATTGTAGCCAAAATCGAATAGCCTATCCCCTAAAGTCAGAAATCAATTATTTCCTTTGGCAACAACACCCTAATTGCCAACTGTTATGCCCATTGCGACATGTAACCGGACATGCATTTTATGATGCCTCAAACCAAACAAAACAAAAGCAATTAGTTTCATAATTATTACAATTTTATGACCCAAAGTATTCCAATTCAAAAAAATAAACACTTCCTCGGTTGAAAGGCAGGATTGGCCACCTTAATTTTGACTTAAAATAATATTGTAAATCCCTTTATTCTGAGCGCAGCTGAAATAGAAATAAATAAAATGTAAATTGAAATGTATTGACTGAAATAAGCGACATCTTCAATGTTGCTCATGTGAAAATTTATTACCAAAATGGCACATTAGCATATTTAGTTAAGATTCCAAAAGTTCAACAAATCTGTAAATTATTAGAAATCATCCCAGTGTTAAGTTCCGTTAATATTTGATAATTGCATCAATATGGTAATCAAAAACGAATAGCCTATTTTTTGCGACATGTAACCGGTCATACATTTTATGACATCTCAAACAAAACAAGATAAAAGCAATTAGTATCATAATTATAACAATTCTATGACCTAAAGTATTCCAATTCAAAAAATAAACGTTTCTTCGGTTGCAAGCAGGTCTGCCCTGAACTCGTCATGCAGGCCCATGCTCTATGCCTATAGTTAAAATCTCCTGCTATAATAAAATAGTTATCTTCAGAGCTCAGTCAGAGGCTTGCAAAAAGAGTTTCGAGCTTTGAAATGAAATTGTGATCTTTAATGTTGTAGTCAAAAGCGAATAGCCTATCCCGCGACATGTAACCGGACATGCATTTTATGACACCTCAAACAAAACAAGATAAAAGCAATTATTTTTATAATTATAACAATGTTATGACCTAAAGTATTCCAATTCAAAAAAATAAACATATCCTGATAAAAAACTTATCTTTAGAACTCAGTCGGAGGCTTGAAAAAAGAGTTTCAAGCTTTGAAGTGATATTGTGATCTTCAATATTGTAGTCAAAATCGAATAGCCTATCCCCCAAAGTCAGAAATCAATTATTTCCCACGGCAACAACACCCTAATTGCCAACTGTTATGCCCACTACGACATGTAACCGCACATACATTTTTTGACATCTCAAACAAAACAAGATACAAGCTATTAGCTTCACAATTCTAACAATTCTATGACCAAAAATATTCCAATTCAAAAAATAAACATTTCCTCGGTTGCAAGCAGGTCTGCCCTTAACTCGTCAATCATGCCCATGCTCTATGCCTATAGTTAAAATCTCATGCTATGATAAAATAGTTATCTTCAGAGCTCAGTCAGAGGCTTGCAAAAAGTGTTTCGAGCTTAGAAATGAAATTGTGTTCTTCAATATTGTAGTCAAAATCGAAGAGCCTATCCCGCGACATGTAACCGGACATGCATTTTATGACACCTCAAACAAAACAAGATAAAAGCAATTATTTTTATAATTATAACAATGTTATGACCTAAAGTATTCCAATTCAAAAAATAAACATATCCTGATAAAAAACTTATCTTTAGAACTCAGTCGGAGGCTTGAAAAAAGAGTTTCAAGCTTTGAAGTGATATTGTGATCTTCAATATTGTAGTCAAAATCGAATAGCCTATCCCCCAAAGTCAGAAATCAATTATTTCCCACGGCAACAACACCCTAATTGCCAACTGTTATGCCCACTACGACATGTAACCGCACATACATTTTTTGACATCTCAAACAAAACAAGATACAAGCTATTAGCTTCACAATTCTAACAATTCTATGACCTAAAATATTCCAATTCAAAAAATAAACATTTCCTCGGTTGCAAGCAGGTCTGCCCTTAACTCGTCAATCATGCCCATGCTCTATGCCTATAGTTAAAATCTCATGCTATGATAAAATAGTTATCTTCAAGGCTCAGTCGGGGGCTTGCCAAAAGAGTTTCGAGCTTTGAAATGAAATTGTGATCTTCAATATTGTAGTCAAAATCGAATAGCCTATCCCCTAAAGTCAGAAATCAATTATTTCCTTTGGCAACAACACCCTAATTGCCAACTGTTATGCCCATTGCGACATGTAACCGGACATGCATTTTATGATGCCTCAAACCAAACAAAACAAAAGCAATTAGTTTCATAATTATTACAATTTTATGACCCAAAGTATTCCAATTCAAAAAAATAAACACTTCCTCGGTTGAAAGGCAGGATTGGCCACCTTAATTTTGACTTAAAATAATATTGTAAATCCCTTTATTCTGAGCGCAGCTGAAATAGAAATAAATAAAATGTAAATTGAAATGTATTGACTGAAATAAGCGACATCTTAAATGTTGCTCATGTGAAAATTTATTACCAAAATGGCACATTAGCATATTTAGTTAAGATTCCAAAAGTTCAACAAATCTGTAAATTATTAGAAATCATCCCAGTGTTAAGTTCCGTTAATGTTTGATAATTGCATCAATATGGTAATCAAAAACGAATATTTTTTGCGACATGTAACCGGACATGCATTTTATGACAACTCAAACAAAACAAGATAAAAGCAATTAGTATCATAATTATAACAATTCTGTGACCTAAAGTATTCCAATTCAAAAAAATAAACATTTCCTCGGTTGCAAGCAGGTCTGCCCTCAACTCGTCAATCATGCTCATGCTCTATGCCTATAGTTAAAATCTCCTGCTATAATAAAATAGTTATCTTCAGAGCTCAGTCGGAGGCTTGCAAAAAGAGTTTCGAGCTTTGAAATGAAATTGTGATCTTTAATGTTGTAGTCAGAATCGAATAGCCTATCCCGCGTCATGTAACCGGACATGCATTTTATGACACCTCAAACAAAACAAGATAAAAGCAATTAGTTTCCTAATTATAACAATTTTATGACCTAAGGCATTCCAATTCAAAAAAATAAACATTTCCTCGGTTGCAAGCAGGTCTGCCCTGAACTCGTCATGCAGGCCCAGGCTCTATGCCTATAGTTAAAATCTCCTGCTATGATAAAATAGTTATCTTCAGAGCTCAGTCAGAGGCTTGCAAAAAGTGTTTCGAGCTTAGAAATGAAATTGTGTTCTTCAATATTGTAGTCAAAATCGAAGAGCCTATCCCGCGACATGTAACCGGATATGCATTTTATGACACCTCAAACAAAACAAGATAAAAGCAATTAGTTTCCTAATTATAACAATTTTATTACCTAAGGCATTCCAATTAAAAAAAATAAACATTTCCTCGGTTGCAAGCAGGTCTGCCCTGAACTCGTCATGCAGGCCCAGGCTCTATGCCTATAGTTAAAATCTCCTGCTATGATAAAATAGTTATCTTCAAAGCTCAGTCGGGGGCTTGCCAAAAGAGTTTCGAGCTTTGAAATGAAATTGTGATCTTCAATATTGTACCCAAAATCGAATAGCCTATCCCCCAAAGTCAGAAATCAATTATTTCCCTCGGCAACAACACCCTAATTGCCAATTGTTATGCCCACTGCGACATGTAACTGGACATGCATTTTATGACACCTCAAACAAAACAAGATAAAAGCAATTATTTTTATAATTATAACAATGTTATGACCTAAAGTATTCCAATTCAAAAAAATAAACATATCCTGATAAAAAACTTATCTTCAGAACTCAGTCGGAGGCTTGAAAAAAGAGTTTCAAGCTTTGAAGTGATATTGTGATCTTCAATATTGTAGTCAAAATCGAATAGCCTATCCCCAAAGTCAGAAATCAGTTATTTCCCACGGCAACAACACCCTAATTGCCAACTGTTATGCCCACTACGACATATAACCGCACATACATTTTTTGACATCTCAAACAAAACAAGATACAAGCTATTAGCTTCACAATTCTAACAATTCTATGACCTAAAATATTCCAATTCAAAAAATAAACATTTCCTCGGTTGCAAGCAGGTCTGCCCTTAACTCGTCAATCATGCCCATGCTCTATGCCTATAGTTAAAATCTCATGCTATGATAAAATAGTTATCTTCAAAGCTCAGTCGGGGGCTTGCCAAAAGAGTTTCGAGCTTTGAAATGAAATTGTGATCTTCAATATTGTAGCCAAAATCGAATAGCCTATCCCCTAAAGTCAGAAATCAATTATTTCCTTTGGCAACAACACCCTAATTGCCAACTGTTATGCCCATTGCGACATGTAACCGGACATGCATTTTATGATGCCTCAAACCAAACAAAACAAAAGCAATTAGTTTCATAATTATTACAATTTTATGACCCAAAGTATTCCAATTCAAAAAAATAAACACTTCCTCGGTTGAAAGGCAGGATTGGCCACCTTAATTTTGACTTAAAATAATATTGTAAATCCCTTTATTCTGAGCGCAGCTGAAATAGAAATAAATAAAATGTAAATTGAAATGTATTGACTGAAATAAGCGACATCTTCAATGTTGCTCATGTGAAAATTTATTACCAAAATGGCACATTAGCATATTTAGTTAAGATTCCAAAAGTTCAACAAATCTGTAAATTATTAGAAATCATCCCAGTGTTAAGTTCCGTTAATATTTGATAATTGCATCAATATGGTAATCAAAAACGAATAGCCTATTTTTTGCGACATGTAACCGGTCATACATTTTATGACATCTCAAACAAAACAAGATAAAAGCAATTAGTATCATAATTATAACAATTCTATGACCTTAAGTATTCCAATTCAAAAAATAAACGTTTCTTCGGTTGCAAGCAGGTCTGCCCTGAACTCGTCATGCAGGCCCATGCTCTATGTCTATAGTTAAAATCTCCTGCTATGATAAAATAGTTATCTTCAAAGCTCAGTCGGGGGCTTGCAAAAAGAGTTTCGAGCTTTGAAATGAAATTGTGATCTTCAATATTGTAGTCAAAATCGAATAGCCTATCCCCCATAGTCAGAAATCAATTATTTCCCTCGGCAACAACACCCTAATTGCTAACTGTTATGCCCACAACGCCATGTAACCGCACATACATTTTATGACATCTCAAACAAACCAAGATAAAAGCAATTAGTATCATAATTATAACAATTCTGTGACCTAAAGTATTAAAATTCAAAAAAATAAACGTTTCCTCGGTTGCAAGCAGGTCTGCCCTGAACTCGTCATGCAGGCCCATGATCTATGCCTATAGTTAAAATCTCCTGCTATGATAAAATAGTTATCTTCAGAGCTCAGTCAGAGGCTTGCAAAAAGTGTTTCGAGCTTAGAAATGAAATTGTGTTCTTCAATATTGTAGTCAAAATCGAATAGCCTATCCCGCGACATGTAACCGGACATGTATTTTATGACACCTCAAACAAAACAAGATAAAAGCAATTCGTTTCCTAATTATAACAATTTTATGACCTAAGGCATTCCAATTCAAAAAAATAAAAATTTCCTCGGTTGCAAGCAGGTTTGCCGTGAACTCGTCATGCAGGCCCAGGCTCTATGCCTATGGTTAAAATCTCCTGCTATGATAAAATAGTTATCTTCCGAGCTCAGACGGAGGATTGCAAAAAGAGTTTCGAGCTTTGAAATGAAATTGTGATCTTCAATATTGCAGCCCAAATCGAATAGCCTATCCCCCAAAGTCAGAAATCAATTATTTCCTCTGGCAACAAAAATCTAATTGCCAACTGTCCCCCAACCTATCCCCCAAACTCAGAAATCAATTATTTCCCTCGGCAACAACACCCTAATTGCCAACTGTTATGCCCACTGCGACATGTAACCGGACATGCATTTTATGACACCTCAAACAAAACAAGATAAAAGCAATTATTTTTATAATTATAACAATGTTATGACCTAAAGTATTCCAATTCAAAAAAATAAACATATCCTGATAAAAAACTTATCTTTAGAACTCAGTCGGAGGCTTGAAAAAAGAGTTTCAAGCTTTGAAGTGATATTGTGATCTTCAATATTGTAGTCAAAATCGAATAGCCCATCCCCCAAAGTCAGAAATAAATTATTTCCCACGGCAACAACACCCTAATTGCCAACTGTTATGCCCACTACGACATGTAACCGCACATACATTTTTTGACATCTCAAACAAAACAAGATACAAGCTATTAGCTTCACAATTCTAACAATTCTATGACCTAAAATATTCCAATTCAAAAAATAAACATTTCCTCGGTTGCAAGCAGGTCTGCCCTCAACTCGTCAATCATGCCCATGCTCTATGCCTATAGTTAAAATCTCCTGCTATGATAAAATAGTTATCTTCAAAGCTCAGTCGGGGGCTTGCCAAAAGAGTTTCGAGCTTTGAAATGAAATTGTGATCTTCAATATTGTAGCCAAAATCGAATAGCCTATCCCCCAAAGTCAGAAATCAATTATTTCCTTTGGCAACAACACCCTAATTGCCAACTGTTATGCCCATTGCGACATGTAACCGGACATGCATTTTATGATGCCTCAAACCAAACAAAACAAAAGCAATTAGTTTCATAATTATTACAATTTTATGACCCAAAGTATTCCAATTCAAAAAAATCAACACTTCCTCGGTTGAAAGTCAGGATTGGCCACCTTAATTTTGACTTAAAATAATATTGTAAGTCCCTTTATTCTGAGCGCAGCTGAAATAGAAATAAGTAAAATGTAAATTGAAATGTATTGACTGAAATAAGCGACATCTTCAATGTTGCTCATGTGAAAATTTATTACCAAAATGGCACATTAGCATATTTAGTTAAGATTCCAAAAGTTCAACAAATCTGTAAATTATTAGAAATCATCCCAGTGTTAAGTTCCGTTAATGTTTGATAATTGCATCAATATGGTAATCAAAAACGAATATTTTTTGCGACATGTAACCGGACATGCATTTTATGACAACTCAAACAAAACAAGATAAAAGCAATTAGTATCATAATTATAACAATTCTGTGACCTAAAGTATTATAATTCAAAAAAATAAACATCTCCTCGGTTGCACGCAGGTCTGCCCTCAACTCGTCAATCATGCTCATGCTCTATGCCTATAGTTAAAATCTCCTGCTATAATAAAATAGTTATCTTCAGAGCTCAGTCGGAGGCTTGCAAAAAGAGTTTCGAGCTTTGAAATGAAATTGTGATCTTTAATGTTGTAGTCAAAATCGAATAGCCTATCCCGCGACATGTAACCGGACATGCATTTTATGACACCTCAAACAAAATAAGATAAAAGCAATTAGTTTCCTAATTATAACAATTTTATGACCTAAGGCATTCCAATTCAAAAAAATAAACATTTCCTCGGTTGCAAGCAGGTCTGCCCTGAACTCGTCATGCAGGCCCAGGCTCTATGCCTATAGTTAAAATCTCCTGCTATGATAAAATAGTTATCTTCAGAGCTCAGTCAGAGGCTTGCAAAAAGTGTTTCGAGCTTAGAAATGAAATTGTGTTCTTCAATATTGTAGTCAAAATCGAAGAGCCTATCCCGCGACATGTAACCGGATATGCATTTTATGACACCTCAAACAAAACAAGATAAAAGCAATTAGTTTCCTAATTATAACAATTTTATTACCTAAGGCATTCCAATTAAAAAAAATGAACATTTCCTCGGTTGCAAGCAGGTCTGCCGTGAACTCGTCATGCAGGCCCAGGCTCTATGCCTATAGTTAAAATCTCCTGCTATGATAAAATAGTTATCTTCAAAGCTCCGTCGGGGGCTTGCCAAAAGAGTTTCGAGCTTTGAAATGAAATTGTGTTCTTCAATATTGTAGTCAAAATCGAAGAGCCTATCCCGCGACATGTAACCGGATATGCATTTTATGACACCTCAAACAAAACAATATAAAAGCAATTAGTTTCCTAATTATAACAATTTTATTACCTAAGGCATTCCAATTAAAAAAAATGAACATTTCCTCGGTTGCAAGCAGGTCTGCCCTGAACTCGTCATGCAGGCCCAGGCTCTATGCCTATAGTTAAAATCTCCTGCTATGATAAAATAGTTATCTTCAAAGCTCAGTCGGGGGCTTGCCAAAAGAGTTTCGAGCTTTGAAATGAAATTGTGATCTTCAATATTGTACCCAAAATCGAATAGCCTATCCCCCAAAGTCAGAAATCAATTATTTCCCTCGGCAACAACACCCTAATTGCCAATTGTTATGCCCACTGCGACATGTAACTGGACATGCATTTTATGACACCTCAAACAAAACAAGATAAAAGCAATTATTTTTATAATTATAACAATGTTATGACCTAAAGTATTCCAATTCAAAAAAATAAACATATCCTGATAAAAAACTTATCTTCAGAACTCAGTCGGAGGCTTGAAAAAAGAGTTTCAAGCTTTGAAGTGATATTGTGATCTTCAATATTGTAGTCAAAATCGAATAGCCTATCCCCAAAGTCAGAAATCAATTATTTCCCACGGCAACAACACCCTAATTGCCAACTGTTATGCCCACTACGACATATAACCGCACATACATTTTTTGACATCTCAAACAAAACAAGATACAAGCTATTAGCTTCACAATTCTAACAATTCTATGACCTAAAATATTCCAATTCAAAAAATAAACATTTCCTCGGTTGCAAGCAGGTCTGCCCTTAACTCGTCAATCATGCCCATGCTCTATGCCTATAGTTAAAATCTCATGCTATGATAAAATAGTTATCTTCAAAGCTCAGTCGGGGGCTTGCCAAAAGAGTTTCGAGCTTTGAAATGAAATTGTGATCTTCAATATTGTAGTCAAAATCGAATAGCCTATCCCCCATAGTCAGAAATCAATTATTTCCCTCGGCAACAACACCCTAATTGCTAACTGTTATGCCCACAACGCCATGTAACCGCACATACATTTTATGACATCTCAAACAAAACAAGATAAAAGCAATTAGTATCATAATTATAACAATTCTGTGACCTAAAGTATTAAAATTCAAAAAAATAAACGTTTCCTCGGTTGCAAGCAGGTCTGCCCTGAACTCGTCATGCAGGCCCGTGATCTATGCCTATAGTTAAAATCTCCTGCTATGATAAAATAGTTATCTTCAGAGCTCAGTCAGAGGCTTGCAAAAAGTGTTTCGAGCTTAGAAATGAAATTGTGTTCTTCAATATTGTAGTCAAAATCGAATAGCCTATCCCGCGACATGTAACCGGACATGTATTTTATGACACCTCAAACAAAACAAGATAAAAGCAATTCGTTTCCTAATTATAACAATTTTATGACCTAAGGCATTCCAATTCAAAAAAATAAACATTTCCTCGGTTGCAAGCAGGTTTGCCGTGAACTCGTCATGCAGGCCCAGGCTCTATGCCTATAGTTAAAATCTCCTGCTATGATAAAATAGTTATCTTCCGAGCTCAGACGGAGGATTGCAAAAAGAGTTTCGAGCTTTGAAATGAAATTGTGATCTTCAATATTGTAGTCAAAATCGAATAGCCTATCCCCCAAAGTCAGAAATCAATTATTTCCTCTGGCAACAAAAATCTAATTGCCAATTGTTATGCCCATTGCGACATGTAACCGGGCATGCATTTTATGACATGTCAAACAAAACAAGATAAAAACAATTAGTTTCATAATTATAACAATTCTATGAGCTAAAGTATTCCAATTCAAAAAAATAATCATTTCCTCGGTTGCAAGCAGGTCTGCCCTCAACTCGTCAATCATGCTCATGCTCTATGCCTATAGTTAAAATCTCCTGCTATAATAAAATAGTTATCTTCAGAGCTCAGTCGGAGGCTTGCAAAAAGAGTTTCGAGCTTTGAAATGAAATTGTGATCTTCAATATTGTAGTCAAAATCCAATAGCATATCCCCCAAAGTCAGAAATCAATTATTTCCCTCGGCAACAACACCCTTAAATTCCAACTGTTATGCCTGTAATGCTCTATGCCTATAGTTAAAATCTCCTGCTATGATAAAATAGTTATCTTCAGAGCTCAGTCGGAGGCTTGCAAAAAGAGTTTCGAGCTTTGAAATGAAATTGTGATCTTCAATATTGTAGCCAAAATCGAATAGTCTATCCCCCGACATGTAACCGGACATGAATTTTATGATGCCTCAAACAAAACAAGATAAAAGCAATTAGTTTCATAATTATAACAATTCTATGACCTAAAGTATTCCAATTCAAAAAAATAAACGTTTCTTCGGTTGCAAGCAGGTCTGCCCTGAACTCGTCATGCAGGCCCATGATCTATGCCTATAGTTAAAATCTCCTGCTATGATAAAATAGTTATCTTCAAAGCTCAGTCGGGGGCTTGCAAAAAGAGTTTCGAGCTTTGAAATGAAATTGTGATCTTCAATATTGTAGTCAAAATCGTGATCTTCAATATTGTAGCCAAAATCGAATAGTCTATCCCCCGACATGTAACCGGACATTCACTTTATGATGCCTCAAACAAAACAAGATAAAAGCAATTAGTTTCATAATTATTACAATTTTAAGACCCAAAGTAGTCCAATTCAAAAAAGTAAACACTTCCTCGGTTGAAAGGCAGGATTGGCCACCTTAATTTTAACTGAAAATAATATTGTAAATCCCTTTATTCTGAGCGCAGCTGAAACAGAAATATATAAAATGTAAATTGAAATGTATTAACTGAAATAAGCGACATCTTGACTGTTGCTCATGTGAAAATTTATTACCAAAATGGCACATTAGCATATTTAGTTAAGATTCCAAAAGTTCAACAAATCTGTAAGTTATTAGAAATCATCAAAGTGTTAAGTTCCGTTAATATTTGATAATTGCGTCAATATGGTAATCAAAAACGAATAGCCTATTTTTTGCGACATGTAACCGGACATGCATTTTATGACAACTCAAACAAAACAAGATAAAAGCCATTAGTTTCATAATTATTACAATTCTATGACCTAAAGTATTCCAATTCAAAAAAAATAAACGTTTCTTCGGTTGCATGCAGGTCTGCCCTGAACTCGTCATGCAGGCCCATGCTCTATGCCTATAGTTAAAATCTCCTGCTATGATAAAATAGTTATATTCAAAGCTCAGTCGGGGGCTTGCAAAAAGAGTTTCGAGCTTTGAAATGAAATTGTGATCTTCAATATTGTAGCCAAAATCGAAGAGTCTATCCCCCGACATGTAACCGGACATGCATTTTATGACACCTCAAACAAAACAAGATAAAAGCAATTAGTTTCATAATTATTACAATTTTATGACCCAAAATATTCCAATTCAAAAAAATAAACACTTCCTCGGTTGAAAGGCAGGATTGGCCACCTTAATTTTAACTTAAAATAATATTGTAAGTCCCTTTATTCTGAGCGCAACTGAAATAGAAATATATAAAATGTAAATTGAAATGTATTAACGTAAATAAGCGACACCTTGACTGTTGCTCATGTGAACATTTATTACCAAAATGGCACATTAGCATATTTAGTTAAGATTCCAAAAGTTCAACAAATCTGTAAGTTATTAGAAATCATCCCAGTGTTAAGTTCCGTGAATATTTGATAATTGCATCAATATGGTAATCAAAAACGAATAACCTATTTTTTGCGACATGTAACCGGACATGCATTTTATGACAACTCAAACAAAACAAGATAAAAGCAATTAGTTTCATAATTATAACAATTCTATGACCTAAAGTATTCCAATTCAAAAAAATAAACGTTTCTTCGGTTGCAAGCAGGTCTGCCCTGAACTCGTCAATCATGCATCTGTAAGTTATTAGAAATCATCCCAGTGTTAAGTTCCGTGAATATTTGATAATTGCATCAATATGGTAATCAAAAACGAATAACCTATTTTTTGCGACATGTAACCGGACATGCATTTTATGACAACTCAAACAAAACAAGATAAAAGCAATTAGTTTCATAATTATAACAATTCTATGACCTAAAGTATTCCAATTCAAAAAAATAAACGTTTCTTCGGTTGCAAGCAGGTCTGCCCTGAACTCGTCAATCATGCTCTATGCCTATAGTTAAAATCTCCTGCTATAATAAAATAGTTATCTTCAGAGCTCAGTCGGAGGCTTGCAAAAAGAGTTTCGAGCTTTGAAATGAAATTGTGATCTTCAATATTGTAGTCAAAATCGTGATCTTCAATATTGTAGCCAAAATCGAAGAGTCTATCCCCCGACATGTAACCGGACATGCATTTTATGACACCTCAAACAAAACAAGATAAAAGCAATTAGTTTCATAATTATAACAATTTTATGACCAAAAGTATTCCAATTCAAAAAAATAAACATATCCTGATAAAATAGTTATCTTCAGAACTCAGTCGGAGGCTTGAAAAGAGTTTCGAGCTTTGAAATGAAATTGTGATCTTCAATATTGTAGCCAGAATCGAATAGCCTATCCCCCAAAGTCAGAAATCAATTATTTCCCTCGGCAACAACACCCTAATTGAGAACAGTTATGCCCATTGCGACAAGTAACCGGACATGCATTTTATGACGACTCAAACAAAACAAGATAAAAGCAATTAGTTTCCTAATTATAACAATTTTATGACCTAAAGTATTCCAATTCAAAAAAAATAAACATAGCCTGATAAAATAGTTATCTTCAGAACGCCTTGAAATGAGATTGTGATCTTCAATATTGTAGTCAAAATCGAATAGCCTATCCCCCAAAGTCAGAAATCAATTATTTCCCTCGGCAACAACACCCTAATTGCCAAGTGTTATGCCCACTGCGACATGTAACCGGACATACATTTTATGTCATCTCAAAAAAAGCAAGATAAAAGCAATTAGATTCATAATTGTAACATTTTTATGACCAAAAGTATTCCAATTTAAAAAAGTAAACAATTCCGCGGTTGCAAGCAGGTCTGCCCTCAACTCGTCATGCATGCCCATGCTCTATGCCTATAGTTCAAATCTCCTGCTATGATAAAATAGTTATCTTCAAAGCTCAGTCGGGGGCTTGAAAAAAGAGTTTCAAGCTTTGAAATGAAATTGTGATCTTCAATATTGTAGCCAAAATCGAATAGCCTTTTCCCCGACATGTGACCGGACATGCATTTTATGACACCTCAAACAAAACAAGATAAAAGCAATTAGTTTCGTACTTATAACAGTTTTATGACCTAAAGTATTCCAATTTAAAAAAATGAACATATCCTGACAAAATAGTTATCTTTAGAACTCAGTCGGAGGCTTGAAAAAAGAGGTTCGAGCTTTGAAATGAAATTGTGATCTTCAATATTGTAGTCAAAATCGAATAGCCTATCCGCCATAGTCTTAAATCAATTATTTCCCTCTGCAAAAACACCCTAATTGCCAAGTGTTATGCCCATTGCGACATGTAACCGGACATGCATTTTATGACGCTTCACACAAAAGAAGATAAAAGCATTTAGTTTCATAATTATAACAATTTTATGACTGTTGCGTCATATCCGATAGAGGTTGCATTGTATTAAGGGTGATTTTTTAGCTATTATCTTTTTGGCAACACTGGTTTAAACAGCTGACGCACGTTTCGTGTTTTGTTTCACTGACAAATATCTTCAGTCTCGTCTATAATTTAACCATGAATCGTCTTACAAACGAACAACGCTTGCAAATTATTGAATTTTATTATCAAAATGCGTGCTCTGTTAAGAAAGTTCATCGCGCGCTTCTTCCATTTTATGGTCAGTGTAATCCAAAGCCAAAATAAATAAGCAGAATTGTCGATTTTGGAGTGAATATCAGCCAGAAGCATTGCAAGTGCTACCAATGCATGCAGAAAAAATCATGGTTGGTGCGGCTTATGGGCTGGTGGCATCATTGGACCGTACTTCTTCAAAGATGATGCGAATCGTAACGTAACTGTGAATGGTGAGCGCTACCGTGAGATGATATCCAACTTTTTTTTGCCCAAAATGCAAGAGCTTGACTTGCATGACATGTAGTTTCAACAAGACGGTGCCACATGCCACACAGCACGCGCAACAATGGACTTATTGAGAGGCGAGTTCGGTGAACATTTTATTTCACGTTCGGGACCGGTCAATTGGCCGTCTAGATAGTGCGATTTAACGCCTTTAGACTATTGTTTGTGTGGCTATGTTAAAGCTCATGTCTATACAGACAAGCCCGCTTCAATTGACGCATTGGAAGACAACATTGAAGCATTTATTCGTGAGGTACCGGCCGAAATGTTGGAAAGAGTATGTCAAAATTGGACTAAGCGGATGGACCATTTGAGGCCCAGTCAAGGTCAACATTTGCATGAAATAATCTTCAAACATTAAATTATATGGACCGTACTATCGATTCAAATAAAGATTTCATGCATTTTTCTGAATTTTATGTGTTTTTTTAACTTTCCTATAGCTTTTAAAAAATCACCCTTTATATAACGTTCAACCTCTATCGGATATGAGGCAGCAACTTCGAAATGGAGATGTGAAAGGCAGAAGATTATCGTATATCGTACAACTTACGTCACGCCTGCAACTGATAATATTTGATCCCAAACTCCCAACCGTATAGAAGTTATAGAACTTTTACAACCAGAAGCTGGTAGGGCGAACGATCAAGTGGAGAGATATGCGGATAAGGTCAATCTTCTACGAACCAACCTGAGTGTACATTTTTAAATATGTACTTATGCTTTAAATACAACTATAAATAAAACAACGGGGTACTCCCGAGATTAGAGCACTTCTGGCAGAATTAAATATCGAGCCAGAATAAGCTATGCGGGCAATAGCTAATGATAATGAATAATATATCATATGCATGGATAAGTGTATATTTACATAGGTAATATATACACTCGTGTAAGTACCTCAATCATATTGTAAAATTGCAAACGTCACTTTTACGCTAAAATCAATCACTTTTTGAAATGAATTGCAATTTCATTCTTTCTTTAAATTAATTCAAAATATTTATTAAGTCCTCATCAAAGTACGCTTTATACGTAGTGTAGGTAAGCGTTTGCCCTCAGTTTGCCGCATTGAACAAAGAAAGAAACTAAACCACGACGATTAAAGAAACGAAAGGGGACTCACAATATTTTGAACATATTGTTATGTTTAGCCGAAATGCGTCTAGGTAAAATTAACCAAACTGCCCAAAAAAATGGGTTGCATCACTGCATTGTGACGAATGAAACACAAAAGTTCACTATTCACGATATACACGAATTTATTTACAACCTCTAGTTTACTTGTAGTTTATTACTATCACTATTACTTTACTTAGAAACTCTTACCTTTCAGACTGAACCGATTGACACTTTTAAACACGCTGTATAAATTCCTAAAATCAACTGTACTAATTCTTCAACCGAACTCCACTAATTCACCAACTGAGCTGTCCCGCATCGACCACCGTTCCGATATTTATACATTCTCTTGCTGACAGTCATAGTGCACTGACGTATGTACGGACGTAATTAGGTGAAATTCGGTGAATTCGATAATTGGTGGAATATACAAGTGGGCCGGAAACCAGAGACAATAAAAACATATAATAATTAATAATAAATAATTAGTGAAAAGTGATGTTATAAAGTGTCCAAGCCCGCCATGGAGCAGCCGCAAACTACCAATGATAATAGGCTAGTTTGCCTACGATAAGACCAAGCACATAAACTTGGTGTATATTATGAGAATCGCGAAGCAAGCAATTAAACCTGTTCACTTGTTGTAGTCTGATCGCTGGAAATTGAATACGTTGGGTTAGTATCGTAATGAATACTACGCTTTATTGATTGATTTCCATTTCTTTTGTACAATAAATTGGCTTAATCTAACATTATAAAATAACTTAATTCAAAAAACATAATTATGAAATATCTAAATATGTCCCACTTAACGTACATCGCACTTGCAGTGTCGATATAACTGCTACCATGAGCGTAACTGACCCAGTATAAGCATAAACAGGCACGCGGAGTAGCGGTTGATGTGTCGTTGTTTTGGTTGTGACCCAGTTGTGTCGAATAGCGTCAACATTCTCATCCGCGTTGAATGGCTATTCAATGATCTAACTAACATTGACAATGAATTCCGACCCTCGTGGTGTTTGTTGACGATTTTGCTGCGATGATGTAGTGATCGTTTGCTGAGGTAGTCATCGTTTTGGATTTCGTAGTGACCCGTTTCAATATCATGTACATGAGTAACATGATCGATATTGTAAGTGCAAGGTATCCCACTGAAATACTATGGTAGTTTGTAGGGAAAAAATTCAATAAAAAATTCAAGAATTGTTTGCCTTATATATATATATATATATATATATATCGTCAATCATGCTCATGCTCTATGCCTATAGTTAAAATCTCCTGCTATAATAAAATAGTTATCTTCAGAGCTCAGTCGGAGGCTTGCAAAAAGAGTTTCGAGCTTTGAAATGAAATTGTGATCTTCAATATTGTAGTCAAAATCGTGATCTTCAATATTGTAGCCAAAATCGAAGAGTCTATCCCCCGACATGTAACCGGACATGCATTTTATGACACCTCAAACAAAACAAGATAAAAGCAATTAGTTTCATAATTATAACAATTTTATGACCAAAAGTATTCCAATTCAAAAAAATAAACATATCCTGATAAAATAGTTATCTTCAGAACTCAGTCGGAGGCTTGAAAAGAGTTTCGAGCTTTGAAAAGAAATTGTGATCTTCAATATTGTAGCCAGAATCGAATAGCCTATCCCCCAAAGTCAGAAATCAATTAT
Organism: Eristalis tenax; assembly: GCA_905231855.2. NCBI lineage: Eukaryota > Metazoa > Arthropoda > Insecta > Diptera > Syrphidae > Eristalis > Eristalis tenax. The sequence goes on along the minus strand of HG993125.1, from coordinate 20,237,983 downwards.
TTCCCTCGGCAACAACACCCTAATTGAGAACAGTTATGCCCATTGCGACAAGTAACCGGACATGCATTTTATGACGACTCAAACAAAACAAGATAAAAGCAATTAGTTTCCTAATTATAACAATTTTATGACCTAAAGTATTCCAATTCAAAAAAAATAAACATAGCCTGATAAAATAGTTATCTTCAGAACGCCTTGAAATGAGATTGTGATCTTCAATATTGTAGTCAAAATCGAATAGCCTATCCCCCAAAGTCAGAAATCAATTATTTCCCTCGGCAACAACACCCTAATTGCCAAGTGTTATGCCCACTGCGACATGTAACCGGACATACATTTTATGTCATCTCAAAAAAAGCAAGATAAAAGCAATTAGATTCATAATTGTAACATTTTTATGACCAAAAGTATTCCAATTTAAAAAAGTAAACAATTCCGCGGTTGCAAGCAGGTCTGCCCTCAACTCGTCATGCATGCCCATGCTCTATGCCTATAGTTCAAATCTCCTGCTATGATAAAATAGTTATCTTCAAAGCTCAGTCGGGGGCTTGAAAAAAGAGTTTCAAGCTTTGAAATGAAATTGTGATCTTCAATATTGTAGCCAAAATCGAATAGCCTTTTCCCCGACATGTGACCGGACATGCATTTTATGACACCTCAAACAAAACAAGATAAAAGCAATTAGTTTCGTACTTATAACAGTTTTATGACCTAAAGTATTCCAATTTAAAAAAATGAACATATCCTGACAAAATAGTTATCTTTAGAACTCAGTCGGAGGCTTGAAAAAAGAGGTTCGAGCTTTGAAATGAAATTGTGATCTTCAATATTGTAGTCAAAATCGAATAGCCTATCCGCCATAGTCTTAAATCAATTACTTCCCTCTGCAAAAACACCCTAATTGCCAAGTGTTATGCCCATTGCGACATGTAACCGGACATGCATTTTATGACGCTTCACACAAAAGAAGATAAAAGCATTTAGTTTCATAATTATAACAATTTTATGACTGTTGCGTCATATCCGATAGAGGTTGCATTGTATTAAGGGTGATTTTTTAGCTATTATCTTTTTGGCAACACTGGTTTAAACAGCTGACGCACGTTTCGTGTTTTGTTTCACTGACAATTATCTTCAGTCTCGTCTATAATTTAACCATGAATCGTCTTACAAACGAACAACGCTTGCAAATTATTGAATTTTATTATCAAAATGCGTGCTCTGTTAAGAAAGTTCATCGCGCGCTTCTTCCATTTTATGGTCAGTGTAATCCAAAGCCAAAATAAATAAGCAGAATTGTCGATTTTGGAGTGAATATCAGCCAGAAGCATTGCAAGTGCTACCAATGCATGCAGAAAAAATCATGGTTGGTGCGGCTTATGGGCTGGTGGCATCATTGGACCGTACTTCTTCAAAGATGATGCGAATCGTAACGTAACTGTGAATGGTGAGCGCTACCGTGAGATGATATCCAACTTTTTTTTGCCCAAAATGCAAGAGCTTGACTTGCATGACATGTAGTTTCAACAAGACGGTGCCACATGCCACACAGCACGCGCAACAATGGACTTATTGAGAGGCGAGTTCGGTGAACATTTTATTTCACGTTCGGGACCGGTCAATTGGCCGTCTAGATAGTGCGATTTAACGCCTTTAGACTATTGTTTGTGTGGCTATGTTAAAGCTCATGTCTATACAGACAAGCCCGCTTCAATTGACGCATTGGAAGACAACATTGAAGCATTTATTCGTGAGGTACCGGCCGAAATGTTGGAAAGAGTATGTCAAAATTGGACTAAGCGGATGGACCATTTGAGGCCCAGTCAAGGTCAACATTTGCATGAAATAATCTTCAAACATTAAATTATATGGACCGTACTATCGATTCAAATAAAGATTTCATGCATTTTTCTGAATTTTATGTGTTTTTTTAACTTTCCTATAGCTTTTAAAAAATCACCCTTTATATAACGTTCAACCTCTATCGGATATGAGGCAGCAACTTCGAAATGGAGATGTGAAAGGCAGAAGATTATCGTATATCGTACAACTTACGTCACGCCTGCAACTGATAATATTTGATCCCAAACTCCCAACCGTATAGAAGTTATAGAACTTTTACAACCAGAAGCTGGTAGGGCGAACGATCAAGTGGAGAGATATGCGGATAAGGTCAATCTTCTACGAACCAACCTGAGTGTACATTTTTAAATATGTACTTATGCTTTAAATACAACTATAAATAAAACAACGGGGTACTCCCGAGATTAGAGCACTTCTGGCAGAATTAAATATCGAGCCAGAATAAGCTATGCGGGCAATAGCTAATGATAATGAATAATATATCATATGCATGGATATATTTACATAGGTAATATATACACTCGTGTAAGTACCTCAATCATATTGTAAAATTGCAAACGTCACTTTTACGCTAAAATCAATCACTTTTTGAAATGAATTGCAATTTCATTCTTTCTTTAAATTAATTCAAAATATTTATTAAGTCCTCATCAAAGTACGCTTTATACGTAGTGTAGGTAAGCGTTTGCCCTCAGTTTGCCGCATTGAACAAAGAAAGAAACTAAACCACGACGATTAAAGAAACGAAAGGGGACTCACAATATTTTGAACATATTGTTATGTTTAGCCGAAATGCGTCTAGGTAAAATTAACCAAACTGCCCAAAAAAATGGGTTGCATCACTGCATTGTGACGAATGAAACACAAAAGTTCACTATTGACGATATACACGAATTTATTTACAACCTCTAGTTTACTTGTAGTTTATTACTATCACTATTACTTTACTTAGAAACTCTTACCTTTCAGACTGAACCGATTGACACTTTTAAACACGCTGTATAAATTCCTAAAATCAACTGTACTAATTCTTCAACCGAACTCCACTAATTCACCAACTGAGCTGTCCCGCATCGACCACCGTTCCGATATTTATACATTCTCTTGCTGACAGTCATAGTGCACTGACGTATGTACGGACGTAATTAGGTGAAATTCGGTGAATTCGATAATTGGTGGAATATACAAGTGGGCCGGAAACCAGAGACAATAAAAACATATAATAATTAATAATAAATAATTAGTGAAAAGTGATGTTATAAAGTGTCCAAGCCCGCCATGGAGCAGCCGCAAACTACCAATGATAATAGGCTAGTTTGCCTACGATAAGACCAAGCACATAAACTTGGTGTATATTATGAGAATCGCGAAGCAAGCAATTAAACCTGTTCACTTGTTGTAGTCTGATCGCTGGAAATTGAATACGTTGGGTTAGTATCGTAATGAATACTACGCTTTATTGATTGATTTCCATTTCTTTTGTACAATAAATTGGCTTAATCTAACATTATAAAATAACTTAATTCAAAAAACATAATTATGAAATACCTAAATATGTCCCACTTAACGTACATCGCACTTGCAGTGTCGATATAACTGCTACCATGAGCGTAACTGACCCAGTATAAGCATAAACAGGCACGCGGAGTAGCGGTTGATGTGTCGTTGTTTTGGTTGTGACCCAGTTGTGTCGAATAGCGTCAACATTCTCATCCGCGTTGAATGGCTATTCAATGATCTAACTAACATTGACAATGAATTCCGACCCTCGTGGTGTTTGTTGACGATTTTGCTGCGATGATGTAGTGATCGTTTGCTGAGGTAGTCATCGTTTTGGATTTCGTAGTGACCCGTTTCAATATCATGTACATGAGTAACATGATCGATATTGTAAGTGCAAGGTATCCCACTGAAATACTATGGTAGTTTGTAGGGAAAAAATTCAATAAAAAATTCAAGAATTGTTTGCCTTATATAATATATATATATGTTTAAGCCTAATATTATTATGCGTGGTATTAAGTTTCGGTAGTAGTGTCTGGAATTGCATTGGTAGTGATATCTCTGATATGGTCCCAAAGCTTGTATATGACTTTTGTAAATCGGTGGAGAGTACGTGGTGACCATAAATTGTGATGAAATTATGCCTCAATATACAGTCTGGCTTCAACGTTAACAATCCGGAACCTTCTATGACAACCTGAAAGTTCTGTTCGCATATTGCTGTAAATCGCGATATCCCGATTGTAGACTATAGCCATTCAATTTTATTCTTCATTGCGACCCATGTGGAGTTAGTTTTAGCTTTCTTTAGTAGGCATATAGGTTTTGTTTCGTTGTTGAATAACTCAATTTCTGAGGAACAAAAGTCTGAACCTCTGCTGTATGTTTGTTGCAAATTGGGACATATGTATTGACTATCACGAAGGTTGATACATATCTCCATGATTGAAGATTGTACGGGAATATATTGGTCGCGATGTTCATTGACAGCCAATATTGGTGCACATGGAATGATGGATAGCAATGTGTTACTTATACTGCTTGGTATAGGTGTCATCATGAAAAATCCGTAGCTGTGCTGACTTACTAATGGAAGTTTGATCAAATACCGCTAGGTTGTTTGTGATTCCTCCTTTTACTGTCATTACTTCATATAGTTGCAAAACATCTTCTTCAGGTGCAGGTACCTCTTGAAATGGAGGTAAGTGACCCTTGATTAATAATAATTCCTTCCTCAATTCCTGAGTTGAAAACAGCAACCCTGATGAGTATTTGTAGATACGTCGATAAGAGTGGATTGCATTCGGATCATGACAATAAGTTGTGACGACAAAGATGTGAAAATCAGGAACAACTCGTTATGGTACCTTCGCCATTGTCATGTAATCTTGGAGTAAGTTCATTTAGTTATTAGTTGATTTGATCAAACCTACTTTTAATGCTCGATTAATCTTGCTTGACATAATTGATTCTTGAGTTGATGATTGATGTCTGATTTCTTAACATTTCCAATAAATGATTTTCATTTGCACTCACTTTGCTTATCGTATCTTCCATTTCCAATTATGTTGACCGCTCCTCTTTTAGTTCGTTTTCTTGGAACGATATACATTTCCGACTGTAATTCACTTAGGGTGTATTGCATCTGCTTTAAAGGTTCTTTACTTGTGTTCTTTTGTTGAATTTCTTGGCATAGCTATTGTAGCGCAGATGTTCCGTTTAATGTTGTCTCATATTCCCTTCTCAATGGGCTGGGATTGTAGTGTATTAGCTGGTTGCTGCTCTTGCTTCCCCAATGTCTTATAAAAGACATAATATAGATTCCTAGATGTTTCTAAATTTTTTGAACTTGAATCAGTTCACTACATACTATTGGTATGATCAATAGTAGTGTTAATACTGATAGTCCTAGGTGATTAGATGTTTTGAACCATTTGTTTGGTATTTTAGAAGAGTGATCTTCTGGTTGAGATGATCGTTTGCTTTCCATCCCACTGGTTGGGTCCTTTTCCGTTTTCGCAGTGGTGATAATTTACGTGTTGGACGTTTTGACGTCCATTCCCCGTACCACTCCGTCAATACCACGATAGGTTTCTATGATAAGCATATCTCCCATCTGGATGTTCCTATGAGATTCCTTCCATTTGTGTCCATATTGAAGCGACCACCTTCTCCAAAATTCGGCTGTATGATGTGCCACTAAATTCCATCTTGTCAGCAGTGAATGTTTCATTGACGTGGTGTTCACATCTAGTTGTGCCGTTAGTGGTTCACCGATTAGGAAGTGTCCTGGAGCTTGTGCTGTCACATCATTTGGATCGGTTGATTGGTGTTAATGGCCTTGAATTTAAAATTGATTCGATTCCCACAAATACTGTCTCCAGTTCTTCATATGTCAGGGAAGATGTGGATACGCTTCTCAGCAGTAGATGTTTTGCTGATTTTACTGCTGCTTCCCATATCACCCCGAAGTGTGGAGCTCGAGGGGGAATAAAATTTAATTTTATGGACTTGTTACAATATTCCTTGATTATTGTTGAGCGGGAAATTTCAAAGAAAATGGCATTTTTGAATTCCAACTGGTTGTTGGCTCCCACAAAATTGGTAGAATTGTCGCAGTAAGGATTTTGACAGTGTAACCTACGACCAATAAATCTTCTTAACGCGCCCAAGCATTCTTGGGCATTGAGCGGTTAGGTCCGTTACTAATTCTATATGTATGGTACTAATTCTATTGGTCCGAAACATCAAAATATGGCCACATACGCCTTATGAGGTCTTTTACCACGGATCTTGTAATGGATCCAGAAAGGTCCACAATAATCCACTCTTGCGTTATTGAACGTGTTGGTGCAATTTTTGTTGAAGGTAGGTTACCCATTATTTGTTTGAGTAATTGATGCTTCGACCTGTTGCATCTTACACAATGCTGCACAATTGACCTTGCCATTATCTTCCCCTTCACTGGCCAGAATCATAGTCTCATATGGGCCAGCAGTGTTTGTGCGCCACAATGCATATTTTGTTCGTGAATTTCTTGCATCATTAATTTTGCATGGGGATGTTTGGCGTCAAATTGAAGACTTCCGGGTTGTAACCGTCCTCCAACTCGAATGATTCCCTTATCGTCTAAGAAGGGAGAAAAACTATTATACTATATAATATATAACTAAATAATGACTATTTTGTTCAGTTCCTTGAAATTCCTTATGTCGCTAATTTCTTCTTTGAAGTCAAATGATTGAATGGCTCGTATTATAACAACGAGGGAGTTCTCTAATTCGTGTGGGGTTAACTCTAGGTCATCTTACTTTTGGCTGTTCTTCTTCCTGGAACGGTTACTGAAACGCAGCATACACCCAATCACTCGTTGAAGCTTGTTGAATGAATTGCCATGGTTAATTTTGTAGACGACGTCTTGATTGTATCTGTATCTTCTGCAATGATAGGTTCCTTGGAATATTTTGGAGGTCACATTTCGTCTTGACCATGTAAATAAAGCGGACCGTAAAACCATACGGGACCATACGTAAAAACATGATGGAAGTGGTTGCAATCCCCTTGACAGCATATCTGCTGGATTTTCCTTTGATGCTACGTGTTGACATTGATCAGGAAATGTTGATTCTTGTAAAAAAAAACGTTTGAAATGGTGATGAAGGAGAACTGATCCAGGCCAGAACGATTTCCGAATCCGCCCATAAAAATGTGCGTGCGTCCTTAAGGCATAGATCTGTTTTAACTATGACCGTCAGTTGGGCGCCTAGCAGTTCTGCACATAACTCTATCGTGGTGGAGTTTGTTTCTTCAATAGAGTAACGCGCTATTTCGCACACAAAAGTCGAACTATTATTCTTTCATCCCTCATGATTGAGCGTAGGTAAAGTGCTGCACCATATGCCTTCTCCGAAGCATCTGTAAATTTATGTAAAGGGTTATTTTAAGGGCCGATATTGAATGTGAACCATTGTAGTCAAAATCGAATAGCCTATCCCCCAAAGTCAGAAATCAATTATTTCCCTCGGCAACAACACCCTTAAATGCAAACTGTTATGCCCATTGCGACATGTAACCGGACATGTATTTTATGATGCCTCAAACCAAACAAGATAAAAGCAATTAGTTTCATAATTATTACAATTTTATGACCCACAGTATTCCAATTCAAAAAAATAAACTTATCCTGATAAAATAGTTATCTTCAGAACTCAGTCGGAGGCTTGAAAATAAACGTTTCTTCGGTTGCAATCAGGTCTGCCCTGAACTCGTCATGCAGGCTTACGCTCTATGCCTATATTTAAAATCTCCTGCTATGATAAAATAGTTATCTTCAGAGCTCAGTCGGAGGCTTGCAAAAATAGTTTCGAGCTTTGAAATGAAATTGTGTTCTTCAATATTGTAGCCAAAATCGAATGACCTATCCCCCGACACGTAACCGGACATGCATTTTATGACACCTCAAACAAAACAAGATAAAAGCAATTAGTTTCATAATTATAACAATTTTATGACCAAAAGTATTCCAATTCAAAAAAAATAAACATTTCCGCGGTTGCAAGCAGGTCTGCCCTCAACTCGTCATGCATGCCCATGCTCTATGCCTATAGTTAAAATCTCCTGCTATGATCAAATAGTTATCTTCAAAGCTCAGTCGGGGGCTTGAAAAAAGAGTTTCAAGCTTTGAAATGAAATTGTGATCTTCAATATTGTAGCCAAAATCGAATAACCTTTCCCCCGACATGTAACCGGACATGCATTTTATGACACCTCAAACAAAACAAGATAAAAGCAATTAGTTTCATAATTATAACAGTTTTATGACCTAAAGTATTCCAATTAAAAAAAATTAACATATCCTGATAAAATAGTTATCTTCAGAACTCAGTCGGAGGCTTGAAAAAAGAGGTTCGAGCTTTGAAATGAAATTGTGATCTTCAATATTGTAGTCAAAATCGAATAGCCTATCCGCCGTAGTCTGAAATCAATTATTTCCTTTGGCAACAACACTCTAATTGCCAGGTGTTATGCCCATTGCGACATGTAACCGGACATGCATTTTATGATGCTTCACACAAAAGAAGATAAAAGCATTTAGTTTCATAATTATAACAATTTTATGACTGTTGCGTCATATCCGATAGAGGTTGCATCGGTGTATTAAGGGTGATTTTTTAGCTATTATCTTTTTGGCAACACTGGTTTAAACAGCTGACGCACGCTTCGTGTTTTGTTTCACTGACAAATATCTTCAGTCTCGTCTATAATTTAACCATGAATCGTCTTACAAACGAACAACAAATTATTGAATTTTATTATCAAAATGCGTGCTCTGTTAAGAAAGTTCATCGCGCGCTTCTTCCATTTTATGGTCAGTGTAATCCAAAGCCAAAATAAATAAGCAGAATTGTCGATTTTGGAGTGAATATCAGTCAGAAGCATTGCAAGAGCTACCAATGCATGCAGAAAAAATCATGGTTGGTGCGGTTTATGGGCTGGTGGCATCATTGGACCGTACTTCTTAAAAGATGATGCGAATCGTAACGTAACTGTGAATGGTGAGCGCTACTGTGAGATGATATCCAACTTTTTTTTTGCCCAAAATGCAAGAGCTTGACTTGCATGACATGTAGTTTCAACAAGACGGTGCCACATGCCACACAGCACGCGCAACAATTGACTTACTGAGAGGCGAGTTCGGTGAACATTTTATTTCACGTTCGGGACCGGTCAATTGGCCGTCTAGATAGTGCGATTTAACGCCTTTAGACTATTGTTTGTGTGGCTATGTTAAAGCTCATGTCTATACAGACAAGCCCGCTTCAATTGACGCATTGGAAGACAACATTGAAGCATTTATTCGTGAGGTACCGGCCGAAATGTTGGAAAGAGTATGTCAAAATTGGACTAAGCGGATGGACCATTTGAGGCCCAGTCAAGGTCAACATTTGCATGAAATAATCTTCAAACATTAAATTATATGGACCGTACTATCGATTCAAATAAAGATTTCATGCATTTTTCTGAATTTTATGTGTTTTTTTAACTTTCCTATAGCTTTTAAAAAATCACCCTTTATATAACGTTCAACCTCTATCGGATATGAGGCAGCAACTTCGAAATGGAGATGTGAAAGGCAGAAGATTATCGTATATCGTACAACTTACGTCACGCCCGCATCTGATAATATTTGATCCCAAACTCCCAACCGTATAGAAGTTATAGAACTTTTACAACCAGAAGTTGGTAGGGCGAACGATCAAGTGGAGAGATATGTGGATAAGGTTGCCAATCTTCTACGAACCAATCTGAGTGTACATTTTTAATAGACAACCTATGTCATTCGGGAATTGCTGGCTTTAAATACAACTATAAATAAAAAAATAAATATCGAGCCAGAATAAGCTATGCGGGCATTAGCTAATGATAATGAATAATATATCATATGCATGGATAAGTGTATATTTACATAGGTAATATATACTCTCGTAAGTACCTCAATCATATCGTAAAATTGCAAATGTCACTTTTTAAAAAACGTAAAGAATTCCGGCTCGTCTTCAGTTCCCACGCTCATTAACAATGACATCCCAGCTGTCAGCTCATTAGACAAAGAGAATCTGCTTGCGGCGCATTTTGCAGCTAGCTCGACACTGCCAGATTCAAATATGTCGCCACCTGTACTTGAGAGCGTTGATTTCACCATGGGACAAATTCACTTCCGCACTCGTACAGTTGCAAGAGTACTTAAAGATCTCGACGTGCACAAATCCGCTGGCCCGGATGGTATTCCCCCTATTCTTCTGAAGAGTTGTTCTCCTGCGCTGGCAAAACCACTGCGTAAGCTTTTTTTATCTATTCTACTCTTTAGGTCTCTTTCCGAGCAGATGGAAAACAGCATTTGTCCAGCCCGTCCCTAAAATGGGCGAATCTTCGTCACCCACCTCGTACCGACCCATAGCACTTACGTCCCTTCTTTTGTAAAGTCATGGAAACGCTGATAAATCGTCAGCTTACGAAATATCTCGAATCGCGGAAGCTTCTTAATGACCGGCAGTATGGTTTTCGCAGCAACAGGTCCACTGGTGATCTGATAGCTTATCCCACCGAAAATTGGACCCAATCTTTGCACAATGCAGGCGAAAACAAGATCGTTGCGCTTGATATTTCCAAGGCATTTGACAGAGTTTGGCATCAAGCTCTCTTGTCGAAAATGCGTGCTTATGGTGTCGATGAATCTCTTCTTCAATGGATTAGAAATTACCTTTCGAACAATTCGTTCAATTCAAGTTGTTTTGGATGGGTTCAAGTCTGATATCCACCAAATAAATGCTGGAGTTCCCCAAGGCTCTGTTCTGTCTCCGACACTCTTTCTCATTTTTAAAATTGACCTCTTGTCTGCTACTTCTAATCCAATCCATTCCTTCGCTGATGACAGCACCCTCAGCTTTTCATATTCGTTCCAAGACTCACGACCCCGCCCTTCGGCCGTAGAATTGCAACGGCAGCGTGTGATAAGCACATTGAATTCCGATATTGACAGCATAATCAATTGGGGAAAGAACAACCGTGTGGAGTTCAATGCTTCAAAAACTCAATGCTGCCTGCTGTCACTCAAGCGAACGCTTTATAATCAGCCATTATCCATGAATGGCACCTGTGTCGATGAAACCGGAAAGCTTTCCATCCTTGGTATGTGTATCAACACAACACTTTCTTGGAACGATCACTTATTTGAGGTCGCCAAAAATGCTGCGAAATGTTTAGGTTTCCTCAATCGATGCAAGAAATACTTCAACCCTTCTGATTTGGCTTTCATTTATAAGGCGTATATAAGGCCCCAAACTTGAGTACAACGCTCATATCTGGTCTGGTGCCCCCAAAAACACCCTGCACCTATTAGATAGAATACAAAAGCGAGCGATAAAACTTATAGGAGACAACAATATTGCAGAGTCACTTGACTCGCTCGAACATCGACGTACCGTCTCGTCTCTATCAGTATTTTATCGCTATTTAAACAAACGATGCTCAAGTGAGCTCGCCAACTGCATTCCTCCTCTCCATGAATTCACCCGCAATACCCGTTTCGCCAGGAATGCTGATTAGTTTACCCTTAAGCCTACTTTCGGACGCACAGTTAAATTTAGAGCCTCGTTCATTAGTCGCACGACACGAATATGGAACGCTCTTCCCAGCCTAATATTTCCCCAGGAATACAATCCGCAGATATTTAAAACCAATGTGCACAGGTACCTCCTCTCCCTTTCTCCCTCTACACTTTCGGCCCGTGCTGTGTCTTGAACCCGGACACTTAAGGGTACTAACAACCCCTTGTGCGCGCGCAAATTATAAACAAAAAAGTAACGAATAGAATTTCCCACAAAGCCAGAAATCAATTATTTCCCTCGGCAACAACACCCTAATTGCCAACTGTTATGCCCACTACGACATGTAACCGCACATACATTTTATGACATATCAAACAAAACAAGATAAAAGCAATTAGTTTCATAATTATACCAATTCTATGACCTAAAGTATTAAAATTCAAAAAAATAAACGTTTCTCCTGCGCTGAACTCGTCATACATGCCCATGCTCTATGCCTATAGTTAAAATCTCCTGCTATGATAAAATAGTTATCTTCAAAGCTCAGTCGGGGGCTTGCAAAAAGAGTTTCGAGCTTTGAAATGAAATTGTGATCTTCAATATTGTAGTCAAAATCGAATAGCCTATCCGCCATAGTCAGAAATCAATTATTTCCTTTGGCAACAACACCCTAATTGCCAAGTGTTATGCCCATTGCGACATGTAACCGCACATACATTTTATGACATCTCAAACAAAACAAGATACAAGCTATTAGTTTCAAAATTCTAACAATTCTATGACCTAAAATATTCCAATTCAAAAAATAAACATTTCCTCGCTTGCAAGCAGGTCTGCCCTCAACTCGTCAATCATGCCCATGCTCTATGCCTCTAGTTAAAATCTCATGCTATGATAAAATAGTTATCTTCAAAGCTCTGTCGGGGGCTTGCCAAAAGAGTTTCGAGCTTTGAAATGAAATTGTTAACTTCAATATTGCAGCCAAAATCGAATAGTCTATCCACCAAAGTCAGAAATTAATTATTTCCTTTGGCAACAACACCCTAATTGAAAACTGTTATGCCCATTGCGACATGTAACCGGACATGCATTTTATGACAACTCAAACAAAACAAGACAAAAGCAATTAGTTTCATAATTATAACAATTCTATGACCTAAAGTATTCCAATTCAAAATAAATAAACGTTTCTTCGGTTGCAAGCAGGTCTGCCCTGAACTCGTCATGCAGGCCCATGCTCTATGCCTATAGTTAAAATCTCCTGCTATGATAAAATAGTTATCTCCAAAGCTCAGCCGGGGCTTGCAAAAAGAGTTTCGAGCTTTGAAATGAAATTGTGATCTTCAATATTGTTGTCAAAATCGAATAGCCTATCCCCCAAAGTCAGAAATCAATTATTTCCCTCGGCAACAACACCCTTAAATGCAAACTGTTATGCCCATTGCGACATGTAACCGGACATGCATTTTATGACATCTCAAACAAAACAAGATAAAAGCAATTAGTTTCCTAATTATAATAATTTTATGACCTAAGGTATTCCAATTCAAAAAATAAACATTTCCTCGGTTGCAAGCAGGTCTGCCCTCAACTCGTCCATCATGCTCATGCTCTATGCCTATAGTTAAAATCTCCTGCTATAATAAAATAGTTATTTTCAGAGCTCAGTCGGAGGCTTGCAAAAAGTGTTTCGAGCTTCGAAATGAAATTGTGATCTTCAATATTGTCTGGTGCCCCCAAAAACACCCTGCACCTATTAGATAGAATACAAAAGCGAGCGATAAAACTGCTGTATGTTTGTTGCAAATTGGGACATATGTACATACATTGTCTCCATGATTGAAGACTGTACGGGAATATATTGGTCGCCATGTTCATTGACAGCCAATATTGGTGCACATGGAATGATGGATAGCAATGTGTTACTTATACTGCTTGGTATAGGTGTCATCATGAAAAATCCGTAGCTGTGCTGACTTACTAATGGAAGTTTGATCAAATACCGCTAGGTTGTTTGTGATTCCTCCTTTTACTGTCATTACTTCATATAGTTGCAAAACATCTTCTTCAGGTGCAGGTACCTCTTGAAATGGAGGTAAGTGACCCTTGATTAATAATAATTCCTTCCTCAATTCCTGAGTTGAAAACAGCAACCCTGATGAGTATTTGTAGATACGTCGATAAGAGTGGATTGCATTCGGATCATGACAATAAGTTGTGACGACAAAGATGTGAAAATCAGGAACAACTCGTTATGGTACCTTCGCCATTGTCATGTAATCTTGGAGTAAGTTCATTTAGTTATTAGTTGATTTGATCAAACCTACTTTTAATGCTCGATTAATCTTGCTTGACATAATTGATTGTTGAGTTGATGATTGATGTCTGATTTCTTAACATTTCCAATAAATGATTTTCATTTGCACTCACTTTGCTTATCGTATCTTCCATTTCCAATTATGTTGACCACTCCTCTTTTAGTTCGTTTTCTTGGAACGATATACATTTCCGACTGTAATTCACTTAGGGTGTATTGCATCTGCTTTAAAGGTTCTTTACTTGTGTTCTTTTGTTGAATTTCTTGGCATAGCTATTGTAGCGCAGATGTTCCGTTTAATGTTGTCTCATATTCCCTTCTCAATGGGCTGGGATTGTAGTGCATTAGCTGGTTGCTGCTCTTGCTTCCCCAATGTCTTATAAAAGACATAATATAGATTCTTAGATGTTTCTAAATTTTTTGAACTTGAATCAGTTCACTACATACTATTGGTATGATCAATAGTAGTGTTAATACTGATAGTCCTAGGTGATTAGATGTTTTGAACCATTTGTTTGGTATTTTAGAAGAGTGATCTTCTGGTTGAGATGATCGTTTGCTTTCCATCCCACTGGTTGGGTCCTTTTCCGTTTTCGCAGTGGTGATAATTTACGCGTTGGACGTTTGGAATAAAATTTAAATTTATGGACTTGTTACAATATTCCTTGATTATTGTTGAGAGGGAACTTTCAATGAAAATGGCATTTTTGAATTCCAACTGGTTGTTGGCTCCCACAAAATTGGTAGAATTGTTGCAGTAAAGATTTTGACAGTGTAACCTACGACCAATAAATCTTCTTAACGCGCCCAAGCATTCTTGAGCATTGAGTGGTTAGGTTCGTTACTAATTCTATTGGTCCGAAACAGCAAAATATGGCCACATACGCCTTATGAGGTATTTTACCACGGATCTTGTAATGGATCCAGAATGGTCCACAATAATCCACTCTTGCGTTATTGAACGTGTTGGTGCAATTTTTGTTGAAGGTAGGTTACCCATTATTTGTTTGAGTAATTGATGCTTCGACCTGTTGCATCTTACACAATGCTGCACAATTGACCTTGCCATTATCTTCCCCTTCACTGGCCAGAATCATAGTCTCATATGGGCCAGCAGTGTTTGTGCGCCACAATGCATATTTTGTTCGTGAATTTCTTGCATCATTAATTTTGCATGGGGATGTTTGGCGTCAAATTGAAGACTTCCGGATTGTAACCGTCCTCCAACTCGAATGATTCCTAAGAATGGAGAAAAACTTGGGAAGTGACTATTTTGTTTCAGTTCCTTGAAATTCCTCATGTCGCTAATTTCTTCTTTGAAGTCAAATGATTGAATGGCTCGTATTATAACAACGAGGGAGTTCTCTAATTTGTGTGGGGTTAACTCTAAGTCATCATACTTTTGACTGTTCTTCTTCCTGGAACGGTTACTAAAACGCAGAATATACCCAATCACTCGTTGAAGCTTGTTGAATGAATTGCCATGGTTAATTTTGTAGACGACGTCTTGATTGTATCTGTATCTTCTGCAATGATGGTTCCTTGGAATATTTTGGAGGCCACATTTCTTCTTGACCATGTAAATAAAGCGGACCGTAAAACCATACGGAACTATACGTAAAACCATGATGGAAGTGGTTGCAATCCCCTTGACAGCATATCTGCTGGATTTTCCTTTGATGCTACGTGTTGCCATTGATCAGGAAATGTTGATTCTTGTAAAAAAACGTTTGAAATGGTGATGAGGGAGAGCTGATCCAGGCCAGAACGATTTCCGAATCCGCCCATAAAAATGTGCGTGCGTCCTTAAGGCATAGATCTGTTTTAACTATGACCGTCAGTTGGGCGCCTAGCAGTGCTGCACATAACTCTATCGTGGTAGAGTTTGTTTCTTCAATAGAGTAACGCGCTATTTCGCACACAAAAGTCGAACTATTATTCTTCCATCCCTCATGATTGAGCGTAGGTAAAGTGCTGCACCATATGCCTTCTCCGAAACATCTGTAAATTTATGTAAAGGGTTATTTTAAGGGCCGATATTGAATGTGAACCACACCTAAACGTCAAGTTTTTTTCTGCATTTTATTTGACATTTCTCAATTTCAGACTAACTCAATTTGAACCATGGAAAGATACACAATCGAGCAACGCGTTGAAGTTATTCAAGCTTTTTATGAAAATGGGCGTTCAAATCAAAATGCATATCGTGCACTTTGTGAGTTTGTCGGTCAATTTAATCGTCCAAATGTGCGTACAATCGGAAAAATTGGGCAAAAAATTGAGCTAAACGGGTCTGTATGAGATGTGTAAAAACCAGTGCATGCTTGTACAGCTCGTACTGCAGAAAATATTGCTGCTGTTTGCGATAGTGTGGCTGAAGAGCACCTCTCACGCTCGTCATTGATGAACATTATGCATAAAGACTTGTATTTACATGCTTACAAGGTGCATCTGACTCAAGAACTAAAGCCTCTTGACCATTCCAAGCGTCGTCAATGGTCAGAATGGTGGCAAGAAATGGCAACAGTGGATGATCAATTTTCGAAGAAAATCATCTTCAGCGATGAGGCACATTTTCACCTCAGCGGATTAGTCAATAAGCAGAGTTGCCGCATTTGGGCGAATGATAATCCAAGAGTGATTGTCGAATAACCAATGCACCCACAAAGAGTGACTGTTTGGTGCGGTTTATGGGCTGGCGGCATCATCGGGCCGTACTTTTTCTAAAATGATGCCGGTCAGGCAATTACTTTGAATGGTGTTCGCTATCGTGAATTGGAAGATATAAATGTGGACGATATGTGGTTTCAACAGGACGGTGCCACTTGTCACACAGGTAACGAAACAATGGCTTTTGCGCGACAAATTCAATGGCCGTGTTATCTCACGTGGTGGCGATGTCAATTGGCCGCCAAGATCATGTGATTTGACACCGTTGGATACTGTTATTTGAAAGACAAGGTGTACATCGATAATCCAGCAACAATTCAAGAGCTAAAGGATGAGATAATTCGGCACATTAACGGCATAGAACCTCAATTATGCTTCAGCGTCATTGAAAATTTGGACCATCGGATGGCATCAAAATCAACACCTTAAAATTTAAACACCCTTTATTTGTACGACTGCTGGCCCTTCAATACTGAACTCGTGTCGAGATAGTTGGAAATTGCTTAGCCTTTCTAGATTATTTCTATATTCCACCCATCGTGTGCATAATTCGCTTGGTAATTTTTCGTCCGATGATAGGTTTTGTACCCTCAGTTCCTGAACGAATATGAATGAATGTAACTATTACTGGACCCATTATTCCTTATGGATCGAATAGCTTAGCTAGATCTGAAGTCACCGTACGCTTTGAAAGTAGACTTGAAGGGTTTAATTTGGTTTTATACACAATTTGAAGTTTGAATCCAACCTCTTCTAATATTGACGTTAATTGACAATGTATCTTGATTGCCGTTGACAGCTTGTTATTTCCCGACAGGCAGTCGTCTACATAAAAGTCTTGGTGTAGAGCTTGTGCGCCTAATGGGAATTTCTCATTGGCTTCCTTGACTAATTGCTCCAAACACCTTGTTGCTAGATACGGTGCCGATCTCGTTCCATATGTCACTGTGTTTAATTGATAAAAGCTTAATGGTTTGGATTCATTTCTTCTACGGAAAATTGTTTGGTACTTGCTGTCTGGATGCATAATTATCTGCCGGTACATTTTCTGAATATCTGTACAGAAGACAAATTTTAGAAGTCGAAAACGGAGCAGTAAAACGAACAATTCACTTTGAACCGTAGGTCCTGTGTACATGATATCGTTTAGTGATAATCCTGATGATGTTTTTGAAGAATCATCAAACACGAATCTAAGTTTGTAAGTACTACTTTCAGCTTCAAATACGCAGTGATGGGGGTTGAAGTAGTTTAGCGATGTTAAGTCGTTGATATCGATTCGATTCATGTGTCCTAATTCTTCATATGCAGCCATGAATCGTGTATATTGTCTCTTCACATTCATGTTCCGGGACAACATTTGTTCTACAGCTACCGTTACTTTCTAAGAGTCACCTGGATTCAATGGCCTCTTTCGAAATGGTAATCTTACAATAAACCGTCCATGTATTTTGTGTGAACTGAGCTTCGCACAATTCTTCGTTTTTTGATAGTTTTCCTTGAGTGGGGCTGACTTCTTCGAGACTCCAAAAACGCTCCACAATATGCTGAAGATTGTCGTCATCGAAGGTAGACATTCTACATATTGCGTTTTCTGACGTATGTTTAGTTACCCGTCCAGCAAATACCCATCCAAAAACTGTATTTTGCATACTGGGTAAGTGATCTCCCAGATGTATTTTACCGATCGAGAGTAATTGGTGATAAAATTGAGCTCCAAGCAAGACATCTATCCTTTGTGGTTGATTAAAGTGGGGTTTGGCTAGTGATATATTCTTTGAGATATGCCATAATACCACGTAGAGGTATTGCGATGGTTGTGGTGAAACGATTTGCGGCAGAATAAATGCTTCTAGTTGAGAGGTAAAGTCACTTACTCTCGATTGTAGTTTAACATTCATGCGTTTCTGTGACTCCCTCTAGCATTACCAGTACCCTAGATATTTAAAACTGTATTTTTTGCTATATTTTTTGCTTGTGAACCTGAGTCCAAAATAACACGGCATTCTATCATTTGTCCACTTCTTGCAGTAAGCCGTATGACGGCAGTGCTGAGCAGTATGTACTTCTGGCTTCTTGAATATAGATAATGCCGCTGATAAACTAGTGTTGTTTGTAGAAACTGTTTTGCTTCTATTCTCTACTTTTACTTCGCTGCCTTCAAAATGTAACAGTGTATTGTCTTTTGAGGGGCAGTTAATCGTCCGACGTCTTGCATTCCTTCTAGAGGCTTTAATTGCAAGAATTGTTTACAAGAATATAATGAATGTACTCCAATACCTGGACCTGGTATGTAGGTCCCGGTTTCGAATTGATGTCAATGAAGCACTGGCCTTTGATATTGGATCACGTTTCCTTTGACCAACGGATTCCAACGATTGAAACCGGTGTTTTAGGAATTTTAGGGATTCGGCGATGGATTGGAGCTCTTTCGGTTGTCTTAATGATTGTTCGGACAAAATTCTTGTACCCTAATCTAGTTTCCTCACTAATAGGTGTAGCAGCAGTTGATCCGATGTTGATGTGTCAACACCAATATTGTGAAGTGCAATTAAGCACTCCTGCGTTGTGTCTGAAGCCCCTTGAGAGCTACTCCCGTTGATTGATGGTGGGTCGGTTGTTCAATCATACGTTGAAGGAGAGTTGAAGTAAGCATTCTAATGTTGTTGTATCTGTCCTGGAGCTTGGTCCATGCAGTGTTATAGTTGTCTTCTGTTAATGCTATCTCCGCTAAGGTGAGTGAATTGGGTTGGTTGTCCACCATTTGTGAGAATAGATCGAAGAATTTCTTCTATTTTAAGCAGTAAATATCAAATTTGGGTATCGTGACTTTAGGCAAGCTCACTGGACTATGTGGTGCGATATTTGTTGCGTTATATTCCTTAGAATACTCGATGCCTTGTGGTCTTATTCTGCTATAGCAATGAGGATCTCCTGGATTTTCGTTTCTATGGCAATGTAGTCACATTCGTTATATCCCACAGTTGTCGAGTTGTCACTTATTTCCCATATGTTTTTATATATCTCCCATGTGTTCTAATTGTTGCCATAGTTTCTCAATGGTTCGATTTTTAATTTCAAAGTATTGGCAGGGCTTGTAGTTATCCATTGATAATCCTTCAATAACTCCTCTCAGCGAACTTATGATTGTCCCTTGTCTTTGGATTGCAGCAACGAGTTTTGTTCGGTCTTCTTCTAGAGCTTCATTCGATGCTTCCTCTTCTGTGATTCCGCTGAGTTGTTGTGCACTGCATACCTTTTTGTCTACGGAGTTCATTTCCTCTTCTAGGCGAAGCGTATACGTTTTGATTAAAGATGATATATCGGAGAAAAGCTCCGTGACAAAATAGTCATAATCCTTCGGAGTGTTAGGTATGTTCTTGATTTTTGCATGACCCTCTGCAAATTTGCTCAAGAGATCTTGAAGGCGATGAAGTCGCTCTTTTTCAACTGTTCGACTATTATGGCTTCGAACGTTGTTATGATGATATTGATTCAATTTCAAGATAAACTTTGATGAGTATGTGTAGATGATGATCTTCTCCTGCTCTTTTAGATCGCTCAACTTGATATTTGATACAATTTCCAATGACCAATCGATCACGTAGGGGTCACCAAAATGTTAATAGGCACGTTTGCAAGCACATAATCTTGGTGTATATTATGAGAGTGGTGAAGCTAGCACTTGAACATGTTCACTTCTCGGAATCTGATCGCTGGAAATTGGAAACCTTGGGTTAGTATCGGTATGAATACTAGGCTTTAGTGATTGATTTAATTTTCTTTTATAAATACAATAAATTTGCTTACTCTAACATTACAAAATAACTTAATTCTAAAGACATAATTATGATATATCTGAATATGTCCCACTTAACGTACGTCGCACTTGCAGTGTCGATATAACTGCTGACATGAGCGTAACTGCCCCAGTATAAGCATATGTAGACACGCGGAGTATCGGTTGATGTGTCGTTGTTTTGTTGAAACAAACAAAACATTGAAAAAGGGAGCCGGTCCGAAATTTGGTCGAAGAATTCGGGACCTGCTTCAAAAGCTATCGAGTCCACACCAGTATATGGATCCGAAACTCCTCCCACCAGCGAAGATACCGACTGAATGGGTGAGGACATCACATGTCCATCAGGGAATATCAGCCATCAAGGTATCCGCATTAAAATCCTCGAAATCCAACTATTCCAAGTTACCAGTATACTCGACCAGTATATGTATTGGGAACACCTGAGAACAAAGGACATGTGCAGTGCAATGCGAAACTAAATACATCACGAATTGTCGAAGTCAAGACCCCCAAGACAAATCTTGGGGAAACAACAACAACAGCATCAACCTCAACGATGAAGTCGAACAAGTGCTCGGTGCTAACCTTACCACCCTAATAGGCAAAACTCACAGAGCTATACCATCCAGGTATAGGAAACTGAGCAACACTGAAAAGTCCGTGGCCCTAGCCACCTTCATCTTCCAAGTAGGGAACGTCAAGAAGGTGTACGTCGATAATCCAGCAACAATTCAAGAGCTAAAGGATGAGATAATTCGGCACATTAACGGCATAGAACCTCAATTATGCTTCAGCGTCATCGAAAATTTGGACCATCGGATGGCATCAAAATCAACACCTTAAAATTTAAACACCCTTTATTTGTACGACTGCTGGCCCTTCAATACTGAACTCGTGTCGAGATAGTTGGAAATTGCTTAGCCTTTCTAGATTATTTCTATATTCCACCCATCGTGTGCATAATTCGCTTGGTAATTTTTCGTCCGATGATAGGTTTTGTACCCTCAGTTCCTGAACGAATATGAATGAATGTAACTATTACTGGACCCATTATTCCTTATGGATCGAATAGCTTAGCTAGATCTGAAGTCACCGTACGCTTTGAAAGTAGACTTGAAGGGCTTAATTTGGTTTTATACACAATTTGAAGTTTGAATCCAACCTCTTCTAATATTGACGTTAGTTGACAATGTATCTTGATTGCCGTTGACAGCTTGTTATTTCCCGACAGGCAGTCGTCTACATAAAAGTCTTGGTGTAGGGCTTGTGCGCCTAATGGGAATTTCTCATTGGCTTCCTTGACTAATTGCTCCAAACACCTTGTTGCTAGATACGGTGCCGATCTCGTTCCATATGTCACTGTGTTTAATTGATAAAAGCTTAATGGTTTGGATTCATTTCTTCTACGGAAAATTGTTTGGTACTTGCTGTCTGGATGCATAATTATCTGCCGGTACATTTTCTGAATATCTGTACAGAAGACAAATTTTAGAAGTCGAAAACGTAGCAGTAAAACGAACAATTCACTTTGAACCGTAGGTCCTGTGTACATGATATCGTTTAGTGATAATCCTGATGATGTTTTTGAAGAATCATCAAACACGAATCTAAGTTTGTAAGTACTACTTTCAGCTTCAAATACGCAGTGATGGGGGTTGAAGTAATTTAGCGATGTTAAGTCGTTGATATCGATTCGATTCATGTGTTCTAATTCTTCATATGCAGCCATGAATCGTGTATATTGTCTCTTCACATTCATGTTCCGGGACAACATTTGTTCTACAGCTACCGTTACTTTCTAAGAGTCACCTGGATTCGATGGCCTCTTTCGAAATGGTAATCTTACAATAAACCGTCCACGTATTTTGTGTGAACTGAGCTTCGCACAATTCTTCGTTTTTTGATAGTTTTCCTTGAGTGGGGCTGACTTCTTCGAGACTCCAAAAACGCTCCACAATATGCTGAAGATTGTCGTCATCGAAGGTAGACATTCTACATGTTGCGTTTTCTGACGTATGTTTAGTTACTCGTCCAGCAAATACCCATCCAAAAACTGTATTTTGCATACTGGGTAAGTGATCTCCCAGATGTATTTTACCGATCGAGAGTAATTGGTGATAAAATTGAGCTCCAAGCAAGACATCTATCCTTTGTGGTTGATTAAAGTGGGGTTTGGCTAGTGATATATTCTTTGGGATATGCCATAATACCACGTAGAGGTATTGCGATGGTTGTGGTGAAACGATTTGCGGCAGAATAAATGCTTCTAGTTGAGAGGTAAAGTCACTTACTCTCGATTGTAGTTTAACATTCATGCGTTTCTGTGACTCCCTCTGGCATTACCAGTACCCTAGATATTTAAAACTGTATTTTTTGCTATATTTTTTGCTTGTGAACCTGAGTCCAAAATAACACGGCATTCTATCATTTGTCCACTTCTTGCAGTAAGCCGTACGACGGCAGTGCTGAGCAGTATGTACTTCTGGCTTCTTGAATATAGATAATGCCGCTGATAAACTAGTGTTGTTTGTAGAAACTGTTTTGCTTCTATTCTCTACTTTTACTTCGCTGCCTTCAAAATGTAACAGTGTATTGTCTTTTGAGGGGCAGTTAATCGTCCGACGTCTTGCATTCCTTCTAGAGGCTTTAATTGCAAGAATTGTTTACAAGAATATAATGAATGTACTCCAATACCTGGACCTGGTATGTAGGTCCCGGTTTCGAATTGATGTCAATGAAGCACTGGTAACTGATAATTTACGCGTTGGACGTTTGGAATAAAATTTAAATTTATGGACTTGTTACAATATTCCTTGATTATTGTTGAGAGGGAACTTTCAATGAAAATGGCATTTTTGAATTCCAACTGGTTGTTGGCTCCCACAAAATTGGTAGAATTGTCGCAGTAAAGATTTTGACAGTGTAACCTACGACCAATAAATCTTCTTAACGCGCCCAAGCATTCTTGAGCATTGAGTGGTTAGGTTCGTTACTAATTCTATTGGTCCGAAACAGCAAAATATGGCCACATACGCCTTATGAGGTATTTTACCACGGATCTTGTAATGGATCCAGAATGGTCCACAATAATCCACTCTTGCGTTATTGAACGTGTTGGTGCAATTTTTGTTGAAGGTAGGTTACCCATTATTTGTTTGCATCAATTACTGCTTCGACCTGTTGCATCTTACACAATGCTGCACAATTGACCTTGCCATTATCTTCCCCTTCACTGGCCAGAATCATAGTCTCATATGGGCCAGCAGTGTTTGTGCGCCACAATGCATATTTTGTTCGTGAATTTCTTGCATCATTAATTTTGCATGGGGATGTTTGGCGTCAAATTGAAGACTTCCGGATTGTAACCGTCCTCCAACTCGAATGATTCCTAAGAATGGAGAAAAACTTGGGAAGTGACTATTTTGTTTCAGTTCCTTGAAATTCCTCATGTCGCTAATTTCTTCTTTGAAGTCAAATGATTGAATGGCTCGTATTATAACAACGAGGGAGTTCTCTAATTTGTGTGGGGTTAACTCTAAGTCATCATACTTTTGACTGTTCTTCTTCCTGGAACGGTTACTAAAACGCAGAATATACCCAATCACTCGTTGAAGCTTGTTGAATGAATTGCCGTTTTTAATTTTGTAGACGACGTCTTGATTGTATCTGTATCTTCTGCAATGATAGGTTCCTTGGAATATTTTGGAGGCCACATTTCTTCTTGACCATGTAAATAAAGCGGACCGTAAAACCATACGGAACTATACGTAAAACCATGATGGAAGTGGTTGCAATCCCCTTGACAGCATATCTGCTGGATTTTCCTTTGATGCTACGTGTTGCCATTGATCAGGAAATGTTGATTCTTGTAAAAAAACGTTTGAAATGGTGATGAGGGAGAGCTGATCCAGGCCAGAACGATTTCCGAATCCGCCCATAAAAATGTGCGTGCGTCCTTAAGGCATAGATCTGTTTTAACTATGACCGTCAGTTGGGCGCCTAGCAGTGCTGCACATAACTCTATCGTGGTAGAGTTTGTTTCTTCAATAGAGTAACGCGCTATTTCGCACACAAAAGTCGAACTATTATTCTTCCATCCCTCATTATTGAGCGTAGGTAAAGTGCTGCACCATATGCCTTCTCCGAAACATCTGTAAATTTATGTAAAGGGTTATTTTAAGGGCCGATATTGAATGTGAACCACACCTAAACGTCAAGTTTTTTTCTGCATTTTATTTGACATTTCTCAATTTCAGACTAACTCAATTTGAACCATGGAAAGATACACAATCGAGCAACGCGTTGAAGTTATTCAAGCTTTTTATGAAAATGGGCGTTCAAATCAAAATGCATATCGTGCACTTTGTGAGTTTGTCGGTCAATTTAATCGTCCAAATGTGCGTACAATCGGAAAAATTGGGCAAAAAATTGAGCTAAACGGGTCTGTATGAGATGTGTAAAAACCAGTGCATGCTTGTACAGCTCGTACTGCAGAAAATATTGCTGCTGTTTGCGATAGTGTGGCTGAAGAGCACCTCTCACGCTCGTCATTGATGAACATTATGCATAAAGACTTGTATTTACATGCTTACAAGGTGCATCTGACTCAAGAACTAAAGCCTCTTGACCATTCCAAGCGTCGTCAATGGTCAGAATGGTGGCAAGAAATGGCAACAGTGGATGATCAATTTTCGAAGAAAATCATCTTCAGCGATGAGGCACATTTTCACCTCAGCGGATTAGTCAATAAGCAGAGTTGCCGCATTTGGGCGAATGATAATCCAAGAGTGATTGTCGAAGAACCAATGCACCCACAAAGAGTGACTGTTTGGTGCGGTTTATCAGGCAATTACTTTGAATGGTGTTCGCTATCGTGAATTGGAAGATATAAATGTGGACGATATGTGGTTTCAACAGGACGGTGCCACTTGTCACACAGGTAACGAAACAATGGCTTTTGCGCGACAAATTCAATGGCCGTGTTATCTCACGTGGTGGCGATGTCAATTGGCCGCCAAGATCATTTGATTTGACACCGTTGGATACTGTTATTTGAAAGACAAGGTGTACGTCGATAATCCAGCAACAATTCAAGAGCTAAAGGATGAGATAATTCGGCACATTAACGGCATAGAACCTCAATTATGCTTCAGCGTCATTGAAAATTTGGACCATCGGATGGCATCAAAATCAACACCTTAAAATTTAAACACCCTTTATTTGTACGACTGCTGGCCCTTCAATACTGAACTCGTGTCGAGATAGTTGGAAATTGCTTAGCCTTTCTAGATTATTTCTATATTCCACCCATCGTGTGCATAATTCGCTTGGTAATTTTTCGTCCGATGATAGGTTTTGTACCCTCAGTTCCTGAACGAATATGAATGAATGTAACTATTACTGGACCCATTATTCCTTATGGATCGAATAGCTTAGCTAGATCTGAAGTCACCGTACGCTTTGAAAGTAGACTTGAAGGGTTTAATTTGGTTTTATACACAATTTGAAGTTTGAATCCAACCTCTTCTAATATTGACGTTAATTGACAATGTATCTTGATTGCCGTTGACAGCTTGTTATTTCCCGACAGGCAGTCGTCTACATAAAAGTCTTGGTGTAGAGCTTGTGCGCCTAATGGGAATTTCTCATTGGCTTCCTTGACTAATTGCTCCAAACACCTTGTTGCTAGATACGGTGCCGATCTCGTTCCATATGTCACTGTGTTTAATTGATAAAAGCTTAATGGTTTGGATTCATTTCTTCTACGGAAAATTGTTTGGTACTTGCTGTCTGGATGCATAATTATCTGCCGGTACATTTTCTGAATATCTGTACAGAAGACAAATTTTAGAAGTCGAAAACGGAGCAGTAAAACGAACAATTCACTTTGAACCGTAGGTCCTGTGTACATGATATCGTTTAGTGATAATCCTGATGATGTTTTTGAAGAATCATCAAACACGAATCTAAGTTTGTAAGTACTACTTTCAGCTTCAAATACGCAGTGATGGGGGTTGAAGTAGTTTAGCGATGTTAAGTCGTTGATATCGATTCGATTCATGTGTCCTAATTCTTCATATGCAGCCATGAATCGTGTATATTGTCTCTTCACATTCATGTTCCGGGACAACATTTGTTCTACAGCTACCGTTACTTTCTAAGAGTCACCTGGATTCAATGGCCTCTTTCGAAATGGTAATCTTACAATAAACCGTCCACGTATTTTGTGTGAACTGAGCTTCGCACAATTCTTCGTTTTTTGATAGTTTTCCTTGAGTGGGGCTGACTTCTTCGAGACTCCAAAAACGCTCCACAATATGCTGAAGATTGTCGTCATCGAAGGTAGACATTCTACATATTGCGTTTTCTGACGTATGTTTAGTTACCCGTCCAGCAAATACCCATCCAAAAACTGTATTTTGCATACTGGGTAAGTGATCTCCCAGATGTATTTTACCGATCGAGAGTAATTGGTGATAAAATTGAGCTCCAAGCAAGACATCTATCCTTTGTGGTTGATTAAAGTGGGGTTTGGCTAGTGATATATTCTTTGGGATATGCCATAATACCACGTAGAGGTATTGCGATGGTTGTGGTGAAACGATTTGCGGCAGAATAAATGCTTCTAGTTGAGAGGTAAAGTCACTTACTCTCGATTGTAGTTTAACATTCATGCGTTTCTGTGACTCCCTCTGGCATTACCAGTACCCTAGATATTTAAAACTGTATTTTTTGCTATATTTTTTGCTTGTGAACCTGAGTCCAAAATAACACGGCATTCTATCATTTGTCCACTTCTTGCAGTAAGCCGTACGACGGCAGTGCTGAGCAGTATGTACTTCTGGCTTCTTGAATATAGATAATGCCGCTGATAAACTAGTGTTGTTTGTAGAAACTGTTTTGCTTCTATTCTCTACTTTTACTTCGCTGCCTTCAAAATGTAACAGTGTATTGTCTTTTGAGGGGCAGTTAATCGTCCGACGTCTTGCATTCCTTCTAGAGGCTTTAATTGCAAGAATTGTTTACAAGAATATAATGAATGTACTCCAATACCTGGACCTGGTATGTAGGTCCCGGTTTCGAATTGATGTCAATGAAGCACTGGCCTTTGATATTGGATCACGTTTCCTTTGACCAACGGATTCCAACGATTGAAACCGGTGTTTTAGGAATTTTAGGGATTCGGCGATGGATTGGAGCTCTTTCGGTTGTCTTAATGATTGTTCGGACAAAATTCTTGTACCCTAATCTAGTTTCCTCACTAATAGGTGTAGCAGCAGTTGATCCGATGTTGATGTGTCAACACCAATATTGTGAAGTGCAATTAAGCACTCCTGCGTTGTGTCTGAAGCCCCTTGAGAGCTACTCCCGTTGATTGATGGTGGGTCGGTTGTTCAATCATACGTTGAAGGAGAGTTGAAGTAAGCATTCTAATGTTGTTGTATCTGTCCTGGAGCTTGGTCCATGCAGTGTTATAGTTGTCTTCTGTTAATGCTATCTCCGCTAAGGTGAGTGAATTGGGTTGGTTGTCCACCATTTGTGAGAATAGATCGAAGAATTTCTTCTATTTTAAGCAGTAAATATCAAATTTGGGTATCGTGACTTTAGGCAAGCTCACTGGACTATGTGGTGCGATATTTGTTGCGTTATATTCCTTAGAATACTCGATGCCTTGTGGTCTTATTCTGCTATAGCAATGAGGATCTCCTGGATTTTCGTTTCTATGGCAATGTAGTCACATTCGTTATATCCCACAGTTGTCGAGTTGTCACTTATTTCCCATATGTTTTTATATATCTCCCATGTGTTCTAATTGTTGCCATAGTTTCTCAATGGTTCGATTTTTAATTTCAAAGTATTGGCAGGGCTTGTAGTTATCCATTGATAATCCTTCAATAACTCCTCTCAGCGAACTTATGATTGTCCCTTGTCTTTGGATTGCAGCAACGAGTTTTGTTCGGTCTTCTTCTAGAGCTTCATTCGATGCTTCCTCTTCTGTGATTCCGCTGAGTTGTTGTGCACTGCATACCTTTTTGTCTACGGAGTTCATTTCCTCTTCTAGGCGAAGCGTATACGTTTTGATTAAAGATGATATATCGGAGAAAAGCTCCGTGACAAAATAGTCATAATCCTTCGGAGTGTTAGGTATGTTCTTGATTTTTGCATGACCCTCTGCAAATTTGCTCAAGAGATCTTGAAGGCGATGAAGTCGCTCTTTTTCAACTGTTCGACTATTATGGCTTCGAACGTTGTTATGATGATATTGATTCAATTTCAAGATAAACTTTGATGAGTATGTGTAGATGATGATCTTCTCCTGCTCTTTTAGATCGCTCAACTTGATATTTGATACAATTTCCAATGACCAATCGATCACGTAGGGGTCACCAAAATGTTAATAGGCACGTTTGCAAGCACATAATCTTGGTGTATATTATGAGAGTGGTGAAGCTAGCACTTGAACATGTTCACTTCTCGGAATCTGATCGCTGGAAATTGGAAACCTTGGGTTAGTATCGGTATGAATACTAGGCTTTAGTGATTGATTTAATTTTCTTTTATAAATACAATAAATTTGCTTACTCTAACATTACAAAATAACTTAATTCTAAAGACATAATTATGATATATCTGAATATGTCCCACTTAACGTACGTCGCACTTGCAGTGTCGATATAACTGCTGACATGAGCGTAACTGCCCCAGTATAAGCATATGTAGACACGCGGAGTATCGGTTGATGTGTCGTTGTTTTGTTGAAACAAACAAAACATTGAAAAAGGGAGCCGGTCCGAAATTTGGTCGAAGAATTCGGGACCTGCTACAAAAGCTATCGAGTCCACACCAGTATATGGATCCGAAACTCCTCCCACCAGCGAAGATACCGACTGAATGGGTGAGGACATCACATGTCCATCAGGGAATATCAGCCATCAAGGTATCCGCATTAAAATCCTCGAAATCCAACTATTCCAAGTTACCAGTATACTCGACCAGTATATGTATTGGGAACACCTGAGAACAAAGGACATGTGCAGTGCAATGCGAAACTAAATACATCACGAATTGTCGAAGTCAAGACCCCCAAGACAAATCTTGGGGAAACAACAACAACAGCATCAACCTCAACGATGAAGTCGAACAAGTGCTCGGTGCTAACCTTACCACCCTAATAGGCAAAACTCACAGAGCTATACCATCCAGGTATAGGAAACTGAGCAACACTGAAAAGTCCGTGGCCCTAGCCACCTTCATCTTCCAAGTAGGGAACGTCAAGAAGGTGTACGTCGATAATCCAGCAACAATTCAAGAGCTAAAGGATGAGATAATTCGGCACATTAACGGCATAGAACCTCAATTATGCTTCAGCGTCATCGAAAATTTGGACCATCGGATGGCATCAAAATCAACACCTTAAAATTTAAACACCCTTTATTTGTACGACTGCTGGCCCTTCAATACTGAACTCGTGTCGAGATAGTTGGAAATTGCTTAGCCTTTCTAGATTATTTCTATATTCCACCCATCGTGTGCATAATTCGCTTGGTAATTTTTCGTCCGATGATAGGTTTTGTACCCTCAGTTCCTGAACGAATATGAATGAATGTAACTATTACTGGACCCATTATTCCTTATGGATCGAATAGCTTAGCTAGATCTGAAGTCACCGTACGCTTTGAAAGTAGACTTGAAGGGCTTAATTTGGTTTTATACACAATTTGAAGTTTGAATCCAACCTCTTCTAATATTGACGTTAGTTGACAATGTATCTTGATTGCCGTTGACAGCTTGTTATTTCCCGACAGGCAGTCGTCTACATAAAAGTCTTGGTGTAGGGCTTGTGCGCCTAATGGGAATTTCTCATTGGCTTCCTTGACTAATTGCTCCAAACACCTTGTTGCTAGATACGGTGCCGATCTCGTTCCATATGTCACTGTGTTTAATTGATAAAAGCTTAATGGTTTGGATTCATTTCTTCTACGGAAAATTGTTTGGTACTTGCTGTCTGGATGCATAATTATCTGCCGGTACATTTTCTGAATATCTGTACAGAAGACAAATTTTAGAAGTCGAAAACGGAGCAGTAAAACGAACAATTCACTTTGAACCGTAGGTCCTGTGTACATGATATCGTTTAGTGATAATCCTGATGATGTTTTTGAAGAATCATCAAACACGAATCTAAGTTTGTAAGTACTACTTTCAGCTTCAAATACGCAGTGATGGGGGTTGAAGTAATTTAGCGATGTTAAGTCGTTGATATCGATTCGATTCATGTGTTCTAATTCTTCATATGCAGCCATGAATCGTGTATATTGTCTCTTCACATTCATGTTCCGGGACAACATTTGTTCTACAGCTACCGTTACTTTCTAAGAGTCACCTGGATTCGATGGCCTCTTTCGAAATGGTAATCTTACAATAAACCGTCCACGTATTTTGTGTGAACTGAGCTTCGCACAATTCTTCGTTTTTTGATAGTTTTCCTTGAGTGGGGCTGACTTCTTCGAGACTCCAAAAACGCTCCACAATATGCTGAAGATTGTCGTCATCGAAGGTAGACATTCTACATGTTGCGTTTTCTGACGTATGTTTAGTTACCCGTCCAGCAAATACCCATCCAAAAGCTGTATTTTGCATACTGGGTAAGTGATCTCCCAGATGTATTTTACCGATCGAGAGTAATTGGTGATAAAATTGAGCTCCAAGCAAGACATCTATCCTTTGTGGTTGATTAAAGTGGGGTTTGGCTAGTGATATATTCTTTGGGATATTGCGATGGTTGTGGTGAAACGATTTGCGGCAGAATAAATGCTTCTAGTTGAGAGGTAAAGTCACTTACTCTCGATTGTAGTTTAACATTCATGCGTTTCTGTGACTCCCTCTGGCATTACCAGTACCCTAGATATTTAAAACTGTATTTTTTGCTATATTTTTTGCTTGTGAACCTGAGTCCAAAATAACACGGCATTCTATCATTTGTCCACTTCTTGCAGTAAGCCGTACGACGGCAGTGCTGAGCAGTATGTACTTCTGGCTTCTTGAATATAGATAATGCCGCTGATAAACTAGTGTTGTTTGTAGAAACTGTTTTGCTTCTATTCTCTACTTTTACTTCGCTGCCTTCAAAATGTAACAGTGTATTGTCTTTTGAGGGGCAGTTAATCGTCCGACGTCTTGCATTCCTTCTAGAGGCTTTAATTGCAAGAATTGTTTACAAGAATATAATGAATGTACTCCAATACCTGGACCTGGTATGTAGGTCCCGGTTTCGAATTGATGTCAATGAAGCACTGGCCTTTGATATTGGATCACGTTTCCTTTGACCAACGGATTCCAACGATTGAAACCGGTGTTTTAGGAATTTTAGGGATTCGGCGATGGATTGGAGCTCTTTCGGTTGTCTTAATGATTGTTCGGACAAAATTCTTGTACCCTAATCTAGTTTCCTCACTAATAGGTGTAGCAGCAGTTGATCCGATGTTGATGTGTCAACACCAATATTGTGAAGTGCAATTAAGCACTCCTGCGTTGTGTCTGAAGCCCCTTGAGAGCTACTCCCGTTGATTGATGGTGGGTCGGTTGTTCAATCATACGTTGAAGGAGAGTTGAAGTAAGCATTCTAATGTTGTTGTATCTGTCCTGGAGCTTGGTCCATGCAGTGTTATAGTTGTCTTCTGTTAATGCTATCTCCGCTAAGGTGAGTGAGTTGGGTTGGTTGTCCACCATTTGTGAGAATAGGTCGAAGAATTTCTTCTATTTTAAAAATATCAAATTGTAAATATCAAATTTGGGTATCGTGACTTTAGGCAAGCTCACTGAACTATGTGGTGCGATATTTGTTGCGTTATATTCCTTAGAATACTCGATGCCTTGTGGTCTTATTCTGCTATAGCAATGAGGATCTCCTGGATTTTCGTTTCTATGGCAATGTAGTCACATTCGTTATATCCCACAGTTGTCGAGTTGTCACTTATTTCCCATATGTTTTTATATATCTCCCATGTGTTCTAATTGTTGCAATAGTTTCTCAATGGTTCGATTTTTAATTTCAAAGTATTGGCAGGGCTTGTAGTTATCCATTGATAATCCTTCAATAACTCCTCTCAGCGAACTTATGATTGTCCCTTGTCTTTGGATTGCAGCAACGAGTTTTGTTCGGTCTTCTTCTAGAGCTTCATTCGATGCTTCCTCTTCTGTGATTCCGCTGAGTTGTTGTGCACTGCATACCTTTTTGTCTACGGAGTTCATTTCCTCTTCTAGGCGAAGCGTATACGTTTTGATTAAAGATGATATATCGGAGAAAAGCTCCGTGACAAAATAGTCATAATCCTTCGGAGTGTTAGGTATGTTCTTGATTTTTGCATGACCCTCTGCAAATTTGCTCAAGAGATCTTGAAGGCGATGAAGTCGCTCTTTTTCAACTGTTCGACTATTATGGCTTCGAACGTTGTTATGATGATATTGATTCAATTTCAAGATAAACTTTGATGAGTATGTGTAGATGATGATCTTCTCCTATTCTTTTAGATCGCTCAACTTGATATTTGATACAATTTCCAATGACCAATCGATCACGTAGGGGTCACCAAAATGTTAATAGGCACGTTTGCAAGCACATAATCTTGGTGTATATTATGAGAGTGGTGAAGCTAGCACTTGAACATGTTCACTTCTCGGAATCTGATCGCTGGAAATTGGAAACCTTGGGTTAGTATCGGTATGAATACTAGGCTTTAGTGATTGATTTAATTTTCTTTTATAAATACAATAAATTTGCTTACTCTAACATTACAAAATAACTTAATTCTAAAGACATAATTATGATATATCTGAATATGTCCCACTTAACGTACGTCGCACTTGCAGTGTCGATATAACTGCTGACATGAGCGTAACTGCCCCAGTATAAGCATATGTAGACACGCGGAGTATCGGTTGATGTGTCGTTGTTTTGTTGAAACAAACAAAACATTGAAAAAGGGAGCCGGTCCGAAATTTGGTCGAAGAATTCGGGACCTGCTTCAAAAGCTATCGAGTCCACACCAGTATATGGATCCGAAACTCCTCCCACCAGCGAAGATACCGACTGAATGGGTGAGGACATCACATGTCCATCAGGGAATATCAGCCATCAAGGTATCCGCATTAAAATCCTCGAAATCCAACTATTCCAAGTTACCAGTATACTCGACCAGTATATGTATTGGGAACACCTGAGAACAAAGGACATGTGCAGTGCAATGCGAAACTAAATACATCACGAATTGTCGAAGTCAAGACCCCCAAGACAAATCTTGGGGAAACAACAACAACAGCATCAACCTCAACGATGAAGTCGAACAAGTGCTCGGTGCTAACCTTACCACCCTAATAGGCAAAACTCACAGAGCTATACCATCCAGGTATAGGAAACTGAGCAACACTGAAAAGTCCGTGGCCCTAGCCACCTTCATCTTCCAAGTAGGGAACGTCAAGAAGGTGTACGTCGATAATCCAGCAACAATTCAAGAGCTAAAGGATGAGATAATTCGGCACATTAACGGCATAGAACCTCAATTATGCTTCAGCGTCATCGAAAATTTGGACCATCGGATGGCATCAAAATCAACACCTTAAAATTTAAACACCCTTTATTTGTACGACTGCTGGCCCTTCAATACTGAACTCGTGTCGAGATAGTTGGAAATTGCTTAGCCTTTCTAGATTATTTCTATATTCCACCCATCGTGTGCATAATTCGCTTGGTAATTTTTCGTCCGATGATAGGTTTTGTACCCTCAGTTCCTGAACGAATATGAATGAATGTAACTATTACTGGACCCATTATTCCTTATGGATCGAATAGCTTAGCTAGATCTGAAGTCACCGTACGCTTTGAAAGTAGACTTGAAGGGCTTAATTTGGTTTTATACACAATTTGAAGTTTGAATCCAACCTCTTCTAATATTGACGTTAGTTGACAATGTATCTTGATTGCCGTTGACAGCTTGTTATTTCCCGACAGGCAGTCGTCTACATAAAAGTCTTGGTGTAGGGCTTGTGCGCCTAATGGGAATTTCTCATTGGCTTCCTTGACTAATTGCTCCAAACACCTTGTTGCTAGATACGGTGCCGATCTCGTTCCATATGTCACTGTGTTTAATTGATAAAAGCTTAATGGTTTGGATTCATTTCTTCTACGGAAAATTGTTTGGTACTTGCTGTCTGGATGCATAATTATCTGTCGGTACATTTTCTGAATATCTGTACAGAAGACAAATTTTAGAAGTCGAAAACGGAGCAGTAAAACGAACAATTCACTTTGAACCGTAGGTCCTGTGTACATGATATCGTTTAGTGATAATCCTGATGATGTTTTTGAAGAATCATCAAACACGAATCTAAGTTTGTAAGTACTACTTTCAGCTTCAAATACGCAGTGATGGGGGTTGAAGTAATTTAGCGATGTTAAGTCGTTGATATCGATTCGATTCATGTGTTCATTCATTCTTCATATGCAGCCATGAATCGTGTATATTGTCTCTTCACATTCATGTTCCGGGACAACATTTGTTCTACAGCTACCGTTACTTTCTAAGAGTCACCTGGATTCGATGGCCTCTTTCGAAATGGTAATCTTACAATAAACCGTCCACGTATTTTGTGTGAACTGAGCTTCGCACAATTCTTCGTTTTTTGATAGTTTTCCTTGAGTGGGGCTGACTTCTTCGAGACTCCAAAAACGCTCCACAATATGCTGAAGATTGTCGTCATCGAAGGTAGACATTCTACATATTGCGTTTTCTGACGTATGTTTAGTTACTCGTCCAGCAAATACCCATCCAAAAACTGTATTTTGCATACTGGGTAAGTGATCTCCCAGATGTATTTTACCGATCGAGAGTAATTGGTGATAAAATTGAGCTCCAAGCAAGACATCTATCCTTTGTGGTTGATTAAAGTGGGGTTTGGCTAGTGATATATTCTTTGGGATATGCCATAATACCACGTAGAGGTATTGCGATGGTTGTGGTGAAACGATTTGCGGCAGAATAAATGCTTCTAGTTGAGAGGTAAAGTCACTTACTCTCGATTGTAGTTTAACATTCATGCGTTTCTGTGACTCCCTCTGGCATTACCAGTACCCTAAATATTTAAAACTGTATTTTTTACTATATTTTTTGCTTGTGAACCTGAGTCCAAAATAACACGGCATTCTATCATTTGTCCACTTCTTGCAGTAAGCCGTACGACGGCAGTGCTGAGCAGTATGTACTTCTGGCTTCTTGAATATAGATAATGCCGCTGATAAACTAGTGTTGTTTGTAGAAATTGTTTTGCTTCTATTCTCTACTTTTACTTCGCTGCCTTCAAAATGTAACAGTGTATTGTCTTTTGAGGGGCAGTTAATCGTCCGACGTCTTGCATTCCTTCTAGAGGCTTTAATTGCAAGAATTGTTTACAAGAATATAATGAATGTACTCCAATACCTGGACCTGGTATGTAGGTAACGGTTTCGAATTGATGTCAATGAAGCACTGGCCTTTGATATTGGATCACGTTTCCTTTGACCAACGGATTCCAACGATTGAAACCGGTGTTTTAGGAATTTTAGGGATTCGGCGATGGATTGGAGCTCTTTCGGTTGTCTTAATGATTGTTCGGACAAAATTCTTGTACCCTAATCTAGTTTCCTCACTAATAGGTATAGCAGCAGTGTATCCCATGTTGATGTGTCAACATCAATATTGTGAAGTGCAATTAAGCACTCCTGCGTTGTGTCTGAAGCCCCTTGAGAGCTACTGCCGTTGATTGATGGTGTGTCGGCTGTTCAATCATACGTTGAAGGAGAGTTGAAGTAAGCATTCTAACGTTGTTGTATCTGTCCTGGAGCTTGGTCCATTCAGTGTTATAGTTGTCTTCTGTTAATGCTATCTCCGCTAAGGTGAGTGAGTTGGGTTGGTTGTCCACCATTTGTGAGAATAGGTCGAAGAATTTCTTCTATTTTAAAAATATCAAATTGTAAATATCAAATTTGGGTATCGTGACTTTAGGCAAGCTCACTGAACTATGTGGTGCGATATTTGTTGCGTTATATTCCTTAGAATACTCGATGCCTTGTGGTCTTATTCTGCTATAGCAATGAGGATCTCCTGGATTTTCGTTTCTATGGCAATGTAGTCACATTCGTTATATCCCACAGTTGTCGAGTTGTCACTTATTTCCCATATGTTTTTATATATCTCCCATGTGTTCTAATTGTTGCCATAGTTTCTCAATGGTTCGATTTTTAATTTCAAAGTATTGGCAGGGCTTGTAGTTATCCATTGATAATCCTTCAATAACTCCTCTCAGCGAACTTATGATTGTCCCTTGTCTTTGGATTGCAGCAACGAGTTTTGTTGGGTCTTCTTCTAGAGCTTCATTCGATGCTTCCTCTTCTGTGATTCCGCTGAGTTGTTGTGCACTGCATACCTTTTTGCCTACGGAGTTCATTTCCTCTTCTAGGCGAAGCGTATACGTTTTGATTAAAGATGATATATCGGAGAAAAACTCCGTGACAAAATAGTCATAATCCTTCGGAGTGTTAGGTATGTTCTTGATTTTTGCATGACCCTCTGCAAATTTGCTCAAGAGATCTTGAAGGCGATTAACTCGCTCTTTTTTTTGACTCGGAGTCCTTTTTATAATTGGAGATTAGTCTCTGAATCTCCTGCCATGTTGACAACTGTTCGACTATTATGGCTTCGAACGTTGTCATGATGATATTGATTCAATTTCAAGATAAACTTTGATGAGTATGTGTAGATGATGATCTTCTCCTATTCTTTTAGATCGCTCAACTTGATATTTGATACAATTTCCAATGACCAAACGATCACGTAGGGGTCACCAAAATGTTAATAGGCTCGTTTGCAAGCACATAATCTTGGTGTATATTATGAGAGTGGTGAAGCAAGCACTTGAACCTGTTCACTTCTCGGGATCTGATCGCTGGAAATTGAAAACCTTGGATTATTATCGGTATCAATACTACCCTTTAGTGACTGATTTAATTTTCTTTTATAAATACAATAAATTTGCTTACTCTAACATTACAAAATAACTTAATTCTAAAGACATAATTATGAAATATCTGAATATGTCCCACTTAACGTACGTCGCACTTGCAGTGTCGATATAACTGCTGACATGAGCGTAACTGCCCCAGTATAAGCATATGTAGGCACGCGGAGTATCGGTTGATGTGTCGTTATTTTGTTGAAACAAACAAAACATTGAAAAGTTAGCCGGTCCGAAATTTGGTCGAAGAATTCGGGACCTGCTTCAAAAGCTATCGAGTCCACACCAGTATATGGATCCGAGACTCCTCCCACCAGCGAAGATACCGACTGAATGGGTGATGACATCACATGTACATCGCGAGGGAATACCAGCCATCAAGGTATCCGCATTGAAATCCTCGAAATCCAACTATTCCAAGTTACCAGTATACTCGACCAGTATATGCATTGGGAACACCTGAGAACAAAGGACATGTGCAGTGCACTGCAGGAACTGTCTGCGATTTGGACACATTTCACCCAACTGTGGGATGCAATATGTATGCATGAAGTGTAACGCAAAGCACCAACCGAAGAAAGTCAGCACAGGGTCCGAGATATATTGTGCTATCTGCAAGAAACAAAGGGTGTCCCCTTTATAAAGAAAAAGTAGCACAAAAAACCAAGGCTGTAGCGGCAAAGAAAGCGCACAATGACCCGGCCAACGATGAGTTTCGCAACAGTAGCGAAACTAAATACATCACCCAAACGAGCAGTGAACAATGTCCCAGCTGCATCACAGCCACGAATTTTCGAAGTCAAGACCCCCAAGACAAATTTTGGGGAAAGAACAACAGCATCAACCTCAACGATGAAGTCGAACAAGTGTTCGGTGCTAACCTTACCACCCTAATAGGCAAAACTCACAGAGCTATACCATCCGGGTATAGGAAACTGAGCAACACTGAAAAGTCCGTGGCTCTAGCCACCTTCATCTTCCAAGTAGGGAACGTCTAAAACGACTGCGCATATTCGGATACAATGTTAACTCATTGTACAGTACAGTCAGACTAGCAGCATGACGTCTGTTCCTAAAAGCTAATCGACCAGACATCGTCTTGGTTAACGACCCGTCTGACAAATGAGTACAAATGGAAAACGCGGTTCGGCCGCCCTCATCAAGAAGACCATCAACTGCTCCAAGATCTTGGTTCCGAACCTAATGCTATTTGAGGCTACCGGATCCATGTGAAATACACAGAGACACTAATGGTCCTGAGCATCTGCCACTGTCATAAAAGCAATGGTGGCAGCATATGTCATGATATTGATGTCTTAATGTGGTCTTATCAAGACATACTTATGGATTCTTAGGTGGTGACTTCAATGCAAGACACCTTATGTGGCAAGACACAGAGTCTGATCGACAGGGAGATGCCATTGTCAAATATCTAGAGGAAAATGCGGACAGTCACTAACTGCTCGTACTTTCCCAGTCTACCCAAGGACACCATCGACACTGGACTTTTTCTGGCTACCTCAAATCTGGTAAACGTCTTACCTGAGGCCCGTAAATATTCCTGCTAGACGAAAACAAATGATTCTGATCAAGCTATAAAAAGACTTACTAGAGAACATCCACATACCGCCAGTAATAAGGAACCTTACCAATACGGCAATAAATGCAGTGATTGAATAAATCGGGAACTCCATCAATAACACCTTAGACTAACCCGTACATATCCAAAACCTTTATCGGCATAGGCAAAGGTTGAGGAAAAGACTCCAGCGAAATGAACACACCGGGAAATGAACACACGAGACAGCGACTACCATGTTTCGGAACGCGGTACAAACGCTTGAAACCATCACCGTCCGTTGACACGGAATTCGTCACAAAAGTCAACATATACGTCACTGCACTTGAGATTTCATCCGCACCAGACATCATCTTCAACCGAAGAAATTGCGGGAATTACTCAACGACAATATTTCGTATTTCGTCCAGAACCAATTGCCACAAACGGTGATCATACTTCTCACCACCGTCATAATGAACAATTACATCAACAATTGCTACTTTCCTAGCAAGTGGAAAATAGCGAAAATTGTCGCAATACAAAAGAGGGGAAAGCATAGAGTGTTTCAGGAAATTGAAGACAGTCAATCAACAGAGCGGAGCACCAAGGCGGGAGTTGCACAAGGATCAAGACTGGGACCGTGGCGTTTCCACATCTATACGCAGATCAACCACATCCAATCGACACAGTGAACTGTTGTCTATTTGGAGATGACTCGCTGAATTATGCCAGCTCGACGTCACCACAGATAGCCGCGCGAAGGATCGCAATCCAAACAGAGAAGTATTTATGTGCTTAAGGGGACCATCCAGAGGTGGATGCAGATCAGCAGCAAAATGTTGAAGCATAAATATAGTTCTCCCTAACGGTACAGAAATATCAAAAAACGAAAAGGTCGAGTATCTTGGCAATCTAGGCTTCCATGCAACTATCCCCTGATGCGCAGGCTAAATGGATTAAGCCAGAGGACAAAACTGCTGCTATACAAGCAACTTATACGGCCGATTTTAACGTACGGCTCGCGATTTTCGAACGTGGCCCTTCAAAGTCACCACAGTAACAATAGGCTTTTCGACCAAACACGCATGATCCCCTTGCAACAGTACATGGTGACACTGTTTTGAAAGCAGCTACTAGACAAAAAACAGCCGTCCTAACGAGGATATCAGGAACCTGAGAAACACAATCCCCGGACAACGTTATCACAACGCCTTAAATCTGCTAAACGAGCTTTCTAACGACATCGAATAACGATCTGCATGGACTATACCAGAGCAGAGAGCAATAACCATCGAGGCCATGGATCCACCATGGACAAACGGATATGAACAACTCTATGAAAGAACCATCCATTGTAGGACATAAAAAACAAACAGTAAACTGAAAATAATAATAAACATTAAATTAAACAAAGTACATGAGCCATCACCCTAATCTTGTGTTTGTAAGTCTAGTTGTAATCTCAATTGCAGTAATTATTTGCTGTTGAAATACATTTTTGAATCGACTTATAAATCGCCAATAATTATTCTCCCAGTCCCCTCTCTCGACATTTGTTTATAGGAGGCGGTTCTACATAGGCATGTACTACAATAATTTCGGGAATACTCTTCGGAATGGTTTGTTTTTCGGAGTTGTGATCGATTTTCCCAATCGGTGACGGTGCCGACGATAAGTGGACAGCGGTGGCCGAGAGATTTGTAGACTGAAAGGTGGTCGGTGTTCCGATCATCACACTAACCACCACATAAACTTGTCCGTCCCGAACAAGATTCAGAAAACCTCCCTGCACGGTGAGGGCCTATCCCTGTGTGCTTTTAGCCTTCATGGAAGTTTTTTGCTCCATTGCGGGTTGGGAAGCAAAGCCATCCGCCGATCATCAAAATTCAGAACTCTCTTTAACGTCACTCCCTGATTTCACGTCATCAGTCGAAGCTGTGCACTACCTTTTACCTTTGGCTGAACATGGTCCAGAAGTTCTTCCTGACACGAACTTCCTGGAGTGCATCCATTGCGCCCCTTTCCACTGGTGCTCCAACGTTGACCTGCCACATTTTCCCATGGCGTCTTGATTGTAGTCCCTTTTTTGCAGTTGCCCGGATTACTTATCTAACTGACTGCTGGCATCCATCCCGATGATGCCCCTGTTCCGATTTTTCAACTCTCCTTGTGATGTCCAGTCGTCCTCCACTTGCTCAAGGTCCAAAGGTATGCCGGTCCTAATCATAAAGTCTGCTCCCAGAATCAACTCGTCAACTATTAACGTCACAGGAGCTCATGTTGTTTCCGATTTTTTCGGTTAACTTCCCAAGTACTTCCGCATCATCTTCCACCAGATCAACCTTTGCGATAGAATGTGATGCTCCCGTGTCCAATGTTATCGTTAACCGTCTGCCTCCAACGATGCCATCGACAGTGAGACTGTTCATGTTCCTTTCTAATCAGGACACAAAGACACACTTTTCGTGTTCCTTTCTTGCCAGGACACAAAGATTTTGGGGCAATGCCTTGTGAATATCTCTGCAGCAAATTCCTGGAGCAACTCACCATTGGAGCCTGAAAATGTTGAAGGCTGTTGTTCCGTCGTACATCTCGGTTTGAAACTTTGTTGCGACACTGCCAAACACTGGTTCCCCCACCTTCAGTGCGCAGATGTCTTTTTTCATCCGTTGAACCTTCTCTCTCTAGTGATCTTCAGTGAATATCGCGAATAAGATCGGAGAGCCAACAGCACCTTGTTGCAAACCATTTTTTATGTCAAAAACCGTTGTAGAAGTCATGCCGCAACATTTCACTACACAGTTTCTACCCGTTATCATGTCATAGATCGTATATAGAACTGATTTACTTATGCCCAGTCTGACCAACTTGATCAACCGTCTGACCGCCTTCTCCAAGTCTATCAAACAGGCACCTGTGCACTGAT
Organism: Eristalis tenax; assembly: GCA_905231855.2. NCBI lineage: Eukaryota > Metazoa > Arthropoda > Insecta > Diptera > Syrphidae > Eristalis > Eristalis tenax. The sequence goes on along the minus strand of HG993125.1, from coordinate 20,196,187 downwards.
TCTTATTTTTATTCCATTGTATGTCGGACACCAGTTTACCGCCTGCAATCCAAACTGGTTATTCGGAATTATATTTCTGTACTCAAACCACAATTTCAGGGCTCGAATGACCATCTACTATCTTTATCCCGTTTAGGAATTGGTTGCACTATAGCTTTCTTCCCATGTGCCGGGTAATGTACATTATTCAGCGCATTGTTAAACAGCGTAGTGTAAATTTCTATTGCAACCGGGGGAAGATGGCTCAGCGCAATATTCGGTATACCATCTATCCCAGCTGACTTCTTGTTCTTTAATGAATTAAAAACACCTTGGAGATCTTCTTGAGAAATCTGGATATGATTTCCGTCATTGGCGATGGAACTATTTGCCATGTTTTCGTCATTGAGTCTAGTAAAACCAGGATTCTCTGATCACCACTGACTGATCTCATTTCGGAGATGAAAGTGATTCAACGAGGCTCTGTTCTCCAGATCGTGATTTGGCCTACGAACCTCGTTGACCGTATACACTCTCTGAAAGACAGCTCCTATCGCGTTCACTTTCTCCTCGGGGTCTTCAATCATGTAGAGCTCTTCGTCTAACAATGCTCTGTCTGGATCTATATCGATAGAAGTCAGTAGTTGTTCGTTGTCGGTAGTTCTTGGAAGTCTAACGACCTGAATGTCGTTGAGATTTTGTTTCCTAAATATTTTATTTACTTGCGGAAACATACCCGTGTTGTTGGATCGTACAGCGGGTTTTATTGCCCCAGTGCAAATTTATGGCTAATCTATAATCAATTTTTATTAAATGTTGGAGATTTTTGAGCTCCGACTTCAAGGACCGTACTTCGTCACTATGTTGGTTTGCAAACCGTCTGTGCAAGAGTTTAAGTCTCGACAGTAGTCTGCGTTTATGCACGTGACGTGCGTCTATAGCTGCATTCCGATAGACATCACAGTCCTCGATTTGCACTGTTTTTGGTATTGTTCTGTCCATCGTTAGTTTGATCGCGTTGTCCATTTGTATGAGGTTCTTGTCTACATCTTCGTTACTCAGGTTTCTATTAGCCGGATATCTTGCACAAGTGGCAGGATAAGAACGTGGTATACCACTCATACCGTAGGGTTAGTTTAGGATAATTTTAATTTCTAGTTGTTAGTTTTTGAATAGCGCCCCCACCTAGCACAACGGCCGGTGAAATAAACAAAATAAAAAAAAAGTGTTTGTTTTACAATTTCAATAATACCATAGTCTAAATTTATATGTATGACAAAGTGTGACACTTTTGTGTCATTAAGTTACACTGTGTTTTTGGTATACAAGAGAGAAAAGATCCTCAATAAAATTGAAGGAAGGGATAAGAAATTGAAAGAAAGAGAGCGAAAATACAAATCTGTGTGGGCTCAAGAGGCAGTTGATTTGTGTGAGACGTAGCGAGTAGATGCGCTACAGAATTGCTTCGCGATTACTTTTGTTCAGTGATTTTGAACTATCATGTATGTACAAACAGTTTCGGTGCAATTTTCGTTTCGGTTAAAACTCTCGTGTTCTTTAATTCGTATATGTAAAGACTCTATAATTCGAAAATCTGTGCTAGTATCTTCAATTAGAGAAAGACAAAAGGTTGAAAGACGTAAGAACGTCGTATGCCGACTTGCGGATCAACAAAAGGTCTTAATTGAAACATTAAAGAAGTCTAGTTCTTCACGTGATTCGGATTGTTTCTTTCCATCCATCCGCATAGTACCCTTCGGTGGTAATTACCAACAATGGCCAGCTTTTCGTGAGAATGCTATGATAGGGCACGATATGTAATCAATAGTTACATAAAGACACGCATAGTTCTAACGCGAACCAGACTCGCAAAATATCGGACGCAGCTGCTGATGTTGTTAGAGGCTTAACGCCAATCAATTAGCTTAACAGAGATCCATGGCTCATTTATAGTTTAGTAAACAAGGTGGACCCTGAAAATCGACAGGCATGGTCTGAGGAAAGTGTAAGGCATAGTCTGAGGATTATCTATCAATCGATCAGTTTATTGACTTCTTAGAACGCAGGTGTGATGCATTAGAAATCATCATCCCTAACATGTCCAAAGTATAACGCCTCACATGGTCTTTCTCAGTGTTCGGACTTCATTCGTATGAGTGTTCAATCCAAAAGAGAATATGTTAAATAGAATAAAAACTGCTTCAATTGTTTGCGAATTGGACATTCGGCTGCTCGATGTCAGTCCAAATTTCGTTGCAGGACTTGTAACACGCGTCATCACAGCTTGGTACATGACAGTTCCACTAACACCAATCTCAATCCTTGGGCCAAAACGTTCAATAGTAGTGCTTTTAATCATGGTCAAATCAACGAATCTCTTTTAAGCATCATCATCGTCAGGAGCATCAGAATCCGTTATTAACAACCATTCAGTCAACATAGTTCATTGCATCCCTTAAACTTTGTTTCCAATAGCCATCACAATGGTATTGGACATCAATGGTTGTTATCAAAACGTGAGCATCCTCATTGATTCAGGCTCACAGGTTTCCCTTGTGACTGACTCGTGTGTCCAGCGACTGGGACTCAGAAAAAGAAACGCTCGTATACCGATTACAGGCATTGGAGTTTCCAGCTGATTATTCAGTCACGCTGATACGTACATATTATCAAGCGTCACTACAAATTTGCCACCAATCTCGTTTAGCACTGCTGATTGGGATCATGTACACCAATTGGAACTTGCTGATCCTACTTTCAATAATTCGAACTCCGTGGAGATCTTGTTAGGAGCTGATAAGGCATGGGATATTTTTATTGGGCAGGTTATTCGTAGTAAGAATGGTCATCCAATAGCACAGCAAACAGTTTTCGGTTGGGCCTTAGCTGGAAAACTACCATCACAAACTGATCATATTATCCCCAATTGTGCAGCTTGGACGTAGATGACTCCAACTCGATTATTTCCAGTGAGTATAGAGAAATTTAACAAACTTTTCTTAACACCCATCTTCGTGATATAAACGGAAAATGCGTGGTCAATCTTCCGATACTTTCAGTGGATGTATGTCGCGTCTTAGATCGATGGAAAGGAAATTTTCCAAGGACAAACATCTTTCTGAAACCTATTCAAACTTCTTGGACGAATATGAGAAACTTGGGCATATGAACAAAATACCATATTCGGAAATATCAAGGCCAAACGTGTTTTATCATCCACACCACGCTGTGCTTAAGCCAGACAGCGCAACTAGAAAATTTAGGGTGGTTTTCGATGGGTCATATAAGGACGCCAATGGGAAATCCTTGAATGATTCACTGGTGGTAGGACCTCCTATACATCGCAATCTTTTCACGGTCTACATAATTTCGGTCTACACCAATTTGTATCTAGGGCAGATTTTCCGACAGATTCTTGTGTCGGAAAAAGATTGCGAATTCCTGCGGATAGTTTGGCGAAAACCACCTTCCGAGCCGTTACTACATTTTCGACTCCACACAGTGACTTACGGAACCTTATGTGCTCCGTTTCTATCTGTTCGTACCTTGGAACAACTGGCGAAGGACTACTCAGAAGGGTTTCTAACCGCGGCGGAAATTATACTTAATGATTTTTATGTGGACGACTTTGTTTCGGGTAATTCGCAATTTCGAAGAAAAAAATCTTCAATCGATATCAAAATGTCTTTAGTTTTCGCCTTAACCATCCCGCAAACGAACTCATAACTAAGAGCAACATTTTAAAAGATGGAGCACGTATTTTTGGTCCTCTAAGCTTCCTTGCTTCATCAGTAGTGCAATTAAAAATTGTTTCACAGGAATTGTGGTATATGAAACTAGACTGGGATAGTGAAATTCCTACTCCAATAGCAACCAAATTGAATACATTTCGTAATGAACTCTCGATCTTTACGAAAATAGAAATAACGCGGAGTATAAGTTTGTCACATTTCTTCATTTCAGTTACATGGTTTTTCAGATGCTTCAGGTTCGGTTTAAACTGCCAAACGGAATATTCCAAACGACCATTGACGCCGCGAAATCGCGTGCTGCTACTTTAAAGTAACTAAGTATTCCTTTCTTAGAACTCTGCGCTGCTCTTCTACTCGGTAGGCTACTGGACGTCAATAAAGTCATAAAATATACAATTCTGCAACGTATTTGCATGGTCAGACTGCAAGGTTGTTTTGTCCTGGCTTTCGTGTCCACTACGTAGATGGAATATTTTTATACGAAATCGAACGGCAGAAGTCTTGAACACAATTCCAAGAAATCGCTGGTTTCACGTCAAATCAGAAAGCAATCCAGCTGACTGTGCCTCCCGTGGAATACCCTCTTCAAAGCTGATTCCTCATCCTATTTGGTGGACAGACCCTTGTTGGCTAAGACAAGACGCAGATAGTTAGCCGATCCTATATGGTTTTGAGGAAGATCCTCCCTGTGTAGAAGAGGCAAAAAAGATGCCGTGCCATTCACATCTCGCAACTCAGGAGGAGGACCCGTTTGAGGTCCTTGCACTACGAATCTCGTCGAGGAATAAGCTACTTAGAACTGTCGCATTGATTCATCTTCATTGCAAAGTGTCGCAATACTACACCTTCTTCATCGTACTACTTACAATATCAAGAAATTGACACCGCAAAAATAAATATCATCCAATGGCTACAGCATCAGTATTTCCATAACTTTATTGCCTCAATTCGCAAAGTCTTGTCAAAACCCTCCGAATCCCGAATTAATAAAATGAACTCCTTTTCCGGATGACTGTGTTCATATTGAGAATTGGAGGAAGAATTCAAGAAGCCAGCATTAGTTATAACGTGAATCGTCTTACCCAAAGGACACGGCATAACAAGGCTAATTGTTGCGTCAACGCAAAGCGACTTTCACACGAATTATGGGGAACCTACCTTCCCAAAGAATTCAGTCAAATAGACCTTTCGCGAATTGTGGTTGTGATTATTATGCTCAAAGTGAAAACGGGTCGAAAATCAATCGCAACAAAAGGTTATATTTCGCTATTCGTATGCTTTGTGTCAAAAGCAATTCATGTAGAATTAGTGAGTGATCTAACCACTAAAGCATTTCTTGCTGCCTTTCGTCGATTTGCTGCACGCCGCGGAAAACCGTCGCACCTTTATTCGGACAATCGTACACATTTTCGAGATGCCACTCGTCATATATCTGCATGAACTGGTCCTATCAGAGAACCATAACTCCGTAATCGCAGAATCATTGGCCCGTGATGGTATTTCGTGGCACTTCATTCCCCTTCAGCTCCACATTTCGGAGGTTTGTGGGAGGTGGGAGTGAAGTCCGTTAAACACCATCTTTGCCGCGTGATAGGAACAGACATTTTAACTGTTGAAGAACTTTACACTTGTTGAGAAATCACGTATAGTTCCTGCATAAATCTAAGTCTCTCTTATCATTTAACTCACACTCATTCATTTTGCTCAAGTTTACTTTTCATTTCTCACAAATTCTATGTTTGGAACTCTCACCCACTTGTCAAGTTAATTCTGAATATGCTACAGCTTTCTATGTTCTCTTCTTGTTGAAAGCTCTATTCTCATTAGTTAAGATAAGGTCTTTGTTAATTATCTATGTTAGTTGATCTTGATACACTACGTATGCATAATTATTGAATATCTCAATTTATATTGTGACCTGATTGGTATAACGCGTATAAGATTATCATGACACCAACGCCATCTATACGAAATTAGAAGAATGATAAACTCCAAAGAGTATTCCCGAAATTCTTGTACATATTAGATGCCACCTATACACTGATAGATTGCAAAGAATCATGTATATAAGAGTCAGCGGGGATATTCTATAGACTCGTGGCGACAGTAAGATCTAAAACCAATGCTGGGAGTATAAATTTCGGCACGGTAGTCGATGTGAGTTAGTTCACTCAAATGTTTATTACAGTGCAGTTTGGGGTTATAGACACTTGGAAAGTGTTTACCAGTTCAGCCTGAAAGGCAGCAAAGAGTTAAAGTGTAAGAAGTAAATCAGTGTTTGCTTGCAAAATAAATTCTGGTAAATCGTGAATAGTGAACTTTAGTATTTCATTCATTACAATCCAGTGATCGAACCCGTATTTGTGGACAATTTAATTATTCTTACGTAGAATCATTTCGGCTAAACGTAACATTTGGTGTCAGAAGTGGGATCGGGACAAAATAATGGTGAAATTTATTAAAAAGTTGAACATCTTAAGAAATAGCTGGCGCAGCGAATATGAAGTTGCGAAAACATCTGGAAGTACGGCCCCGGTTGGTTTGATTGTGGTAATGGCCATGATGCAAAATTTGTTCCAAGAACAAACGCAAGAAATGCAACAGTCGCGCGAACATATGGAACAATCGTTGGGCAGTGTGCGTGCATCGTTAGAGGAGCAAAAGCAAGAAAGGCAACAGTAGCTCGAACAAATGGATCAATCGTTCGGCAGTGTGCATGCAGCTTTGAAGGAGCAAACACAACAAATGCAGCAATCGTTGGAGGATCAGAAACAACAGATGCAACAATCGCTGGGAAGTGTGCAGTAATCTTTGAAGGACCAGATTAAGAAAGCTCTGGCAGAACCTGGTGGATGAGAAAATTCACCACCTCGGTGCAGGGTGGTCTCTTGCAAAATAAATTCTTGTAAGCCGTGAATAGTGAACTTTAGTGTTTTTAATTCGTTACAATCCAGTGATCGAACCCATATTTGTGGACAATTTAATTAATTCTAGGTAGACTCATTTACCGCTAAACATAACAATATTCTCAATTCAATGCTCTCAATTGAATTAGTTTCGTGGTAAAAATTTTAAAATGCATTCGTCCTCCTTTTGTTGTGGACCACCAAGGAAGAAGGAATAAAGATTTGAATTATAACATGGTAAGCAATTTGAATTAATTTCTTTCGTCATCGCATCATCGCTGGAATCATTTTTCCTTTATTTTATAACATTTGTTGGTCCTTCGTGAAGCCGAATTCTTAACAATAATTGTATGTATAATTGTATATTGAAACAATTGATTTATTAACAATTTTGGTTTTTTTTTTTTGTTAAATTGTGTAAATACATTCATTGTGCATACATACGAGGGGCGTTCAATATATTCGGTATCGGGGTGAAGCTGTGGTTATATATACAAATTGACTTATTTATCAAGTAATACTATTATTTTAGTCAAGTGATTAGCCTTATTTTAGTGCATTCATGCAAAATTTCATATAAATGTGATTATTAATTCGCGTTTTATCTCTAGTTAAACAGAATCATAATGGCAACTGAGACGATGATGGTGAAAATCGGGCTATAATTAAATTTCTCACTAAGCAAGGAAAAAGTCAAAAAACTATTCATGAAGAGATAGTGGCTGTTTACCAGGGTGCCGCACCTTCATTATCAACTGTGCAAAAGTGGTCAAGTGAGTTCAAGAGAGGCAGAGAGAGCATTGAAGACGACCCCCGTTCCGGCGCCCCGGCTACTGCTTGTACGGGAGAAAGCATCAAAGAAGTCGAAAAGGATGTTTGAGGATGCCCGAATAAAGGTGAAAGTAATGGAAGAGATCACCAAGCTTTCAATTGGTACCATTCACACCATTCTTCATGACTATCTTAACCTTTCAAAGGTCAGTGCAAGGTGGGTGCCACGAATGCAAATGTGAGAATCGCATGCTGTAGAGAGCTTTTGGAGATGTGTAGTGAGAATGCGGACGGTGTTATGGATCGAACTGTTACTGGTGACTAAACATGGGTCCGCCACTATGTCCCTGAAAGCAAACAAGAGTCCATGCAGTGGCATTAAAAAGGAACAGACCCCCCGAAGAAGTTCAAAGTCACTAAGTCTGCCGGGAAACTCATGGCCACAGTTTTTTGTTACTCAAAGGGAATCTTGCTCATTGAGTACAAAAAAAAAGGTGAAACCATCAACGCCACATCCTACGCTTCCACTTTGCATAATTTGCGGGAGGAAATTAAAAAGAAAAGACGGGGTAAACTCGCAGCGGGTGTGTTGCTTCTTCATGACAACGCTCCTGTTCACACGGCGCGACTTTCCAAGGCTTCTGCGCGAGATTGTGGTTTCGAAGATATCCAACACCCACCCTATAGTCCAGACCTTGTCCCTAGCGATTATTTCCTGTTTCCGGACTTGAAAAAATGTCTTCGTGGAAAAAGATTTTCGGATGATGAAGAACTCAAGTCGGCAATAAATAGGAAATTTATTTTTTTGAGGGTTTAAAAAAGCTTATCTCAAGAAGTAACAAATGCATTGATGTTAGGGGAGATTATATTGAAAAATAAAAACAATTTAAATTGAATTCGCATTTTCCTTCATATCGATACCGAGAATATATTGAACGCCCCTCGTATATGCGTATACAAACTATGTAGATATATAAATTGTGTTATACATGTGCATTAACCAAACTATCTCATTCCAGTTGCGTTGAACCAAAACAATTTTAACGAATTATTTGTGTTGGTGTCCTCGATACGATATCGTAAAATATGAATACCTTAAGAGTGAAACGTGGACATTTGAAAGGGTGCATAACGCGGTCGGAAACATTTGCGAAGTATAAATCAAGATGTCACTATCGAACCTGTGTTTTCTGGTTACTACAAACAGTGGCCAACTTTTCGTTATTTATTTATAGACTTGAATCCGAGTTTAAACTCCACACAGAAGTTCCATTATTTGAATTCCTTCCTTCGTGATGAAGCAGACGCGTTAATTCCTCAAATAAGTATAACGGACGCTAACTATACCAACGCTTGGGAACGTTTAGAACAGCGATATGATCGGTCAAAGGTGATAATACAATCCCATATTCGAGCGTTTTTATCATTGCCTTCAATGAACTCTGCAAATGTTCATCTTCTTCGCAAATTAACGGACTGTACAGATGAAATCATCAGGGGTTCAGATGCGCTCAAATCTACCAGCCGCGATCCGTAGGTGTTATTCATCTTGTTGTAAAAACTTGAACAAGATACGCAACAGGCGTGGGCCGAAGAAAGCGGTATCCGTGATAATTGCACGATAGATGAATTTCTAACCTTCTTACAAGCACGCTGAAATCGTTTAGAAGCTTGTTTATCACTCTCTCGTTCTAACCAGGCTCGAAATAAGCCCAAAGGCATTCAAAACAATTTGACCATACCTTGACCAAATGTCCAAGATTTTCATCTCTTGACATAAACACTCGTCGTTCTTTCGTCAAGCAAAACTCGTTATGCTTCAATTGCTTACGGTCGGGTCACTCCGCATCTAAATGTCGCTCAAAGTTTAAATGTAAAGTGTGTCATTCTCGGCACCACACATTGGTGCATAATCAAACATTGTAGAAACCTAACACCTCCAAGTCAAAAACCTCGGCAGCAGTATCATCATCCAATCCATCGCCCGCAACAAGATCTTCATTGACGCTATGCTCATCGATTTCCGCCGGTAGCAGTTCAACAAATTCCTCTCGTCACATTCGTACAATATTGCCTACTGCCGTTGCGCAAACATTAGATAGCTGTGGTATTCGCAAAAATATCCGATTGTTGCTGGACTCCGGATCACTCGCTCGGAAATCTGCTCGCATTCCCGTGGCTGGTGTAGGATCGACTTCAGCAGGCGTGACAAACGGAATTTTCACACTTAAGGTTTAATCTCGCTTTGTCAATCAATACATTGAAGTGTCATGTTACATCGTGTCAAGGCTCACGTGCTGGTACCCGCTTCTGCATCTACAATCATCGACTCATCAATTAATTCGCTCTCATTAGCAAATCCTAGATTATATTTACCAGGTCATATTGACGATTTGATTGCAGCCGATAAATTCTTTAGTGTGGTTAATGGTGTTCCTGTAAGAGGCCAAGCAAGTGGACCTGATCTTATTCCCACAATTTTTGGTTTAGTAGTTTGTGGTAAAATGGAGAGTATTTTATCAGACCAGTATTTCATCAACCTTGAGCGATTTTGACGCATCGAGGAAATTCAACAGCCACATGTTTTATCGCTTGAGGATAAACGTGCAGAAAATTTATACATTCAAACGCATAAACGCTTACCAGAAGGCAGGTACTCTGTAGAATTGCCTTTCAAAAGTGCTGAAAAGGTAGATTTTAAGGGAAGCTTTGGTGTCGAATTTAAACGATTTCTTGCCTTGGAACGTAAGATCGCAGCTGACCCAGACTTAAAGCAGCAATACGTTCATTTCACGAAGGAATATTTAAGGTTAGGTCACATGGAAAAATCACAACCAAGGTTAGAGTAGTTTTCGATGCTTCCGCTAAGTCAGAAGGCAATCTTTCACTCAAAGACTCGCTGTTGATAGGCCATTCAAATCAACGAGATCTCTTTTCAATTTGTATGTCGAAGACATCTCTACACAATTTCGGGTGATATAGAGAAAATGGATCGCCAAATAATAGCATCACCAAAGCATACAAACTTCCAACGCATACTTTGTAGAGAGTCAAGTGATCAGACTCTGAGACACTATCGGTTGTTAACTGTCACTTACAGAACATCATGCGTACCCGTTCTTGCTGTACGTACATTGTACCAGTTGGCCCAGGATTCTCGCGAAACATATCCGCGCGCTTCAGGTGTGCTACGACTTTTACGTCGTTGACTTAATGTCCGGTGCGGATTCGGTTGAAGAAATAACTTCTCTTAGCTCAGAGCTTGTTTGTCTCCTTCATTCAGGCGGATTCAATCCTCGGAAATGGACGACGAATTGCTGGCCTTTGCTTTTGAGCCTACCAGAAGACCAACGCGAGCTTTCTCCAAGAGAGTTTGAGGAATGTAGTTCTGTAAAACTACTAGGCGTGCAGTGGTCTCCCGCTAAGGATTCGTTCTCCTACAAAGTGAATATGCGTTACACCTCATCGACAAAAAAGCCCAATATTTTATCGGAGCTCTGCGGAGCACTATTGCTTTGCCGTCTAATCAGTAAATTTTAAGAGTCTTTGCAATTGGGCAAAGACACAAAAGTTACTGCGTTTACTGACTCAACAATCGTCCTTCACTGGCTGTCAGCTTTACCCAAAAGGCGGTCGGTACTACTTCGAGAGCACTGGAACCATTTGCGCTCACGTGGTAATCCCGCTGACTGCGCATCCTGTGGTATTTCTTCTCATTTGGTTAAAAATTAGTTATGGTGGTCTGGACCATCATGGGTAAAGGACGATCGCTGTAAATGGCCTACATCTAGCATCACTGTAAGCGATATCCCCACAAACTTTGATCTTGAGGAGTGAAAAGGAAAATCTGCCCATCAGGTACTAGTGTCCCAACTTCAAACTCCAGACATATTCGAAACCATCACAAGAAAATTCTCTAATTACTAAAAATCAATTCGATCGTTGGCGTATGAGGACGAAATCCCAAGCTTATGAAAGGTTACGTCGCGTTGTTCGTTTGTTTTACAACAAAGGCAATCCATGTTGGACCCATTTGCAGCTCAACAAACTTTCATGAAGCTAAGCGTTGCATGAATGAGATGTATCAACTACTTCTAAGTGAAGATCACGCCGATGCTGTCGCCGATAACCTCTCAAGGGATGAGATTTCTTGGCGATTTATATCTCCATCTGCGCCCCATTTTGGTGGTTTGTGGGAGGCGGGCTTCAAGCCCGTGAAGTACCACATAAAGCGTGTCATCAAAGTCCAAAGGCTGACGTATGAGGAAATGTACACCTTACTCACACAGGTGGAAGCAGTACTCAACTCACGGCCCATGTGGCCTACGTCAGATATGGACCCAATGGCTCTGAGTCTGGCGCATTTTTTAATTGGAGCACCGCTTCTATGTGTACCTCGTTCCTCTATGTGTGAAACCTCTAATAGTCCCTCTATTAATTGGTCCATTTAACAGAATCTCAAACAAGGCTTTTGGCGGCGTTGGCATGCCGAATACTTAACATCATGGCAACATCGGGCTAAGTGGCATAATCAAGAAACTTCCCTCAAAATGATGATGTCGTTTCTTCATCATGGAAGGGACCAACGAACGCGAATTGCAATCATAGTCACACAAATGGGAGAATATGTCCGACTAATCGTCAAACTCATACCGCTGCCAAATATTATTGAAGCGTAAACAACAATAATATTTTGTTCACTCAAATCACTTTTGCCTGAAAAAGTGTTTTTGTGGGGAGTTCTTCTCCATTACTTAAATATGAAGAAAACTGCTGCCGAAAGTCATCGTATTTTGGTGGATGTTTATGGTGAACATGCGCTATCTAAGCACGATTAAAAAGTGGTGATTTTGGTTTGGCCAACAGCCAAATCAACGGCAAAGCCGAATACCCTTGGCGCGAAGGTAATGCTCTGTATTTGGTGGATCAGAAGGGTGTGCTGTATTTTGAGCTGCTAAAAACAGAAATGTCCTGGATGCTATGGATATCCTTAAAGTAATTTCGACTCACCAGGTTGTTATTAAGTCGGGTGTATGTAATACGATGTAGTGATCCCGCCGCTTCTTCCAAAAACTTTATTTTTGCTTGCTCGTCGCCCTGCTTTATTCATTGGTATAGTAAGTTACCCCAATTACTACCGTCTGTGTTCAGCACAACACCATATTCAGTAGCTAGTTTCATCCACTCTTAGAACCATGCAGTTTTTTTTCGAACGATTTGTAGAGCCACTATCTTTTAAAGCCTGTTGTCTGCCATGTTCATTACTCGGACTATGTAATTAGCTTGCATCCTTAGTGCTTTTATATAAAGTTGCATCAACAATGAGCATGTAGTTCTTCGGGGGGAGTTTAAATATTTTTTTTTTAATAAAAACAAGCGCTGCCATTTCTCCACTCTGCCGCGTATAGCAATACCGTGACGGATAATGCTTCGTATAGTTAAAACTTACTGATGTGTTGAATATTTGGATTCTTGAAACACTTCTTTCAGGCTACATGGTTGGCAGTTTTAGATTTGGTAAGTTTGTCGTTCAAATGCCTTCTTATAATTAATTCCTTGTGAGCAAATTTCCTAGATACTTCAATTCTTTGACGATCTCTAGGTTTATCCCTCTGTAATGCCATTTTTTGTTGGAGGCAATTCACCCTGCCTTACTCCTGATTCCCTTTGAAACCAAACAGATAACTCCTCTTCGTTCTACATCGCAGCCCTGGTATCTTCGTACAGGGTTTAGATAAAAAAACGACTCCCAAAAGTGGTTGCAGGTATATTAGCAGAACAGACAGAGGAGGAGGAGGAAGTCCAATGCATGTCTAATGGAGGAGAAGGCCTGTTCGATTGTTTTCAACAGGTGACATTACCTCCGCACTCCTATTTGCTAATGTAAATTAAGATTACGCATCCGGTGGTGTTGTTTGTTTTGGAAAAGATGAAATTCTCAAATGTTATGTGTTAATTTTTTAAGTGCTGACGTTTTAAAAATCTATTGAAATTAACTGTGAAGTGTGTATTTTTTTTATGTATTTATAGACTTCATATGTTTAATGTTGTGATGTTTATGAAAGAGTTTTCTGAATTTTTAAAAAGGGAGAAATCTAAAAGTTTGATTTGCTAAGGAGACTTTAATATTGACACCTTGAGGTCTCTAGGTACTTGACACGTTTAGCTTCGCATGGCCTAGCAAATTTCTTTAATGCACCAACCAGGAATGTTTCATACTTATGGACGTTTCAGAGATGTTGTGTTAAGTGATTGCCAGAAATGTGTTTTCGACCTGATGATTACTGATCATGCTATGACAGGTATTTTAATAAATGTTTGTGATATCAAGAATAGTAAAATCCCAAACCCTACACAAACAAGACAAAATTAAACTTCAGTAAACTTAAGAACTGTCTTTTTATGAATTTTGAAAGAATGTTTATGACTGTGTTTATGATTTAATGAACATATTTCTAATTCTACCTCTGTCCTACCCTCTAAGAAATTAGCGAAAAGGCTTAAACTCTGGGTAAATAGACTTATTAAATAAAGTTGTATCTAAAAACAAACTGAGAATTTAATGTAAGAAGAGTCCTGGTAATGCAGTGTTAAGAAGAAAATACACAAAATTATTTAATGAACTCAATAATGAAATTCCGCTTTGTCGTGATACCTACTACCGCAATAAGTTCAACTCAGCTAAGGAAAATTTAGATCTATATATATATATAGATATAGTTTTACAAGTTGATGTACGTGATGTATTTGACAGTTTGACAATAGCTGATGCTTTTATCAACTATTTTACTTCTATAGGCCACAGTATGCAATGTCCGTCTATCTGTGGATTTCTTGAGACTTTTTAATGTAACTATTTTGTCTTTGAACCAATAACTCATATTCAAACCTTAAAAGTTATTGGCAGTTTATCTAATTCGAGTTCGTGTGGATCTGATGGTATTTCTAGTTTCGTCCTTAAAAATGCTGCATGTTTTGGCTGACATTTTTAATCGTTGTATTTTTTCGGGTATATTTTCTGATTGTCTTAAATGTGCTGACATTGTCCCGTTACATAAAAACGCACTGCTACTGAAATCGAAAAATAAAGGCCTGTCCTCCCAGTTCTTAGTAGAGTATTAAAAAAAAACTTGTGAAAAATAGAATCGTGAAATATTTAGATAAGACTAAATTTTTTAGTCCGGTCCAATTTGAAAAAGGGATATCCACGGAAGATGGATCTTTTGCAATTTTGCTCTGAGATAATGTCTAACCTCGATGAGAAAAAATGTACCGCTGGCGTATTTATCGACATTACCAAAGCGTTCCATATGGTAAATCATTCTTATTGAGAAAATTGGAGAAAGCAGGATTCCGTAGTTTCATGCTAAAATGGTTCAGGTCATATCTTGGAAATAGTTAGATGGGATAAGAAGCGCAAAAAATCTAGCCGAACCTCAGGGTTCTGTATTAGAACCAATTTTGTTCCTGGTATACATAAATTCCCTATTCGATCTGTATTTCAAAGGCCGATAATATACTCGTAGGTTTTTCTTATGGCCTGAACAATATTTTCGACTTGGTTTCCGATATAAATTTGGATCTAAACATATTCAGACATGGGTTTGCTGAACATAACCTAATTATAAGCTCTAAGACCAAAATAATGTTCGACAACTTGTCCTCGTCGCAGAAACTTGATGTTAATTGGTACCTCCATGCTCCCAGACGTCAGAGATACAGGTTAAATATTTGCAGCTGTACATTTGTACGTACGCTTTGAACTTTCTGTAGTAGTCTAGACTGTAGTGATGAATGTTTTGTAATAGAGAGTGTTGAGAACTGAAAGCACATAGGACTTACGCTTGACTCTAGAATGCGTTTTACGAAACACATAGACACATTAGAAAAGTATTTTCGTTGTACATTTCGTCACTTTTACTATGTGCGTAATGCTAGCTAGTCTTGGTCGGTTCTGTGAACTAAAAATTCTCCCTCTTCGTCATCTATATCATTTTAAGGTGTTAAAATAGTTTTTTAGGAAGTCTGGTAATCCTAATTTTCGTTTAGTCTCAAATTATAATTTGAGTAGAAACCTCTCAAACATGTCATCTATATTTAATAAACTCCCACAACCAATCGGAGTATTAGCAACATCTGGAATATTTAATAAACATGTAAAAATCTGGCATTTCCTCCATAATTATGATGGATTAGAATCTCTTATTTATGATATTTTGGTTTAGTATCAGCTTATCGGTTCCATATCACTTTCATGTTATTAAATTTTTTTTGATTTCTCTATTTTTAACTACCAATACATTTAAAGATTAAGGGGCACTCCACTCAAAACTTTAAATTTGTTCTACTACTTTATTACTTGTTTATAAATGCAGAATGTCTTAAGTTTCAATATTTTCACTTTCTGTACTTATATATTGTAACGTTTAGCGGAAATGAGTCTACGTAAGAATAATTAAATTGTCTACAAATATGGGTTCGATCACTGGATTGTGACGAATGAAACACTAAAGTTCACTATTTACGATTTACCAGAATTTATTTTGCAAGCAAACACTAATTTACTTCTTATACTTTATTACACTTTAACGGCCTTTCAGGCTGAAGTAATAAACACTTTGCACACTATAAAATACCAAACTGCACTGTAATAAATATTTGACTGAACTAACTCGCATCGACCACCGTACGGAAATTTATACTAGACCACATCATTAATCCGTTTTATTATCCTGTATGGTCCTTCCCAATGTGTCTGCAGATTGGGTGACAGTCCTTTCTTTTTGTGTATGCCTAAAATTCGACACAGTTTCTCTATACCCATTTGTGGGGGAACGCAACCGCACAAGTATTGGCTTCCTTATTCGGTATGACGTAAATCTCCGGGCACTTCCTGAAATAGTCGATTACCACCAGGACGTACTTGGTACCATGTTCGCTGGTCGGAAAGGGCCCCGCTACGTCCATTGCTACCCTGTCGAATGGTGATCCAACATTGTATTGCTGCATCTTCCCACGGCTTCTTGATTGTGGTCCCTTTACCTTTGTGCAACTATCACCCGCTTGGATCCATTCGGCAACAGATTGCTTACATCCAACCCAGTAGAACATCTGTTAGATTGTCTCAACAGTCTTAGTGATGCCCAGATGTCCTTCACTTAATCCATTGTGATATTTCTCCAGAATCTCGTGTATCCTTCCTCTTGGAACCACAATCAAGTTACGTGTTGTTTGGCCGTCTTCACTTCCCCAAACGCGATGCAAGCAACCATTCTGCATCTGTAGACTTCGCCACAGCCCAATATGCTTTGGAGACAGGACTTTCATTGGCCATTTTCTCCCACGTTGGTTTGATTCCACGTTCTATGGCCTTGATAATTTTTGATAGATCCGGATCATTGATTTGCTCCCTGCGAATCTGTTCCAGCGACCACTTCTCCTCCGGTAAAACGCTGAGCCATCGCACAGCGATAATGTGTTCCTTTTCTTCGGCCCTTGTGCAATGTTTGCACTCCACTTTACAAAGACGTCGCGATAGTGCATCTGCAGTGCCATTTTGTCCACCTTTTCGGTGTTCTATGTTGAAGTGATAGCTCTGCAACCTTTCAATCCATCGAACGAGTTGTCCTTCAGGATTCCTTAACTGGAGAAGCCACCGTAGCGCAGCATGATTCGTTCTCAGATGGAATTGTTGACCAGACAAGTACTTGTGGAAATGCTTTACACTTTTCACGCTCCCTTCGCGTGGCGCAGTCCAAAAGTCATTAAATATACAATTCTGCAACGTATTTTCATGGTCAGACTGCAAGGTTGTTTTGTCCTGGCTTTCGTGTCCACCACGTAGATGGAATATTTTTATACGAAATCGAACGGCAGAAATCTTGAACACAATTCCAAGAAATCGATGGTTTCACGATTTCAAAAGATGCCGTGTCATTCACATCTCGCAACTCAGGAGGAAGATCCGTTTGAGCTCCTTGCACTACGAATCTCGTCGAGGAATAAGCTACTTAGAACTGTCGCATTGATTCATCTTCATTGCAAAGTGTCGCAATACTACACGTTCTTCATCGTACTACTTACAATATCAAGAAATTGACACCGCAAAAATAAATATCATCCAATGGCTACAGCATCAGTATTTCCATAACTTTATTGCCTCAATTCGCAAAGTCTTGTCAAAACCCTCCGAATCCCGAATTAATAAAATGAACTCCTTTTCCGGATGACTGTGTTCATATTGAGAATTGGAGGAAGAATTCAAGAAGCCAGCATTAGTTATAACGTGAATCGTCTTACCCAAAGGACACGGCATAACAAGGCTAATTGTTCCGTCAACGCAAAGCGACTTTCACACGAATTATGGGGAACCTACCTTCCCAAAGGATTCAGTCAAATAGACCTTTCGCGAATTGTGGTTGTGATTATTATGCTCAAAGTGAAAACGGGTCGAAAATCAATCGCAACAAAAGGTTATATTTCGCTATTCGTATGCTTTGTGTCAAAAGCAATTCATGTAGAATTAGTGAGTGATCTAACCACTAAAGCATTTCTTGCTGCCTTTCGTCGATTTGCTGCACGCCGCGGAAAACCGTCGCACCTTTATTCGGACAATCGTACACATTTTCGAGATGCCACTCGTCATATATCTGCATGAACTGGTCCTATCAGAGAACCATAACTCCGTAATCGCAGAATCATTGGCCCGTGATGGTATTTCGTGGCACTTCATTCCCCTTCAGCTCCACATTTCGTAGGTTTGTGGGAGGTGGGAGTGAAGTCCGTTAAACACCATCTTTGCCGCGTGATAGGAACAGACATTTTAACTGTTGAAGAACTTTACACTTGTTGAGAAATCACGTTTAGTTCCTGCATAAATCTAAGTCTCTCTTATCATTTAACTCACACTCATTCATTTTGCTCAAGTTTACTTTTCATTTCTCACAAATTCTATGTTTGGAACTCTCACCCACTTGTCAAGTTAATTCTGAATATGCTACAGCTTTCTATGTTCTCTTCTTGTTGAAAGCTCTATTCTCATTAGTTAAGATAAGGTCTTTGTTAATTATCTATGTTAGTTGATCTTGATACACTACGTATGCATAATTATTGAATATCTCAATTTATATTGTGACCTGATTGGTATAACGCGTATAAGATTATCATGACACCAACGCCATCTATACGAAATTAGAAGAATGATAAACTCCAAAGAGTATTCCCGAAATTCTTGTACATATTAGATGCCACCTATACACTGATAGATTGCAAAGAATCATGTATATAAGAGTCAGCGGGGATATTCTATAGACTCGTGGCGACAGTAAGATCTAAAACCAATGCTGGGAGTATAAATTTCGGCACGGTAGTCGATGTGAGTTAGTTCACTCAAATGTTTATTACAGTGCAGTTTGGGGTTATAGACACTTGGAAAGTGTTTACCAGTTCAGCCTGAAAGGCAGCAAAGAGTTAAAGTGTAAGAAGTAAATCAGTGTTTGCTTGCAAAATAAATTCTGGTAAATCGTGAATAGTGAACTTTAGTATTTCATTCATTACAATCCAGTGATCGAACCCGTATTTGTGGACAATTTTATTATTCTTACGTAGAATCATTTCGGCTAAACGTAACATTTGGTGTCAGAAGTGGGATCGGGACAAAATAATGGTGAAATTTATTAAAAAGTTGAACATCTTAAGAAATAGCTGGCGCAGCGAATATGAAGCTGCGAAAACATCTGGAAGTACGGCCCCGGTTGGTTTGACGGTGGTAATGGCCATGATGCAAAATTTGTTCCAAGAACAAACGCAAGAAATGCAACAGTCGCGCGAACATATGGAACAATCGTTGGGCAGTGTGCGTACATCGTTAGAGGAGCAAAAGCAAGAAAGGCAACAGTAGCTCGAACAAATGGATCAATCGTTCGGCAGTGTGCATGCAGCTTTGAAGGAGCAAACACAACAAATGCAGCAATCGTTGGAGGATCAGAAACAACAGATGCAACAATCGCTGGGAAGTGTGCAGTAATCTTTGAAGGACCAGATCAAGAAAGCTCTGGCAGAACCTGGTGGATGAGAAAATTCACCACCTCGGTGCAGGGTGGTCTCTTGCAAAATAAATTCTTGTAAGCCGTGAATAGTGAACTTTAGTGTTTTTAATTCGTTACAATCCAGTGATCGAACCCATATTTGTGGACAATTTAATTAATTCTAGGTAGACTCATTTACCGCTAAACATAACAATATTCTCAATTCAATGCTCTCAATTGAATTAGTTTCGTGGTAAAAATTTTAAAATGCATTCGTCCTCCTTTTGTTGTGGACCACCAAGGAAGAAGGAATAAAGATTTGAATTATAACATGGTAAGCAATTTGAATTAATTTCTTTCGTCATCGCATCATCGCTGGAATCATTTTTCCTTTATTTTATAACATTTGTTGGTCCTTCGTGAAGCCGAATTCTTAACAATAATTGTATGTATAATTGTATATTGAAACAATTGATTTATTAACAATTTTGGTTTTTTTTTTTGTTAAATTGTGTAAATACATTCATTGTGCATACATACGAGGGGCGTTCAATATATTCGGTATCGGGGTGAAGCTGTGGTTATATATACAAATTGACTTATTTATCAAGTAATACTATTATTTTAGTCAAGTGATTAGCCTTATTTTAGTGCATTCATGCAAAATTTCATATAAATGTGATTATTAATTCGCGTTTTATCTCTAGTTAAACAGAATCATAATGGCAACTGAGACGATGATGGTGAAAATCGGGCTATAATTAAATTTCTCACTAAGCAAGGAAAAAGTCAAAAAACTATTCATGAAGAGATAGTGGCTGTTTACCAGGGTTCCGCACCTTCATTATCAACTGTGCAAAAGTGGTCAAGTGAGTTCAAGAGAGGCAGAGAGAGCATTGAAGACGACCCCCGTTCCGGCGCCCCGGCTACTGCTTGTACGGGAGAAAGCATCAAAGAAGTCGAAAAGGATGTTTGAGGATGCCCGAATAAAGGTGAAAGTAATGGAAGAGATCACCAAGCTTTCAATTGGTACCATTCACACCATTCTTCATGACTATCTTAACCTTTCAAAGGTCAGTGCAAGGTGGGTGCCACGAATGCAAATGTGAGAATCGCATGCTGTAGAGAGCTTTTGGAGATGTGTAGTGAGAATGCGGACGGTGTTATGGATCGAACTGTTACTGGTGACTAAACATGGGTCCGCCACTATGTCCCTGAAAGCAAACAAGAGTCCATGCAGTGGCATTAAAAAGGAACAGACCCCCCGAAGAAGTTCAAAGTCACTAAGTCTGCCGGGAAACTCATGGCCACAGTTTTTTGTTACTCAAAGGGAATCTTGCTCATTGAGTACAAAAAAAAAGGTGAAACCATCAACGCCACATCCTACGCTTCCACTTTGCATAATTTACGGGAGGAAATTAAAAAGAAAAGACGGGGTAAACTCGCAGCGGGTGTGTTGCTTCTTCATGACAACGCTCCTGTTCACACGGCGCGACTTTCCAAGGCTTCTGCGCGAGATTGTGGTTTCGAAGATATCCAACACCCACCCTATAGTCCAGACCTTGCCCCTAGCGATTATTTCCTGTTTCCGGACTTGAAAAAATGTCTTCGTGGAAAAAGATTTTCGGATGATGAAGAACTCAAGTCGGCAATAAATAGGAAATTTATTTTTTTGAGGGTTTAAAAGAGCTTATCTCAAGAAGTAACAAATGCATTGATGTTAGGGGAGATTATATTGAAAAATAAAAACAATTTAAATTGAATTCGCATTTTCCTTCATATCGATACCGAGAATATATTGAACGCCCCTCGTATATGCGTATACAAACTATGTGGATATATAAATTGTGTTATACATGTGCATTAACCAAATTATCTCATTCCAGTTGCGTTGAACCAAAACAATTTTAACGAATTATTTGTGTTGGTGTCCTCGATACGATATCGTAAAATATGAATACCTTAAGAGTGAAACGTGGACATTCGAAAGGGTGCATAACGCGGTCGGAAACATTTGCGAAGTATAAATCAAGATGTCACTATCGAACCTGTGTTTTCTGGTTACTACAAACAGTGGCCAACTTTTCGTTATTTATTTATAGACTCGAATCCGAGTTTAAACTCCACACAGAAGTTCCATTATTTGAATTCCTTCCTTCGTGATGAAGCAGACGCGTTAATTCCTCAAATAAGTATAACGGACGCTAACTATACCAACGCTTGGGAACGTTTAGAACAGCGATATGATCGGTCAAAGGTGATAATACAATCCCATATTCGAGCGTTTTTATCATTGCCTTCAATGAACTCTGCAAATGTTCATCTTCTTCGCAAATTAACGGACTGTACAGATGAAATCATCAGGGGTTCAGATGCGCTCAAATCTACCAGCCGCGATCCGTAGGTGTTATTCATCTTGTTGTAAAAACTTGAACAAGATACGCAACAGGCGTGGGCCGAAGAAAGCGGTATCCGTGATAATTGCACGATAGATGAATTTCTAACCTTCTTACAAGCACGCTGAAATCGTTTAGAAGCTTGTTTATCACTCTCTCGTTCTAACCAGGCTCGAAATAAGCCCAAAGGCATTCAAAACAATTTGACCATACCTTGACCAAATGTCCAAGATTTTCATCTCTTGACATAAACACTCGTCGTTCTTTCGTCAAGCAAAACTCGTTATGCTTCAATTGCTTACGGTCGGGTCACTCCGCATCTAAATGTCGCTCAAAGTTTAAATGTAAAGTGTGTCATTCTCGGCACCACACATTGGTGCATAATCAAACATTGTAGAAACCTAACACCTCCAAGTCAAAAACCTCGGCAGCAGTATCATCATCCAATCCATCGCCCGCAACAAGATCTTCGGTAGCAGTTCAACAAATTCCTCTCGTCACATTCGTACAATATTGCCTACTGCCGTTGCGCAAACATTAGATAGCTGTGGTATTCGCAAAAATATCCGATTGTTGCTGGACTCCGGATCACTCGCTCGGAAATCTGCTCGCATTCCCGTGGCTGGTGTAGGATCGACTTCAGCAGGCGTGACAAACGGAATTTTCACACTTAAGGTTTAATCTCGCTTTGTCAATCAATACATTGAAGTGTCATGTTACATCGTGTCAAGGCTCACGTGCTGGTACCCGCTTCTGCATCTACAATCATCGACTCATCAATTAATTCGCTCTCATTAGCAAATCCTAGATTATATTTACCAGGTCATATTGACGATTTGATTGCAGCCGATAAATTCTTTAGTGTGGTTAATGGTGTTCCTGTAAGAGGCCAAGCAAGTGGACCTGATCTTATTCCCACAATTTTTGGTTTAGTAGTTTGTGGTAAAATGGAGAGTATTTTATCAGACCAGTATTTCATCAACCTTGAGCGATTTTGACGCATCGAGGAAATTCAACAGCCACATGTTTTATCGCTTGAGGATAAACGTGCAGAAAATTTATACATTCAAACGCATAAACGCTTACCAGAAGGCAGGTACTCTGTAGAATTGCCTTTCAAAAGTGCTGAAAAGGTAGATTTTAAGGGAAGCTTTGGTGTCGAATTTAAACGATTTCTTGCCTTGGAACGTAAGATCGCAGCTGACCCAGACTTAAAGCAGCAATACGTTCATTTCACGAAGGAATATTTAAGGTTAGGTCACATGGAAAAATCACAACCAAGGTTAGAGTAGTTTTCGATGCTTCCGCTAAGTCAGAAGGCAATCTTTCACTCAAAGACTCGCTGTTGATAGGCCATTCAAATCAACGAGATCTCTTTTCAATTTGTATGGCTTTTCGAAGACATCTCTACACAATTTCGGGTGATATAGAGAAAATGGATCGCCAAATAATAGCATCACCAAAGCATACAAACTTCCAACGCATACTTTGTAGAGAGTCAAGTGATCAGACTCTGAGACACTATCGGTTGTTAACTGTCACTTACAGAACATCATGCGTACCCGTTCTTGCTGTACGTACATTGTACCAGTTGGCCCAGGATTCTCGCGAAACATATCCGCGCGCTTCAGGTGTGCTACGACTTTTACGTCGTTGACTTAATGTCCGGTGCGGATTCGGTTGAAGAAATAACTTCTCTTAGCTCAGAGCTTGTTTGTCTCCTTCATTCAGGACGAATTGCTGGCCTTTGCTTTTGAGCCTACCAGAAGACCAACGCGAGCTTTCTCCAAGAGAGTTTGAGGAATGTAGTTCTGTAAAACTACTAGGCGTGCAGTGGTCTCCCGCTAAGGATTCGTTCTCCTACAAAGTGAATATGCGTTACACCTCATCGACAAAAAAGCCCAATATTTTATCGGAGCTCTGCGGAGCACTATTGCTTTGCCGTCTAATCAGTAAATTTTAAGAGTCTTTGCAATTGGGCAAAGACACAAAAGTTACTGCGTTTACTGACTCAACAATCGTCCTTCACTGGCTGTCAGCTTTACCCAAAAGGCGGTCGGTACTACTTCGAGAGCACTGGAACCATTTGCGCTCACGTGGTAATCCCGCTGACTGCGCATCCTGTGGTATTTCTTCTCATTTGGTTAAAAATTAGTTATGGTGGTCTGGACCATCATGGGTAAAGGACGATCGCTGTAAATGGCCTACATCTAGCATCACTGTAAGCGATATCCCCACAAACTTTGATCTTGAGGAGTGAAAAGGAAAATCTGCCCATCAGGTACTAGTGTCCCAACTTCAAACTCCAGACATATTCGAAACCATCACAAGAAAATTCTCTAATTACTAAAAATCAATTCGATCGTTGGCGTATGAGGACGAAATCCCAAGCTTATGAAAGGTTACGTCGCGTTGTTCGTTTGTTTTACAACAAAGGCAATCCATGTTGGACCCATTTGCAGCTCAACAAACTTTCATGAAGCTAAGCGTTGCATGAATGAGATGTATCAACTACTTCTAAGTGAAGATCACGCCGATGCTGTCGCCGATAACCTCTCAAGGGATGAGATTTCTTGGCGATTTATATCTCCATCTGCGCCCCATTTTGGTGGTTTGTGGGAGGCGGGCTTCAAGCCCGTGAAGTACCACATAAAGCGTGTCATCAAAGTCCAAAGGCTGACGTATGAGGAAATGTACACGTTACTCACACAGGTGGAAGCAGTACTCAACTCACGGCCCATGTGGCCTACGTCAGATATGGACCCAATGGCTCTGAGTCTGGCGCATTTTTTAATTGGAGCACCGCTTCTATGTGTACCTCGTTCCTCTATGTGTGAAACCTCTAATAGTCCCTCTATTAATTGGTCCATTTAACAGAATCTCAAACAAGGCTTTTGGCGGCGTTGGCATGCCGAATACTTAACATCATGGCAACATCGGGCTAAGTGGCATAATCAAGAAACTTCCCTCAAAATGATGATGTCGTTTCTTCATCATGGAAGGGACCAACGAACGCGAATTGCAATCATAGTCACACAAATGGGAGAATATGTCCGACTAATCGTCAAGCTCATACCGCTGCCAAATATTATTGAAGCGTAAACAACAATAATATTTTGTTCACTCAAATCACTTTTGCCTGAAAAAGTGTTTTTGTGGGGAGTTCTTCTCCGTTACTTAAATATGAAGAAAACTGCTGCCGAAAGTCATCGTATTTTGGTGGATGTTTATGGTGAACATGCGCTATCTAAGCACGATTAAAAAGTGGTGATTTTGGTTTGGCCAACAGCCAAATCAACGGCAAAGCCGAATACCCTTGGCGCGAAGGTAATGCTCTGTATTTGGTGGATCAGAAGGGTGTGCTGTATTTTGAGCTGCTAAAAACAGAAATGTCCTGGATGCTATGGATATCCTTAAAGTAATTTCGACTCACCAGGTTGTTATTAAGTCGGGTGTATGTAATACGATGTAGTGATCCCGCCGCTTCTTCCAAAAACTTTATTTTTGCTTGCTCGTCGCCCTGCTTTATTCATCCACTCTTAGAACCATGCAGTTTTTTTTCGAACGATTTGTAGAGCCACTATCTTTTAAAGCCTGTTGTCTGCCATGTTCATTACTCGGACTATGTAATTAGCTTGCATCCTTAGTGCTTTTATATAAAGTTGCATCAACAATGAGCATGTAGTTCTTCGGGGGGAGTTTAAATATTTTTTTTTTAATAAGAACAAGCGCTGCCATTTCTCCACTCTGCCGCGTATAGCAATACCGTGACGGATAATGCTTCGTATAGTTAAAACTTACTGATGTGTTGAATATTTGGATTCTTGAAACACTTCTTTCAGGCTACATGGTTGGCAGTTTTAGATTTGGTAAGTTTGTCGTTCAAATGCCTTCTTATAATTAATTCCTTGTGAGCAAATTTCCTAGATACTTCAATTCTTTGACGATCTCTAGGTTTATCCCTCTGTAATGCCATTTTTTGTTGGAGGCAATTCACCCTGCCTTACTCCTGATTCCCTTTGAAACCAAACAGATAACTCCTCTTCGTTCTACATCGCAGCCCTGGTATCTTCGTACAGGGTTTAGATAAAAAAAACGACTCCCAAAAGTGGTTGCAGGTATATTAGCAGAACAGACAGAGGAGGAGGAGGAAGTCCAATGCATGTCTAATGGAGGAGAAGGCCTGTTCGATTGTTTTCAACAGGTGACATTACCTCCGCACTCCTATTTGCTAATGTAAATTAAGATTACGCATCCGGTGGTGTTGTTTGTTTTGGAAAAGATGAAATTCTCAAATGTTATGTGTTAATTTTTTAAGTGCTGACGTTTTAAAAATCTATTGAAATTAACTGTGAAGTGTGTATTTTTTTTATGTATTTATAGACTTCATATGTTTAATGTTGTGATGTTTATGAAAGAGTTTTCTGAATTTTTAAAAAGGGAGAAATCTAAAAGTTTGATTTGCTAAGGAGACTTTAATATTGACACCTTGAGGTCTCTAGGTACTTGACACGTTTAGCTTCGCATGGCCTAGCAAATTTCTTTAATGCACCAACCAGGAATGTTTCATACTTATGGACGTTTCAGAGATGTTGTGTTAAGTGATTGCCAGAAATGTGTTTTCGACCTGATGATTACTGATCATGCTATGACAGGTATTTTAATAAATGTTTGTGATATCAAGAATAGTAAAATCCCAAACCCTACACAAACAAGACAAAATTAAACTTCAGTAAACTTAAGAACTGTCTTTTTATGAATTTTGAAAGAATGTTTATGACTGTGTTTATGATTTAATGAACATATTTCTAATTCTACCTCTGTCCTACCCTCTAAGAAATTAGCGAAAAGGCTTAAACTCTGGGTAAATAGACTTATTAAATAAAGTTGTATCTAAAAACAAACTGAGAATTTAATGTAAGAAGAGTCCTGGTAATGCAGTGTTAAGAAGAAAATACACAAAATTATTTAATGAACTCAATAATGAAATTCCGCTTTGTCGTGATACCTACTACCGCAATAAGTTCAACTCAGCTAAGGAAAATTTAGATCTATATATATATATAGATATAGTTTTACAAGTTGATGTACGTGATGTATTTGACAGTTTGACAATAGCTGATGCTTTTATCAACTATTTTACTTCTATAGGCCACAGTATGCAATGTCCGTCTATCTGTGGATTTCTTGAGACTTTTTAATGTAACTATTTTGTCTTTGAACCAATAACTCATATTCAAACCTTAAAAGTTATTGGCAGTTTATCTAATTCGAGTTCGTGTGGATCTGATGGTATTTCTAGTTTCGTCCTTAAAAATGCTGCATGTTTTGGCTGACATTTTTAATCGTTGTATTTTTTCGGGTATATTTTCTGATTGTCTTAAATGTGCTGACATTGTCCCGTTACATAAAAACGCACTGCTACTGAAATCGAAAAATAAAGGCCTGTCCTCCCAGTTCTTAGTAGAGTATTAAAAAAAAACTTGTGAAAAATAGAATCGTGAAATATTTAGATAAGACTAAATTTTTTAGTCCGGTCCAATTTGAAAAAGGGATATCCACGGAAGATGGATCTTTTGCAATTTTGCTCTGAGATAATGTCTAACCTCGATGAGAAAAAATGTACCGCTGGCGTATTTATCGACATTACCAAAGCGTTCCATATGGTAAATCATTCTTATTGAGAAAATTGGAGAAAGCAGGATTCCGTAGTTTCATGCTAAAATGGTTCAGGTCATATCTTGGAAATAGTTAGATGGGATAAGAAGCGCAAAAAATCTAGCCGAACCTCAGGGTTCTGTATTAGAACCAATTTTGTTCCTGGTATACATAAATTCCCTATTCGATCTGTATTTCAAAGGCCGATAATATACTCGTAGGTTTTTCTTATGGCCTGAACAATATTTTCGACTTGGTTTCCGATATAAATTTGGATCTAAACATATTCAGACATGGGTTTGCTGAACATAACCTAATTATAAGCTCTAAGACCAAAATAATGTTCGACAACTTGTCCTCGTCGCAGAAACTTGATGTTAATTGGTACCTCCATGCTCCCAGACGTCAGAGATACAGGTTAAATATTTGCAGCTGTACATTTGTACGTACGCTTTGAACTTTCTGTAGTAGTCTAGACTGTAGTGATGAATGTTTTGTAATAGAGAGTGTTGAGAACTGAAAGCACATAGGACTTACGCTTGACTCTAGAATGCGTTTTACGAAACACATAGACACATTAGAAAAGTATTTTCGTTGTACATTTCGTCACTTTTACTATGTGCGTAATGCTAGCTAGTCTTGGTCGGTTCTGTGAACTAAAAATTCTCCCTCTTCGTCATCTATATCATTTTAAGGTGTTAAAATAGTTTTTTAGGAAGTCTGGTAATCCTAATTTTCGTTTAGTCTCAAATTATAATTTGAGTAGAAACCTCTCAAACATGTCATCTATATTTAATAAACTCCCACAACCAATCGGAGTATTAGCAACATCTGGAATATTTAATAAACATGTAAAAATCTGGCATTTCCTCCATAATTATGATGGATTAGAATCTCTTATTTATGATATTTTGGTTTAGTATCAGCTTATCGGTTCCATATCACTTTCATGTTATTAAATTTTTTTTGATTTCTCTATTTTTAACTACCAATACATTTAAAGATTAAGGGGCACTCCACTCAAAACTTTAAATTTGTTCTACTACTTTATTACTTGTTTATAAATGCAGAATGTCTTAAGTTTCAATATTTTCACTTTCTGTACTTATATATTGTAACGTTTAGCGGAAATGAGTCTACGTAAGAATAATTAAATTGTCTACAAATATGGGTTCGATCACTGGATTGTGACGAATGAAACACTAAAGTTCACTATTTACGATTTACCAGAATTTATTTTGCAAGCAAACACTAATTTACTTCTTATACTTTATTACACTTTAACGGCCTTTCAGGCTGAAGTAATAAACACTTTGCACACTATAAAATACCAAACTGCACTGTAATAAATATTTGACTGAACTAACTCGCATCGACCACCGTACGGAAATTTATACTAGACCACATCATTAATCCGTTTTATTATCCTGTATGGTCCTTCCCAATGTGTCTGCAGATTGGGTGACAGTCCTTTCTTTTTGTGTATGCCTAAAATTCGACACAGTTTCTCTATACCCATTTGTGGGGGAACGCAACCGCACAAGTATTGGCTTCCTTATTCGGTATGACGTAAATCTCCGGGCACTTCCTGAAATAGTCGATTACCACCAGGACGTACTTGGTACCATGTTCGCTGGTCGGAAAGGGCCCCGCTACGTCCATTGCTACCCTGTCGAATGGTGATCCAACATTGTATTGCTGCATCTTCCCACGGCTTCTTGATTGTGGTCCCTTTACCTTTGTGCAACTATCACCCGCTTGGATCCATTCGGCAACAGATTGCTTACATCCAACCCAGTAGAACATCTGTTAGATTGTCTCAACAGTCTTAGTGATGCCCAGATGTCCTTCACTTAATCCATTGTGATATTTCTCCAGAATCTCGTGTATCCTTCCTCTTGGAACCACAATCAAGTTACGTGTTGTTTGGCCGTCTTCACTTCCCCAAACGCGATGCAAGCAACCATTCTGCATCTGTAGACTTCGCCACAGCCCAATATGCTTTGGAGACAGGACTTTCATTGGCCATTTTCTCCCACGTTGGTTTGATTCCACGTTCTATGGCCTTGATAATTTTTGATAGATCCGGATCATTGATTTGCTCCCTGCGAATCTGTTCCAGCGACCACTTCTCCTCCGGTAAAACGCTGAGCCATCGCACAGCGATAATGTGTTCCTTTTCTTCGGCCCTTGTGCAATGTTTGCACTCCACTTTACAAAGACGTCGCGATAGTGCATCTGCAGTGCCATTTTGTCCACCTTTTCGGTGTTCTATGTTGAAGTGATAGCTCTGCAACCTTTCAATCCATCGAACGAGTTGTCCTTCAGGATTCCTTAACTGGAGAAGCCACCGTAGCGCAGCATGATTCGTTCTCAGATGGAATTGTTGACCAGACAAGTACTTGTGGAAATGCTTTACACTTTTCACGCTCCCTTCGCGTGGCGCAGTCCAAAAGTCATTAAATATACAATTCTGCAACGTATTTTCATGGTCAGACTGCAAGGTTGTTTTGTCCTGGCTTTCGTGTCCACCACGTAGATGGAATATTTTTATACGAAATCGAACGGCAGAAATCTTGAACACAATTCCAAGAAATCGATGGTTTCACGATTTCAAAAGATGCCGTGTCATTCACATCTCGCAACTCAGGAGGAAGATCCGTTTGAGCTCCTTGCACTACGAATCTCGTCGAGGAATAAGCTACTTAGAACTGTCGCATTGATTCATCTTCATTGCAAAGTGTCGCAATACTACACCTTCTTCATCGTACTACTTACAATATCAAGAAATTGACACCGCAAAAATAAATATCATCCAATGGCTACAGCATCAGTATTTCCATAACTTTATTGCCTCAATTCGCAAAGTCTTGTCAAAACCCTCCGAATCCCGAATTAATAAAATGAACTCCTTTTCCGGATGACTGTGTTCATATTGAGAATTGGAGGAAGAATTCAAGAAGCCAGCATTAGTTATAACGTGAATCGTCTTACCCAAAGGACACGGCATAACAAGGCTAATTGTTGCGTCAACGCAAAGCGACTTTCACACGAATTATGGGGAACCTACCTTCCCAAAGAATTCAGTCAAATAGACCTTTCGCGAATTGTGGTTGTGATTATGCCGGTCCAATTATGCTCAAAGTGAAAACGGGTCGAAAATCAATCGCAACATAAGGTTATATTTCGCTATTCATATGCTTTGTGTCAAAAGCAATTCATGTAGAATTAGTGAGTGATCTAACCACAAAAGCATTTCTTGCTGCCTTTCGTCGATTTGCTGCACGCCGCGGAAAACCGTCGCACCTTTATTCGGACAATCGTACACATTTTCGAGATGTCACGCGTCATATATCTGCATGAACTGGTCCTATCAGAGAACCATGACTCCGTAATCGCAGAATCATTGGCCCGTGATGGTATTTCGTGGCACTTCATTCCCCTTCAGCTCCACATTTCGGAGGTTTGTGGGAGGTGGGAGTGAAGTCCGTTAAACACCATCTTTGCCGCGTAAAAGGAACAGACATCTTAACTTTTGAAGAACTTTACACTTGTTGAGAAATCACGTATAGTTCCTGCATAAATCTAAGTCTCTCTTATCATTTAACTCACACTCATTCATTTTGCTCATGTTTACTTTTCATTTCTCACAAATTCTATGTTTGGAACTCTCACCCACTTGTCAAGTTAATTCTGAATATGCGACAGCTTTCTATGTTCTCTTCTTGTTGAAAGCTCTATTCTCATTAGTTAAGATAAGGTCTATGTTAATTCTCTATGTTAGTTGATCTTGTTACACTACGTATGCATAATTATTGAATATCTCAATTTATATTGTGACCTGATTGGTATGGTAACGCGTATAAGATTATCATGACATCATCTATACGAAATTAGAAGAATGATAAACTCCGAAGAGTATTCCCGAAATTCTTGTACATATTAGATGCCACCTATACAGTGATAGATTGCAAAGAATCATGTATATAAGAGTCAGCGGGGATATTCTATAGACTCGTGGCGACAGTAAGATCTAAAACCAATACTGGGAGTATAAATATCGGCACGGTAGTCGATGTGAGTTAGTTCACTCAAATGTTTATTACAGTGCAGTTTGGGGTTATAGACACTTGGAAAGTGTTTACCAGTTCAGCCTGAAAGGCAGCAAAGAGTTAAAGTGTAAGAAGTAAATCAGTGTTTGCTTGCAAACTAAATTCTGGTAAATCGTGAATAGTGAACTTTAGTATTTCATTCATTACAATCCAGTGATCGAACCCGTATTTGTGGACAATTTTATTATTCTTACGTAGAATCATTTCGGCTAAACGTAACATTTGGTGTCAGAAGTGGGATCGGGACAAAATAATGGTGAAATTTATTAAAAAGTTGAACATCTTAAGAAATAGCTGGCGCAGCGAATATGAAGCTGCGAAAACATCTGGAAGTACGGCCCCGGTTGGTTTGACGGTGGTAATGGCCATGATGCAAAATTTGTTCCAAGAACAAACGCAAGAAATGCAACAGTCGCGCGAACATATGGAACAATCGTTGGGCAGTGTGCGTACATCGTTAGAGGAGCAAAAGCAAGAAAGGCAACAGTAGCTCGAACAAATGGATCAATCGTTCGGCAGTGTGCATGCAGCTTTGAAGGAGCAAACACAACAAATGCAGCAATCGTTGGAGGATCAGAAACAACAGATGCAACAATCGCTGGGAAGTGTGCAGTAATCTTTGAAGGACCAGATCAAGAAAGCTCTGGCAGAACCTGGAACCTTGGCAGTAAGGTTCTGGGCCTAGAAACTACGGTGGATGAGAAAATTCACCACCTCGGTGCAGGGTGGTCTCCGGGGCACCAGACCAGATATGGGCGTTGTATTCCGGCTTGGGGCGGATGTACGTCTTATAAATTAAAGAGGGTGTGAAATATTTCTTGCATTGAATAAGGAAACCTAAATACTTCGCAGCATTTTCGGCGACCTTAAATATGTGACCGTTCCAACTAAGTTTTTCGGTCTTATCGGCATAGGTGCCATTCATGGATAATGGCTGACTATCAACGAATTGCTTGAGTGACAGCAGACAGCATTGAGGTTTTGAATAGTAGTCGTTAAAGTGTGATTAAGTACGTCATAGTTTTTTGGTAGTTTCTTGGTAAATTCGAAAATTCATTCGTCCTCATTTTGGAAGAAGGAATAAAGATTTGAATTATAACGTGGTTATCCAATTTGGATTAATTTCTTTCGTCATCGCATCATCGCTGGAATTATTTTTCCTTTATTTTATAACATTTTTTGGTCCTTCGTGAAGCCGAATTTTTAACAATATTTGTATGGTATTGAAACAATTGATTTATTGACAATTTTCGTTTTTTTTTTTTGTCAAATTGTGTAAATACGCGTTCAATATATTCGGTATCGGGGTGAAGCTGTGGTTGTATATACAATTTGACTTATTTATCAAGTAATACTGTTATTTTAGTGCATTCGTGCAAAATTTTATATAAATGTGATTATTAATTCGCGCTTTATCTCTAGTTAAACAGAATCATAATGGCAACTGAGACGATGATGGTGAAAATTGAGCATCGCGCTGTAATAAAATTTCTCACTAAGCAAGGAAAAAGTCAAAAAACTATTCATGAAGAGATGGTGGCTGTTTACCAGAGTTCCGCACCTTCATTATCAACTGCGCAAAAGTGGTCAAGTGAGTTCAAGAGAGGCAGAGAGAGCATTGAAGACGACCCCCGTTCCGGCGCCCCGGCTACTGCTTGTACGGGAGAAAGCATCAAAGAAGTCGAAAAGGATGTTTGAGGATGCCCGAATAAAGGTGAAAGTAATGGAAGAGATCACCAAGCTTTCAATTGGTACCATTCACACCATTCTTCATGACTATCTTAACCTTTCAAAGGTCAGTGCAAGGTGGGTGCCACGAATGCAAATGTGAGAATCGCATGCTGTAGAGAGCTTTTGGAGATGTGTAGTGAGAATGCGGACGGTGTTATGGATCGAACTGTTACTGGTGACTAAACATGGGTCCGCCACTATGTCCCTGAAAGCAAACAAGAGTCCATGCAGTGGCATTAAAAAGGAACAGACCCCCCGAAGAAGTTCAAAGTCACTAAGTCTGCCGGGAAACTCATGGCCACAGTTTTTTGTTACTCAAAGGGAATCTTGCTCATTGAGTACAAAAAAAAAGGTGAAACCATCAACGCCACATCCTACGCTTCCACTTTGCATAATTTGCGGGAGGAAATTAAAAAGAAAAGACGGGGTAAACTCGCAGCGGGTGTGTTGCTTCTTCATGACAACGCTCCTGTTCACACGGCGCGACTTTCCAAGGCTTCTGCGCGAGATTGTGGTTTCGAAGATATCCAACACCCACCCTATAGTCCAGACCTTGTCCCTAGCGATTATTTCCTGTTTCCGGACTTGAAAAAATGTCTTCGTGGAAAAAGATTTTCGGATGATGAAGAACTCAAGTCGGCAATAAATAGGAAATTTATTTTTTTGAGGGTTTAAAAAAGCTTATCTCAAGAAGTAACAAATGCATTGATGTTAGGGGAGATTATATTGAAAAATAAAAACAATTTAAATTGAATTCGCATTTTCCTTCATATCGATACCGAGAATATATTGAACGCCCCTCGTATATGCGTATACAAACTATGTAGATATATAAATTGTGTTATACATGTGCATTAACCAAACTATCTCATTCCAGTTGCGTTGAACCAAAACAATTTTAACGAATTATTTGTGTTGGTGTCCTCGATACGATATCGTAAAATATGAATACCTTAAGAGTGAAACGTGGACATTTGAAAGGGTGCATAACGCGGTCGGAAACATTTGCGAAGTATAAACCAAGATGTCACTATCGAACCTGTGTTTTCTGGTTACTACAAACAGTGGCCAACTTTTCGTTATTTATTTATAGACTTGAATCCGAGTTTAAACTCCACACAGAAGTTCCATTATTTGAATTCCTTCCTTCGTGATGAAGCAGACGCGTTAATTCCTCAAATAAGTATAACGGACGCTAACTATACCAACGCTTGGGAACGTTTAGAACAGCGATATGATCGGTCAAAGGTGATAATACAATCCCATATTCGAGCGTTTTTATCATTGCCTGCAAATGTTCATCTTCTTCGCAAATTAACGGACTGTACAGATGAAATCATCAGGGGTTCAGATGCGCTCAAATCTACCAGCCGCGATCCGTAGGTGTTATTCATCTTGTTGTAAAAACTTGAACAAGATACGCAACAGGCGTGGGCCGAAGAAAGCGGTATCCGTGATAATTGCACGATAGATGAATTTCTAACCTTCTTACAAGCACGCTGAAATCGTTTAGAAGCTTGTTTATCACTCTCTCGTTCTAACCAGGCTCGAAATAAGCCCAAAGGCATTCAAAACAATTTGACCATACCTTGACCAAATGTCCAAGATTTTCATCTCTTGACATAAACACTCGTCGTTCTTTCGTCAAGCTTCAATTGCTTACGGTCGGGTCACTCCGCATCTAAATGTCGCTCAAAGTTTAAATGTAAAGTGTGTCATTCTCGGCACCACACATTGGTGCATAATCAAACATTGTAGAAACCTAACACCTCCAAGTCAAAAACCTCGGCAGCAGTATCATCATCCAATCCATCGCCCGCAACAGCATCTTCATTGCTCATCGATTTCCGCCGGTAGCAGTTCAACAAATTCCTCTCGTCACATTCGTACAATATTGCCTACTGCCGTTGCGCAAACATTAGATAGCTGTGGTATTCGCAAAAACATCCGATTGTTGCTGGACTCCGGATCACTCGCTCGGAAATCTGCTCGCATTCCCGTGGCTGGTGTAGGATCGACTTCAGCAGGCGTGACAAACGGAATTTTCACACTTAAGGTTTAATCTCGCTTTGTCAATCAATACATTGAAGTGTCATGTTACATCGTGTCAAGGCTCACGTGCTGGTATCTGCTTCTGCATCTACAATCATCGACTCATCAATTAATTCGCTCTCATTAGCAAATCCTAGATTATATTTACCAGGTCATATTGACGATTTGATTGCAGCCGATAAATTCTTTAGTGTGGTTAATGGTGTTCCTGTAAGAGGCCAAGCAAGTGGACCTGATCTTATTCCCACAATTTTTGGTTTAGTAGTTTGTGGTAAAATGGAGAGTATTTTATCAGACCAGTATTTCATCAACCTTGAGCGATTTTGGCGCATCGAGGAAATTCAACAGCCACATGTTTTATCGCTTGAGGATAAACGTGCAGAAGATTTATACATTCAAACGCATAAACGCTTACCAGAAGGCAGGTACTCTGTAGAATTGCCTTTCAAAAGTGCTGAAAAGGTAGATTTTAAGGGAAGCTTTGGTGTCGAATTTAAACGTTTCCTTGCCTTGGAACGTAAGATCGCAGCTGACCCAGACTTAAAGCAGCAATACGTTCATTTCACGAAGGAATATTTAAGGTTAGGTCACATGGAAAAATCACAACCAAGGTTAGGGTAGTTTTCGATGCTTCCGCTAAGTCAGAAGGCAATCTTTCACTCAAAGACTCGCTGTTGATAGGCCATTCATATCAACGAGATCTCTTTTCAATTTGTATGGCTTTTCGAAGACATCTCTACACAATTTCGGGTGATATAGAGGAAATGGATCGCCAAATAATAGTATCACCAAAGCATACAAACTTCCAACGCATACTTTGTAGAGAGTCAAGTGATCAGACTCTGAGACACTACCGGTTGTTAACTGTCACTTACAGAACATCATGCGTACCCGTTGTTGCTGTACGTACATTGTACCAGTTGGCCCAGGATTCTCGCGAAACATATCCGCGCGCTTCAGGTGTGCTACGACTTTTACGTCGTTGGGCAAAAACACAAAAGTTACTGCGTTCACTGACTCAACAATCGTCCTTCACTGGCTGTCAGCGTTACCCAAAAGGCGGTCGGTTCTCATATCGAATCGCACAACCGAAATATTGTCGGTACTACTTCGAGAGCACTGAAGCCATGTGCGCTCACGTGATAATCCCGCTGACTGCGCATCCCGTGGTATTACACCTTCTCATTTGGTAAAAAATTAGTTATGGTGGTCTGGACCATCATGGGTAAAGGACGATCGCTGTAAATGGCCTACATCTAGCATCACTGTAAGCGATATCCCCACAAACGTTGATCTTGAGGAGTGAAAAGGAAAATCTGCCCATCAGGTACTAGTGTCCCAACTTCAAACTCCAGACATATTCGAAACCATCACAAGAAAATTCTCTAATTACTAAAAATCAATTCGATCGTTGGCGTATGAGGACGAAATCCCAAGCTTATGAAAGGTTACGTCGCGTTGTTCGTTTGTTTTACAACAAAGGCAATCCATGTTGGACCCATTTGCAGCTCAACAAACTTTCATGAAGCTAAGCGTTGCATGAATGAGATGTATCAACTACTTCTAAGTGAAGATCACGCCGATGCTGTCGCCGATAACCTCTCAAGGGATGAGATTTCTTGGCGATTTATATCTCCATCTGCGCCCCATTTTGGTGGTTTGTGGGAGGCGGGCTTCAAGCCCGTGAAGTACCACATAAAGCGTGTCATCAAAGTCCAAAGGCTGACGTATGAGGAAATGTACACGTTACTCACACAGGTGGAAGCAGTACTCAACTCACGGCCCATGTGGCCTACGTCAGATATGGACCCAATGGCTCTGAGTCTGGCGCATTTTTTAATTGGTGCACCGCTTCTATGTGTATCTCGTTCCTCTATGTGTGAAACCTCTAATAGTCCCTCTATTAATTGGTCCATTTAACAGAATCTCAAACAAGGCTTTTGGCGGCGTTGGCATGCCGAATACTTAACATCATGGCAACATCGGGCTAAGTGGCATAATCAAGAAACTTCCCTCAAAATTGATGATGTCGTTTTCGTTAAGGACTCTAACACCAACCAAGTGGATATTGGCGCGAATAAAAAGTCTTCATCCTGGAAGGGACCAACGAACGCGAATTGCAATAATAGTCACACAAATGGGAGAATATGTCCGACCAATCGTCAAACTCGTACCGCTGCCAATTGCTGAAAGACAGGAGTCTTCCACCAAGAAAAATTTGGTCCGACCGATACATAATCTCGCAGTCCTACCCGTATGCGGAAACGTCGTTCCGGGGTAGCGTAAGGTTTGGAACCTTCTCATTATCTGAAAATACATGCGTTGGAAAGCTACTATCATTGTACGTCATTTCAGTATATGTCATTCATTTGAAGCGTAAACAACAATAATATTTTTTTTCAGTCAAATAACTTTTGCCTGAAAAAGTATTTTTGCGGGGAGTTCTTCTCCATTACTTAAATATGAAGAAAACTGCTGCCGAAAGTCATCGTATTTTGGTGGATGTTTATGGTGAACATGCGCTATCTGAGCACGTGAGCAAGTGGTGATTTTGGTTTGGCTAACAGCCAAATCAACGGCAAAGCCGAATACCCTTGGCGCGAAGGTAATGCTCTGTATTCGGTGGATCAGAAGGGTGTGCTGTATTTTGAGCTGCTAAAAACACAATGAATCCGTTTGAAGAGAGCAGTACCCGAATAACGCACGGAATATGCCAAACGAAAAAAAACCGCACGATTCAAGTTATAGACCCAATAATTCTAATCACGTACTATTTGACAAATCACATTAGTTACTATAATTATTGTCAAATCAAACAAACTTGTATATTTCTAAATTATTGTCACCACAGTTGTTATTTTCCCCTCCCTATTGTTTATTGTTTCGAAAATTCGACATACCAGATGTCAATTTCTGTTTTGCTTTCTTTTTGGTTTTAGATCTCGGACATACCAGACGGAATAAAGTTGGTAACAAGAAACATAATCTAAAATTGGTTGATTCATCATCATCAATGAATGATGATTGATTAACTTTCTTTCGTTTTTGCTAACCTTAATTAATCACCAAGTGGTAAGATTTCTTTTCTTAGGATTGGGCACTTGCCAAGGAAGTGTATGATATCTTCTCTCTCTTCCAAATTACGAAATCTTCTCTGTGGTACAAAATTAAGTTGTAGAAGTTCCCCTCTAAGTTTAAACATTACTGAAATGTCCTGGATGCCATGGATAGTAAAGTAATTTCGACTCACCAGGTTGTTATTAAGTCGGGTGTATGTAATACGATGTAGCTTCTTCCAAAAACTTTATTTTTGCTTGCTCGTCGCCCTGCTTTATTCATTGGTATAGTGAGTTACCCCAATTACTACCGTCTGTGTTCAGTACAACACCATATTCAGTAGCTAGTTTCATCCACTCTTAGAACCATGCAGTTTTTTTTTCGAACGATTTGTAGAGCCACTATCTTTTAAAGTCTGTTGTCTGCCATGTTCATTACTCGGACTATGTAATTAGCTTGCATCCTTAGTGCTTTTATATAAAGTTGCACCAACAATGAGCATGTAGTTCTTCCGGGGGAGTTTAAATATTTTTTTAATTAAAACAAGTGCTGCCATATCTCCACCCTGCCGCGTATAGCTATACTGTCACGGATAATGCTTCGTATAGTCAAAACTTACTGATGTGTTGAATACTTGTTATTTGTGTTACGTGTTAATTTTTTAAGTGCTGATGTTTTAAAAATCTGTTGAAATTAACTGTGAAATGTGTATTCTTTTATGCAGTTATAGACTTCATATGTTCAATGTTGTGATGTTTATGAAAGAGTTTTCTGAATTTTTAAAAAGGGAGAAATCTAAAAATTTTTTTAGCTTAGGAGACTTTAATATTGACACCTTGAATGATAGTGAAACTGTCTCTAGGTACTTGACACCTTTAGCTTCGCATGACCTAGCAAATTTCTTAGAACCATGCAGTTTTTTTCGAACGATTTGTAGAGCCACTATCTTTTAAAGTCTGTTGTCTGCCATGTTCATTACTCGGACTATGTAATTAGCTTGCTTCCTTAGTGCTTTTATATAAAGTTGCATCAACAATGAGCGTGTAGTTCTTCGGGGGGAGTTTAAATATTTTTTTAATAAAAACAAGTGCTGCCATTTCTCCACCCTGCCGCGTATAGCTATACCGTCACGGATAATGCTTAGTATAGTTAAAACTTACTGATGTGTTGAATATTTGTTATTTGTGTTATGTGTTAATTTTTCAAGTGCTGACGTTTTAAAAATCTATTGAAATTAACTGTGAAATGTGTATTCTTTTATGCAGTTATAGACTTCATATGTTTAATGTTGTGATGTTTATGAAAGAGTTTTCTGAATTTTTAAAAAGGGAGAAATCTAAAAGTTTTATTAACTTAGGAGACTTTAATATTGACACCTTGAATGATAGTGAAACTGTCTCTAGGTACTTGACACCTTTAGCTTCGCATGACCTAGCAAATTTCTTAGAACCATTCTTAGAACCATGTAGAGCCACTATCTTTTAAAGTCTGTTGTCTGCCATGTTCATTACTCGGACTATGTAATAACTTGCATCCTTAGTGTTTTTATATAAAGTTGCATCAACAATGAGCATGTAGTTCTTCGGGGGGAGTTCAAATATTTTTTTAATAAAAACAAGTGCTGCCATTTCTCCACCTTGCCGCGTATAGCAATACCGTCACGGATAATGCTTCGTATAGTTAAAACTTACTGATGTGTTGAATATTTGTTATTTGTGTTATGTGTTAATTTTGTAAGTGTGTATTTTTTTTATGTATTTATAGACTTCATATGTTTAATGTTGTGATGTTTATGAAAGAGTTTTCTGAATTTTAAAAAAGGGAGAAATCTAAAATTTTGATTTGCTTAGGAGACTTTAATATTGACACCTTGAATGATAGTGATACTGTCTCTAGGTACTTGACACGTTTAGCTTCGCATGGCCTAGCAAATTTCTTTAATGCACCAACCAGGAATGTTTCATACTTATGGACGTTTCAGAGATGTTGTGTTAAGTGATTGCCAGAAATGTGTTTTCGACCTGATGATTACTGATCATGCTATGACAGGTATTTTAATAAATGTTTGTGATATCAAGAATAGTAAAATCCCAAACCCTACACAAACAAGACAAAATTAAACTTCAGTAAACTTAAGAACTGTCTTTTTATGAATTTTGAAAGAATGTTTATGACTGTGTTTATGATTTAATGAACATATTTCTAATTCTACCTCTGTCCTACCCTCTAAGAAATTAGCGAAAAGCCTTAAACTCTGGGTAAATAGACTTATTAAATAAAGTTGTATATAAAAACAAACTGAGAATTTAATGTAAGAAGAGTCCTGGTAATGCAGTGTTAAGAAGAAAATACACAAAATTATTTAATGAACTCAATAATGAAATTCCGCTTTGTCGTGATACCTACTACCGCAATAAGTTCAGCTCAGCTAAGGAAAATTTAGATCTATATATATATATAGATATAGTTTTACAAGTTGATGTACTTGATGTATTTGACAGTTTGACAATAGCTGATGCTTTTATCAACTATTTTACTTCTATAGGCCACAGTATGCAATGTCCGTCTATCTGTGGATTTCTTGAGACTTTTTAATGTAACTATTTTGTCTTTGAACCAATAACTCATATTCAAACCTTAAAAGTTATTGGCAGTTTATCTAATTCGAGTTCGTGTGGATCTGATGGTATTTCTAGTTTCGTCCTTAAAAATGCTGCATGTTTTGGCTGACATTTTTAATCGTTGTATTTTTTCGGGTATATTTTCTGATTGTCTTAAATGTGCTGACATTGTCCCGTTACATAAAAACGCACTGCTACTGAAATCGAAAAATAAAGGCCTGTCCTCCCAGTTCTTAGTAGAGTATTAAAAAAAAACTTGTGAAAAATAGAATCGTGAAATATTTAGATAAGACTAAATTTTTTAGTCCGGTCCAATTTGAAAAAGGGATATCCACGGAAGATGGATCTTTTGCAATTTTGCTCTGAGATAATGTCTAACCTCGATGAGAAAAAATGTACCGCTGGCGTATTTATCGACATTACCAAAGCGTTCCATATGGTAAATCATTCTTATTGAGAAAATTGGAGAAAGCAGGATTCCGTAGTTTCATGCTAAAATGGTTCAGGTCATATCTTGGAAATAGTTAGATGGGATAAGAAGCGCAAAAAATCTAGCCGAACCTCAGGGTTCTGTATTAGAACTAATTTTGTTCCTGGTATACATAAATTCCCTATTCGATCTGTATTTCAAAGGCCGATAATATACTCGTAGGTTTTTCTTATGGCCTGAACAATATTTTCGACTTGGTTTCCGATATAAATTTGGATCTAAACATATTCAGACATGGGTTTGCTGAACATAACCTAATTATAAGCTCTAAGACCAAAATAATGTTCGACAACTTGTCCTCGTCGCAGAAACTTGATGTTAATTGGTACCTCCATGCTCCCAGACGTCAGAGATACAGGTTAAATATTTGCAGCTGTACATTTGTACGTACGCTTTGAACTTTCTGTAGTAGTCTAGACTGTAGTGATGAATGTTTTGTAATAGAGAGTGTTGAGAACTGAAAGCACATAGGACTTACGCTTGACTCTAGAATGCGTTTTACGAAACACATAGACACATTAGAAAAGTATTTTCGTTGTACATTTCGTCACTTTTACTATGTGCGTAATGCTAGCTAGTCTTGGTCGGTTCTGTGAACTAAAAATTCTCCCTCTTCGTCATCTATATCATTTTAAGGTGTTAAAATAGTTTTTTAGGAAGTCTGGTAATCCTAATTTTCGTTTAGTCTCAAATTATAATTTGAGTAGAAACCTCTCAAACATGTCATCTATATTTAATAAACTCCCACAACCAATCGGAGTATTAGCAACATCTGGAATATTTAATAAACATGTAAAAATCTGGCATTTCCTCCATAATTATGATGGATTAGAATCTCTTATTTATGATATTTTGGTTTAGTATCAGCTTATCGGTTCCATATCACTTTCATGTTATTAACTTTGTTTGATTTCTCTATTTTTAACTACCAATACATTTAAAGATTAAGGGGCACTCCACTCAAAACTTTAAATTTGTTCTACTACTTTATTACTTGTTTATAAATGCAGAATGTCTTAAGTTTCAATATTTTCACTTTCTGTACTTATATATTGTAACGTTTAGCGGAAATGAGTCTACGTAAGAATAATTAAATTGTCTACAAATATGGGTTCGATCACTGGATTGTGACGAATGAAACACTAAAGTTCACTATTTACGATTTACCAGAATTTATTTTGCAAGCAAACACTAATTTACTTCTTATACTTTATTACACTTTAACGGCCTTTCAGGCTGAAGTAATAAACACTTTGCACACTATAAAATACCAAACTGCACTGTAATAAATATTTGACTGAACTAACTCGCATCGACCACCGTACGGAAATTTATACTAGACCACATCATTAATCCGTTTTATTATCCTGTATGGTCCTTCCCAATGTGTCTGCAGATTGGGTGACAGTCCTTTCTTTTTGTGTATGCCTAAAATTCGACACAGTTTCTCTATACCCATTTGTGGGGGAACGCAACCGCACAAGTATTGGCTTCCTTATTCGGTATGACGTAAATCTCCGGGCACTTCCTGAAATAGTCGATTACCACCAGGACGTAC
Source organism: Eristalis tenax (assembly GCA_905231855.2). Classification (NCBI taxonomy): domain Eukaryota; kingdom Metazoa; phylum Arthropoda; class Insecta; order Diptera; family Syrphidae; genus Eristalis; species Eristalis tenax. Next base: position 20,153,078 of record HG993125.1, on the reverse strand, counting down.
TTGGTACCATTTTCGCTGGTCGGAAAGGGCCCCGCTACGTCCATTGCTACCCTGTCGAATGGTGATCCAACATTGTATTGCTGCATCTTCCCACGGCTTCTTGATTGTGGTCCCTTTACCTTTGTGCAACTATCACCCGCTTGGATCCATTCGGCAACAGATTGCTTACATCCAACCCAGTAGAACATCTGTTAGATTGTCTCAACAGTCTTAGTGATGCCCAGATGTCCTTCACTTAATCCATTGTGATATTTCTCCAGAATCTCGTGTATCCTTCCTCTTGGAACCACAATCAAGTTACGTGTTGTTTGGCCGTCTTCACTTCCCCAAACGCGATGCAAGCAACCATTCTGCATCTGTAGACTTCGCCACAGCCCAATATGCTTTGGAGACAGGACTTTCATTGGCCATTTTCTCCCACGTTGGTTTGATTCCACGTTCTATGGCCTTGATAATTTTTGATAGATCCGGATCATTGATTTGCTCCCTGCGAATCTGTTCCAGCGACCACTTCTCCTCCGGTAAAACGCTGAGCCATCGCACAGCGATAATGTGTTCCTTTTCTTCGGCCCTTGTGCAATGTTTGCACTCCACTTTACAAAGACGTCGCGATAGTGCATCTGCAGTGCCATTTTGTCCACCTTTTCGGTGTTCTATGTTGAAGTGATAGCTCTGCAACCTTTCAATCCATCGCACGAGTTGTCCTTCAGGATTCCTTAACTGGAGAAGCCACCGTAGCGCAGCATGATTCGTTCTCAGATGGAATTGTTGACCAGACAAGTACTTGTGGAAATGCTTTACACTTTTCACGCTCCCTTCGCGTGGCGCAGTCCAAAAGTCATTAAATATACAATTCTGCAACGTATTTTCATGGTCAGACTGCAAGGTTGTTTTGTCCTGGCTTTCGTGTCCACCACGTAGATGGAATATTTTTATACGAAATCGAACGGCAGAAATCTTGAACACAATTCCAAGAAATCGATGGTTTCACGATTTCAAAAGATGCCGTGTCATTCACATCTCGCAACTCAGGAGGAAGATCCGTTTGAGCTCCTTGCACTACGAATCTCGTCGAGGAATAAGCTACTTAGAACTGTCGCATTGATTCATCTTCATTGCAAAGTGTCGCAATACTACACCTTCTTCATCGTACTACTTACAATATCAAGAAATTGACACCGCAAAAATAAATATCATCCAATGGCTACAGCATCAGTATTTCCATAACTTTATTGCCTCAATTCGCAAAGTCTTGTCAAAACCCTCCGAATCCCGAATTAATAAAATGAACTCCTTTTCCGGATGACTGTGTTCATATTGAGAATTGGAGGAAGAATTCAAGAAGCCAGCATTAGTTATAACGTGAATCGTCTTACCCAAAGGACACGGCATAACAAAGCTAATTGTTGCGTCAACGCAAAGCGACTTTCACACGAATTATGGGGAACCTACCTTCCCAAAGAATTCAGTCAAACAGACCTTTCGCGAATTGTGGTTGTGATTATGCCGGTCCAATTATGCTCAAAGTGAAAACGGGTCGAAAATCAATCGCAACATAAGGTTATATTTCGCTATTCATATGCTTTGTGTCAAAAGCAATTCATGTAGAATTAGTGAGTGATCTAACCACAAAAGCATTTCTTGCTGCCTTTCGTCGATTTGCTGCACGCCGCGGAAAACCGTCGCACCTTTATTCGGACAATCGTACACATTTTCGAGATGTCACGCGTCATATATCTGCATGAACTGGTCCTATCAGAGAACCATGACTCCGTAATCGCAGAATCATTGGCCCGTGATGGTATTTCGTGGCACTTCATTCCCCTTCAGCTCCACATTTCGGAGGTTTGTGGGAGGTGGGAGTGAAGTCCGTTAAACACCATCTTTGCCGCGTAAAAGGAACAGACATCTTAACTTTTGAAGAACTTTACACTTGTTGAGAAATCACGTATAGTTCCTGCATAAATCTAAGTCTCTCTTATCATTTAACTCACACTCATTCATTTTGCTCATGTTTACTTTTCATTTCTCACAAATTCTATGTTTGGAACTCTCACCCACTTGTCAAGTTAATTCTGAATATGCTACAGCTTTCTATGTTCTCTTCTTGTTGAAAGCTCTATTCTCATTAGTTAAGATAAGGTCTATGTTAATTCTCTATGTTAGTTGATCTTGTTACACTACGTATGCATAATTATTGAATATCTCAATTTATATTGTGACCTGATTGGTATGGTAACGCGTATAAGATTATCATGACATCATCTATACGAAATTAGAAGAATGATAAACTCCGAAGAGTATTCCCGAAATTCTTGTACATATTAAATGCCACCTATACAGTGATAGATTGCAAAGAATCATGTATATAAGAGTCAGCGGGGATATTCTATAGACTCGTGGCGACAGTAAGATCTAAAACCAATACTGGGAGTATAAATATCGGCACGGTAGTCGATGTGAGTTAGTTCACTCAAATGTTTATTACAGTGCAGTTTGGGGTTATAGACACTTGGAAAGTGTTTACCAGTTCAGCCTGAAAGGCAGCAAAGAGTTAAAGTGTAAGAAGTAAATCAGTGTTTGCTTGCAAAATAAATTCTGGTAAATCGTGAATAGTGAACTTTAGTATTTCATTCATTACAATCCAGTGATCGAACCCGTATTTGTGGACAATTTTATTATTCTTACGTAGAATCATTTCGGCTAAACGTAACATTTGGTGTCAGAAGTGGGATCGGGACAAAATAATGGTGAAATTTATTAAAAAGTTGAACATCTTAAGAAATAGCTGGCGCAGCGAATATGAAGCTGCGAAAACATCTGGAAGTACGGCCCCGGTTGGTTTGACGGTGGTAATGGCCATGATGCAAAATTTGTTCCAAGAACAAACGCAAGAAATGCAACAGTCGCGCGAACATATGGAACAATCGTTGGGCAGTGTGCGTACATCGTTAGAGGAGCAAAAGCAAGAAAGGCAACAGTAGCTCGAACAAATGGATCAATCGTTCGGCAGTGTGCATGCAGCTTTGAAGGAGCAAACACAACAAATGCAGCAATCGTTGGAGGATCAGAAACAACAGATGCAACAATCGCTGGGAAGTGTGCAGTAATCTTTGAAGGACCAGATCAAGAAAGCTCTGGCAGAACCTGGAACCTTGGCAGTAAGGTTCTGGGCCTAGAAACTACGGTGGATGAGAAAATTCACCACCTCGGTGCAGGGTGGTCTCCGGGGCACCAGACCAGATATGGGCGTTGTATTCCGGCTTGGGGCGGATGTACGTCTTATAAATTAAAGAGGGTGTGAAATATTTCTTGCATTGAATAAGGAAACCTAAATACTTCGCAGCATTTTCGGCGACCTTAAATATGTGACCGTTCCAACTAAGTTTTTCGGTCTTATCGGCATAGGTGCCATTCATGGATAATGGCTGACTATCAACGAATTGCTTGAGTGACAGCAGACAGCATTGAGGTTTTGAATAGTAGTCGTTAAAGTGTGATTAAGTACGTCATAGTTTTTTGGTAGTTTCTTGGTAAATTCGAAAATTCATTCGTCCTCATTTTGGAAGAAGGAATAAAGATTTGAATTATAACGTGGTTATCCAATTTGGATTAATTTCTTTCGTCATCGCATCATCGCTGGAATTATTTTTCCTTTATTTTATAACATTTTTTGGTCCTTCGTGAAGCCGAATTTTTAACAATATTTGTATGGTATTGAAACAATTGATTTATTGACAATTTTCGTTTTTTTTTTGTCAAATTGTGTAAATACGCGTTCAATATATTCGGTATCGGGGTGAAGCTGTGGTTGTATATACAATTTGACTTATTTATCAAGTAATACTGTTATTTTAGTGCATTCGTGCAAAATTTTATATAAATGTGATTATTAATTCGCGCTTTATCTCTAGTTAAACAGAATCATAATGGCAACTGAGACGATGATGGTGAAAATTGAGCATCGCGCTGTAATAAAATTTCTCACTAAGCAAGGAAAAAGTCAAAAAACTATTCATGAAGAGATGGTGGCTGTTTACCAGAGTTCCGCAACTTCATTATCAACTGCGCAAAAGTGGTCAAGTGAGTTCAAGAGAGGCAGAGAGAGCATTGAAGACGACCCCCACTCCGGCGCCCCGGCTACTGCTTTTACGGGAGAAAGCATCAAAGAAGTCGAAACACTTGTTCTTGAGGATGCCCGAATAAAGGTGAAAGTATTGGAAGAGATCACCAAGCTTTCAATTGGTACCATTCACACCATTCTTCATGACTATCTTAACCTTTCAAAGGTCAGTGCAAGGTGGGTGGCACGAATGCTCACAGCTGTAGAGAGCTTTTGGAGATTTGAAGTGAGAATGCGGACGGTGTTATGGATCGAACTGTTACTTGTTAGAAAGCAAACAAGAGTCCATGCAGTGGCATTAAAAAGGAACAGACCCCCCGAAGAAGTTCAAAGTCACTAAGTCTGCCGGGAAACTCATGGCCACAGTTTTTTTGTTACTCAAAGGGAATCTTGCTCATTGAGTACAAAAAAAAAGGTGAAACCATCAACGCCACATCCTACGCTTCCACTTTGCATAATTTACGGGAGGAAATTAAAAAGAAAAGACGGGGTAAACTCGCAGCGGGTGTGTTGCTTCTTCATGACAACGCTCCTGTTCACACGGCGCGACTTTCCAAGGCTTCTGCGCGAGATTGTGGTTTCGAAGATATCCAACACCCACCCTATAGTCCAGACCTTGCCCCTAGCGATTATTTCCTGTTTCCGGACTTGAAAAAATGTCTTCGTGGAAAAAGATTTTCGGATGATGAAGAACTCAAGTCGGCAATAAATAGGAAATTTATTTTTTTGAGGGTTTAAAAGAGCTTATCTCAAGAAGTAACAAATGCATTGATGTTAGGGGAGATTATATTGAAAAATAAAAACAATTTAAATTGAATTCGCATTTTCCTTCATATCGATACCGAGAATATATTGAACGCCCCTCGTATATGCGTATACAAACTATGTGGATATATAAATTGTGTTATACATGTGCATTAACCAAATTATCTCATTCCAGTTGCGTTGAACCAAAACAATTTTAACGAATTATTTGTGTTGGTGTCCTCGATACGATATCGTAAAATATGAATACCTTAAGAGTGAAACGTGGACATTTGAAAGGGTGCATAACGCGGTCGGAAACATTTGCGAAGTATAAATCAAGATGTCACTATCGAACCTGTGTTTTCTGGTTACTACAAACAGTGGCCAACTTTTCGTTATTTATTTATAGACTCGAATCCGAGTTTAAACTCCACACAGAAGTTCCATTATTTGAATTCCTTCCTTCGTGATGAAGCAGACGCGTTAATTCCTCAAATAAGTATAACGGACGCTAACTATACCAACGCTTGGGAACGTTTAGAACAGCGATATGATCGGTCAAAGGTGATAATACAATCCCATATTCGAGCGTTTTTATCATTGCCTTCAATGAACTCTGCAAATGTTCATCTTCTTCGCAAATTAACGGACTGTACAGATGAAATCATCAGGGGTTCAGATGCGCTCAAATCTACCAGCCGCGATCCGTAGGTGTTATTCATCTTGTTGTAAAAACTTGAACAAGATACGCAACAGGCGTGGGCCGAAGAAAGCGGTATCCGTGATAATTGCACGATAGATGAATTTCTAACCTTCTTACAAGCACGCTGAAATCGTTTAGAAGCTTGTTTATCACTCTCTCGTTCTAACCAGGCTCGAAATAAGCCCAAAGGCATTCAAAACAATTTGACCATACCTTGACCAAATGTCCAAGATTTTCATCTCTTGACATAAACACTCGTCGTTCTTTCGTCAAGCAAAACTCGTTATGCTTCAATTGCTTAAGGTCGGGTCACTCCGCATCTAAATGTCGCTCAAAGTTTAAATGTAAAGTGTGTCATTCTCGGCACCACACATTGGTGCATAATCAAACATTGTAGAAACCTAACACCTCCAAGTCAAAAACCTCGGCAGCAGTATCATCATCCAATCCATCGCCCGCAACAAGATCTTCATTGACGCTATGCTCATCGATTTCCGCCGGTAGCAGTTCAACAAATTCCTCTCGTCACATTCGTACAATATTGCCTACTGCCGTTGCGCAAACATTAGATAGCTGTGGTATTCGCAAAAATATCCGATTGTTGCTGGACTCCGGATCACTCGCTCGGAAATCTGCTCGCATTCCCGTGGCTGGTGTAGGATCGACTTCAGCAGGCGTGACAAACGGAATTTTCACACTTAAGGTTTAATCTCGCTTTGTCAATCAATACATTGAAGTGTCATGTTACATCGTGTCAAGGCTCACGTGCTGGTACCCGCTTCTGCATCTACAATCATCGACTCATCAATTAATTCGCTCTCATTAGCAAATCCTAGATTATATTTACCAGGTCATATTGACGATTTGATTGCAGCCGATAAATTCTTTAGTGTGGTTAATGGTGTTCCTGTAAGAGGCCAAGCAAGTGGACCTGATCTTATTCCCACAATTTTTGGTTTAGTAGTTTGTGGTAAAATGGAGAGTATTTTATCAGACCAGTATTTCATCAACCTTGAGCGATTTTGACGCATCGAGGAAATTCAACAGCCACATGTTTTATCGCTTGAGGATAAACGTGCAGAAAATTTATACATTCAAACGCATAAACGCTTACCAGAAGGCAGGTACTCTGTAGAATTGCCTTTCAAAAGTGCTGAAAAGGTAGATTTTAAGGGAAGCTTTGGTGTCGAATTTAAACGTTTTCTTGCCTTGGAACGTAAGATCGCAGCTGACCCAGACTTAAACCTAATTTAAGGTTAGGTCACATGGAAAAATCACAACCAAGGTTAGAGTAGTTTTCGATGCTTCCGCTAAGTCAGAAGGCAATCTTTCACTCAAAGACTCGCTGTTGATAGGCCATTCAAATCAACGAAATCTCTTTTCAATTTGTATGGCTTTTCGAAGACATCTCTACACAATTTCGGGTGATATAGAGAAAATGGATCGCCAAATAATAGCATCACCAAAGCATACAAACTTCCAACGCATACTTTGTAGAGAGTCAAGTGATCAGACTCTGAGACACTATCGGTTGTTAACTGTCACTTACAGAACATCATGCGTACCCGTTCTTGCTGTACGTACATTGTACCAGTTGGCCCAGGATTCTCGCGAAACATATCCGCGCGCTTCAGGTGTGCTACGACTTTTACGTCGTTGACTTAATGTCCGGTGCGGATTCGGTTGAAGAAATAACTTCTCTTAGCTCAGAGCTTGTTTGTCTCCTTCATTCAGGCGGATTCAATCCTCGGAAATGGACGACGAATTGCTGGCCTTTGCTTTTGAGCCTACCAGAAGACCAACGCGAGCTTTCTCCAAGAGAGTTTGAGGAATGTAGTTCTGTAAAACTACTAGGCGTGCAGTGGTCTCCCGCTAAGGATTCGTTCTCCTACAAAGTGAATATGCGTTACACCTCATCGACAAAAAAGCCCAATATTTTATCGGAGCTCTGCGGAGCACTATTGCTTTGCCGTCTAATCAGTAAATTTTAAGAGTCTTTGCAATTGGGCAAAGACACAAAAGTTACTGCGTTTACTGACTCAACAATCGTCCTTCACTGGCTGTCAGCTTTACCCAAAAGGCGGTCGGTACTACTTCGAGAGCACTGGAACCATTTGCGCTCACGTGGTAATCCCGCTGACTGCGCATCCTGTGGTATTTCTTCTCATTTGGTTAAAAATTAGTTATGGTGGTCTGGACCATCATGGGTAAAGGACGATCGCTGTAAATGGCCTACATCTAGCATCACTGTAAGCGATATCCCCACAAACTTTGATCTTGAGGAGTGAAAAGGAAAATCTGCCCATCAGGTACTAGTGTCCCAACTTCAAACTCCAGACATATTCGAAACCATCACAAGAAAATTCTCTAATTACTAAAAATCAATTCGATCGTTGGCGTATGAGGACGAAATCCCAAGCTTATGAAAGGTTACGTCGCGTTGTTCGTTTGTTTTACAACAAAGGCAATCCATGTTGGACCCATTTGCAGCTCAACAAACTTTCATGAAGCTAAGCGTTGCATGAATGAGATGTATCAACTACTTCTAAGTGAAGATCACGCCGATGCTGTCGCCGATAACCTCTCAAGGGATGAGATTTCTTGGCGATTTATATCTCCATCTGCGCCCCATTTTGGTGGTTTGTGGGAGGCGGGCTTCAAGCCCGTGAAGTACCACATAAAGCGTGTCATCAAAGTCCAAAGGCTGACGTATGAGGAAATGTACACGTTACTCACACAGGTGGAAGCAGTACTCAACTCACGGCCCATGTGGCCTACGTCAGATATGGACCCAATGGCTCTGAGTCTGGCGCATTTTTTAATTGGAGCACCGCTTCTATGTGTACCTCGTTCCTCTATGTGTGAAACCTCTAATAGTCCCTCTATTAATTGGTCCATTTAACAGAATCTCAAACAAGGCTTTTGGCGGCGTTGGCATGCCGAATACTTAACATCATGGCAACATCGGGCTAAGTGGCATAATCAAGAAAGTCGTTTCTTCATCATGGAAGGGACCAACGAACGCGAATTGCAATCATAGTCACACAAATGGGAGAATATGTCCGACTAATCGTCAAACTCATACCGCTGCCAAATATTATTGAAGCGTAAACAACAATAATATTTTGTTCACTCAAATCACTTTTGCCTGAAAAAGTGTTTTTGTGGGGAGTTCTTCTCCATTACTTAAATATGAAGAAAACTGCTGCCGAAATTCATCGTATTTTGGTGGATGTTTATGGTGAACATGCGCTATCTAAGCACGATTAAAAAGTGGTGATTTTGGTTTGGCCAACAGCCAAATCAACGGCAAAGCCGAATACCCTTGGCGCGAAGGTAATGCTCTGTATTTGGTGGATCAGAAGGGTGTGCTGTATTTTGAGCTGCTAAAAACAGAAATGTCCTGGATGCTATGGATATCCTTAAAGTAATTTCGACTCACCAGGTTGTTATTAAGTCGGGTGTATGTAATACGATGTAGTGATCCCGCCGCTTCTTCCAAAAACTTTATTTTTGCTTGCTCGTCGCCCTGCTTTATTCATTGGTATAGTAAGTTACCCCAATTACTACCGTCTGTGTTCAGCACAACACCATATTCAGTAGCTAGTTTCATCCACTCTTAGAACCATGCAGTTTTTTTTCGAACGATTTGTAGAGCCACTATCTTTTAAAGCCTGTTGTCTGCCATGTTCATTACTCGGACTATGTAATTAGCTTGCATCCTTAGTGCTTTTATATAAAGTTGCATCAACAATGAGCATGTAGTTCTTCGGGGGGAGTTTAAATATTTTTTTTTTAATAAAAACAAGCGCTGCCATTTCTCCACTCTGCCGCGTATAGCAATACCGTGACGGATAATGCTTCGTATAGTTAAAACTTACTGATGTGTTGAATATTTGGATTCTTGAAACACTTCTTTCAGGCTACATGGTTGGCAGTTTTAGATTTGGTAAGTTTGTCGTTCAAATGCCTTCTTATAATTAATTCCTTGTGAGCAAATTTCCTAGATACTTCAATTCTTTGACGATCTCTAGGTTTATCCCTCTGTAATGCCATTTTTTGTTGGAGGCAATTCACCCTGCCTTACTCCTGATTCCCTTTGAAACCAAACAGATAACTCCTCTTCGTTCTACATCGCAGCCCTGGTATCTTCGTACAGGGTTTAGATAAAAAAACGACTCCCAAAAGTGGTTGCAGGTATATTAGCAGAACAGACAGAGGAGGAGGAGGAAGTCCAATGCATGTCTAATGGAGGAGAAGGCCTGTTCGATTGTTTTCAACAGGTGACATTACCTCCGCACTCCTATTTGCTAATGTAAATTAAGATTACGCATCCGGTGGTGTTGTTTGTTTTGGAAAAGATGAAATTCTCAAATGTTATGTGTTAATTTTTTAAGTGCTGACGTTTTAAAAATCTATTGAAATTAACTGTGAAGTGTGTATTTTTTTTATGTATTTATAGACTTCATATGTTTAATGTTGTGATGTTTATGAAAGAGTTTTCTGAATTTTTAAAAAGGGAGAAATCTAAAAGTTTGATTTGCTAAGGAGACTTTAATATTGACACCTTGAGGTCTCTAGGTACTTGACACGTTTAGCTTCGCATGGCCTAGCAAATTTCTTTAATGCACCAACCAGGAATGTTTCATACTTATGGACGTTTCAGAGATGTTGTGTTAAGTGATTGCCAGAAATGTGTTTTCGACCTGATGATTACTGATCATGCTATGACAGGTATTTTAATAAATGTTTGTGATATCAAGAATAGTAAAATCCCAAACCCTACACAAACAAGACAAAATTAAACTTCAGTAAACTTAAGAACTGTCTTTTTATGAATTTTGAAAGAATGTTTATGACTGTGTTTATGATTTAATGAACATATTTCTAATTCTACCTCTGTCCTACCCTCTAAGAAATTAGCGAAAAGGCTTAAACTCTGGGTAAATAGACTTATTAAATAAAGTTGTATCTAAAAACAAACTGAGAATTTAATGTAAGAAGAGTCCTGGTAATGCAGTGTTAAGAAGAAAATACACAAAATTATTTAATGAACTCAATAATGAAATTCCGCTTTGTCGTGATACCTACTACCGCAATAAGTTCAACTCAGCTAAGGAAAATTTAGATCTATATATATATATAGATATAGTTTTACAAGTTGATGTACGTGATGTATTTGACAGTTTGACAATAGCTGATGCTTTTATCAACTACTTTACTTCTATAGGCCACAGTATGCAATGTTCGTCTATCTGTGGATTTCTTGAGACTTTTTAATGTAACTATTTTGTCTTTGAACCAATAACTCATATTCAAACCTTAAAAGTTATTGGCAGTTTATCTAATTCGAGTTCGTGTGGATCTGATGGTATTTCTAGTTTCGTCCTTAAAAATGCTGCATGTTTTGGCTGACATTTTTAATCGTTGTATTTTTTCGGGTATATTTTCTGATTGTCTTAAATGTGCTGACATTGTCCCGTTACATAAAAACGCTCTGCTACTGAAATCGAAAAATAAAGGCCTGTCCTCCCAGTTCTTAGTAGAGTATTAAAAAAAACTTGTGAAAAATAGAATCGTGGAATATTTAGATAAGACTAAATTTTTTAGTCCGGTCCAATTTGAAAAAGGGATATCCACGGAAGATGGATCTTTTGCAATTTTGCTCTGAGATAATGTCTAACCTCGATGAGAAAAAATGTACCGCTGGCGTATTTATCGACATTACCAAAGCGTTCCATATGGTAAATCATTCTTATTGAGAAAATTGGAGAAAGCAGGATTCCGTGGTCTCATGCTAAAATGGTTCAGGTCATATCTTGGAAATAGTTAGATGGGATAAGAAGCGCAAAAAATCTAGCCGAACCTCAGGGTTCTGTATTAGAACCAATTTTGTTCCTGGTATACATAAATTCCCTATTCGATCTGTATTTCAAAGGCCGATAATATACTCGTAGGTTTTTCTTATGGCCTGAACAATATTTTCGACTTGGTTTCCGATATAAATTTGGATCTAAACATATTCAGACATGGGTTTGCTGAACATAACCTAATTATAAGCTCTAAGACCAAAATAATGTTCGACAACTTGTCCTCGTCGCAGAAGCTTGATGTTAATTGGTACCTCCATGCTCCCAGACGTCAGAGATACAGGTTAAATATTTGCAGCTGTACATTTGTACGTACGCTTTGAACTTTCTGTAGTAGTCTAGACTGTAGTGATGAATGCTTTGTAATAGAGAGTGTTGAGAACTGAAAGCACATAGGACTTACGCTTGACTCTAGAATGCGTTTTACGAAACACATAGACACATTAGAAAAGTATTTTCGTTGTACATTTCGTCACTTTTACTATGTGTAATGCTAGCTAGTCTTGGTCGGTGCTGTGAACTAAAAATTCTCCCTCTTCGTCATCTATATCATTTTAAGGTGTTAAAATAGTTTTTTAGGAAGTCTGGTAATCCTAATTTTCGTTTAGTCTAAAATTATAATTTGAGTAGAAACCTCTCAAACATGTCATCTATTCCAAACTTCCGTACCACAACATATAGTAATTTATTTTCCATTGTCTCTCATCGACTGTTTAATAAACTCCCACAACCAATCGGAGTATTAGCAACAACACTTAGTATAACAATTTCGTGGAATTCATTGTGAATTGATCATCTATTAAAGAATTGCAATGCAACGACATATGCTGTCCCTCCTTCTTTAGCTTTTATGTGTCCTTACACTCAATGTTGGAAAGCGACAGATCATATGCGATAAACTCCCATACTTCGCACATTTGACATTTGAGTTTATTTTAATTCTTCAAATGTGCGAAGTATTGGAATATTTGAATTCATAAATTATTAATTTGTTTGATTGTTCTGCATCTTGTTTGTTGTGATGCAACATGCCCCCAGGCTCGACTGGAGGTGATCCATGTTCTTCTTTCTTCGATGTTGTTTGGTATCTTGT